>LNAC01000201.1:46496-101641 GCA_002007465.1 Ailurus styani | reverse complement strand
AAAAAAAAAAAAAATATATATATATATATATATATATATATATATATATATATATATATAACAGCTTCCTTAAGATATAATTTACATACTGTACAATTCACCCACTTAAATTATATAATTCAACAGTATCTAGCATATTCACACAGTTGTGTGGCCAGCAGCAGAATCAGTTTTAGAACATTTTATCACCCAGAAAGAAAGATCTTCCCATTAGCAGTCACTCGGCGTCCTGTCCCCCATCCCCACCTCTACCAGCTCTAGGCAACTGGTTTACGTGGTGTCTCCCATGGATTTGCCTATTCTGAACATTTCATGTAAATGGAATCATATACTATGTGGCCTTTGTGACTGGCTTCTTTCACTTAGCATAATGTTTTCAAGGTTCACCTCATTCCTTTTTATGGCTGAATAATATTCCATTGCAAAAATATATGTCATGATTTGTTTATCCATTCATTGCTTGATGGACATTTGGATGGTTTCCACATTTTTGCTGTCAGGAATAAAGCTGCTGGGGGCATTCATGTACAAGGCTCCACTTCCCTTTATCTACAAATTCCCAACCACATAGCAGAAGAGCAAGAAGGCAACAAAGCAGGTCAGAGGGGTAGGGCTTCTCTCTAGCCACAAGTTAAAGCATCACAGCAGTAGCTGACTCTGATATTTGCATGGATTTTTACTGTGCAGAAGCACTATCACACACTCCCTCTTATGTAATTGTCCCCACAATCCTAGGCATGAGAGAGATATTATTTTTATTGTCATTTTAAAGATGACACCATAAAAAATTAGAAAGTTTCAGTAACTTGCCAAAAGTCACCCATCCAAAAATCGAAGCCAGAATTAAGTCCTATGTTTTTTACTACTCCGGCTCTTCACACACAAAACAGATCTTTAATCTTCTCATACATACTCAGTCTTGGCTTCCAAAATGTACAGTTCAAGGAGAAAAAAAGAATAAAGAAATAAAAAAGAACTTCCTTATTATTTATGGAGAAAATGGCAGTTAGTCCAACAAAATAGGTGTTATCATATGCATTTTAAAAATGTGTACCTTTGGCCCAGAAAGATTACATATCTTTTCTAAAGACACTGACCTTGTAAGCCACATACGTTAACGACTGAAAGACAAATATGTGCTTACCAGACACAGGCTAGGTCAGCTTGCTTTCTTGCTAACATTTAACTGAGAGCTGTTGAGGTCCTGATTGTTCGGGTGGGAGGAAGGGAAACCTTGGAGGAGGCAGTCCAGGTAAGGGAAGACCAAGGTGAGGAAGATGCTATGCATTGCAGGGGAGTAAGGAGCATCCAAGTCAGAAGATGCAGAGGAAAGATGACTTTGAAGAGAAGGGCAGGAGATAACAGAGAGAATGCCCAGAGAGTCCTGTTGAAAGGCTGACCATGTCCCCAGCTTGTCCTGTGGCCAGCAATGTTTCATCCAAACCCAGAGTTTTGATAGACAATACAAACAGAGGTTCTGGTGGAATGGTGTGGGAAAAACATCAACCAGGGATAGCAAGTGTGGGGACAGAGCTACAGAGCCCACCCAGCTTCTGATCACCTGCCCAGCCTCAACCAAAGAGCACAGACCTGGTGAGCACCACCCGTGAGGGATCCTCCCAAAAGCAGGAAGGCAAGGCAGGATCCCCGTAGGGAGTAGGAGCCCTGGCAGGCCAGGAGAGCACAGGTGATGGGCATGGCCACAGCTCACGGCTGAAGTGGAGATTCCGTGCAAAGTGCTTCTCACCCAGGAGTAGGGATGGTGGGATGGACAGAAGGGATGTGAAAGTGCTGGAAGTCTGGAACGAGCCAGGTGTCTCAAGGCTCCTGGGTCTTGACCCATTGCACCAAGATCATGGAGACTGCATTTGGTTTCCCTGGGCCCATCCCTTGCAAAATATAGTACACACCAGGAAAACCACTGCCTGAAAAAGTTAGAAAACTCTCTAAGTGGGTGCCTGGGTGGCTCAGTGGGTTAAAGCCTCTGCTTTCTGCTCAGGTCATGATCTCAAGGTCCTGGGATCGAGGCCCACATCGGGCTCCCTGCTCAGTGGGGAGCCTGCTTCCCCCTCTCTCTGTCTGCCTGCCTCTCTGCCTCCTTGTGATCTCTCTCCCTCTGCGAAATAAATAAATAAAATCTTTAAAAAAAAAAAAACTCTCTAAGAAAAAAATTTTTAAAAAAGAAAACTCTCTCAGAGTACGAAACAGTCCCAAGCTAGTACCAGGTCCCTCCTATCTCTGAGCCATCTATGAGACCCACTTACGGAAAATGAAAGGGGAACTTTAGATCTGCTCCCACTTCGAAGTACCAGAGAGTACTGGGCTTCAGGAGGCAACACAAGGCAAGCACCGGTCAGTAGGTTCAACTTGGTGAGAAGAAAGAGTATCTATGGGCACCTACCACAGGCCAGGTCCTAGAAAACCGTACAGAGTAGGAATATATACACCCATTTCAGAGAATGAAATAGTAGAGCTCAGAGAAGTTAACTAAAATGCTTGCGGTCATACAGTTAACATGTGGTGCAGTTAGGACTTAGGCCTAAGGCCATCCAGCTCCAAAGTCCAGGAATGATCTTTCTGTGATTTCACATTAGCACTCCTAAGAGAGTTCTTAGGGGGCGCATGGATGGCTCAGTCAGTTGAGCATCTGACTCTTGGTTTCAGCTCCGGTTGTGATCTCAGGGGTCCTGAGACCCAGCTCCATGTCATATTGGGGTGCTCCGTGGGGAGTCTGCTTGAGATTCTCTCCCCCTGTCCCTCCCCCCACCAGTGTGAGCAGGTACACACTCCCTTCCTCTCTCAAATAAATAAATCTTTCATAAAAGAAAGAGTTCTTAGATTCATATCCTTTCTGTCTCTTACAAGCTGCCACTTATTCCCCTTATCCCTTCAGCGATTTTTCTAGCATTCCCAAAACCATGTGTATGTTGACATAGAACATACATGCCTCTAGATCCGTATTCATATGTGTCTGTGGGAAGGCATATCTGGGCACATGTTCATGTATGTGCTTCCTTGCTGTTAGCTGTCTCTGTTCTGTTGCCTTCAGAGAAGCGTGCAAGTGGCTTTAGTTTTCATTTCCTCGAGGCTATGTCAAAGTTTGACCTTAAATAGTTGGTTGATGGACATTCTTCCTATTTATGTGAGCTTTTGAGTAGAGAAGTTGGCTCCTGTGACCAGGGAAATTTTCCTGCTGCAGCCATCTTCTGAGTACCTGGTCCCGGGACTGGTCTTTCATCCCAGACATCTGTAGAAACTTCCATTCATGGAGGGGCCCAGTGATGCATGCCACTGATGATTGTGTCACAGTCAAAGAAAAACCCTCTTTGATTTGGGCTCTATCTGTACTGCTTACAGACAGAACACACACAGAGACACACACACTTGTCAATGGAGTTGGGGAGACAGTCCAATATATCATAAACCCAAAAAGCATCATAGTACCAGGCAAGTGATATAAATGAGAAGAATAGGCTAGGCATAATTTCTAGGGAGTGGTGAGGGCTGAGGTCAAATGAAGGGTACGTAGCCCATCTAAGGACATCTACCATCTCTGACCAAATATTGCACGGGAAAATGTAGACTGTGTTTTCAGATCTCTTTATCTTTAAGAGAGGCTGGAAATATGGACTTTAATGTGAAATCTCCAAATTTTTTTAAAATTGGACAATGGTTCAGCCCAAAAAGTCCCCACAGGTTTTCAAGATAAATTCGGCCAGTGGGCTGTCCCTGTTTTCCCCATCATGTAGACAAAGGATCCATTCACATACATTTACTGACTAACACTTTCCCAGTGACCAAGATTTCTAAATAGACTGTAAGAGCCAATCCTCCAAGTGGATTGTGGGCTTCTCTCTCTTGCTTCCATAGAGTAATTAAGGTGTGGTCAGAGGACCCCTTTATCAGAAGTCTCCGGGTACTTACTAAACACACAGATCTCCAGGCACCACCCTGGGGGCCCTAGGGAGAGAAATCGGGATTTGCCCATTGTTGGTGCCTCACTGTAAATAGTAGCAGGATTCCGGTCATTAGGAGTCCCACACAAACCCACATGTATTTCTCTAGATGTTGTTTTTAGATGATTCATCAGTATCTATAAGGCCCCTCAGTATCCTCAGCTTGTTTGTGGCGGGGACCCACATAATCCCAGTAGCTGGCATGGAGCCTGGTACTTGGTGGATACTCAGTGAATGCTGAGTAGGTGGAGGCGACCCGTGGGTGTGGGCAAGGCTGAACTGAGGCAGAACACCCGGTACACACGCCTATCATCATGCCTAATGAGAACATTCCAAACTCTCCTCCAAGGATGCCTCTTTGAACCACTACCACACACTGTTCCTGACAATCTCAGACTGCTCCATCGCTCTCCTTTATTAGAGTCTTGGCCATGATTTAACACACACTCCCTTGCCTAGGTGCACAGTTTGCTCTTCCTGGCTAGACCATGAGCTTCCTGGTAATGAGAACAATGTTCCTCAGATCCCAGTAGCTTCCAGGCCTGGCACAGCCCCTGGCAAGGGTGTGCAGGCAAGCAAGGTGTGTCATGCCAGCTTAGAGGTGAGTCACTCAGCTTCCCTCTCAAGAGAACCTGCTGCAGGGGTGTGTTTGACAGACACCCTCTGGATGCCACCATTTTGGATCCACCACACATTTCAGCCAAGGCCACATTTCTGTAGGCTGCAGCTGGTCAGTGGCTGGGCATGATAGCAGACTAGAGCCAATCCTTTTCTGCCCCTGTGACATGGCTCCATCAGCCCAGCTGTGAGGTTCTCAGAACTGCACTGTGGTCTGAGGCTCTTCCTTCCTCTCCTCTCTCCCTTCACAGGGCTCAGACCAGCATCACGGTCCAACTTCTGCTCCCTCCTTCTGTATCCTCTGAAAGCATTTTCTCCCAATAAATCTACTGCATGCCTACTCCTGTTTCAGTGCCTGCTTTTTGGAGAACTCCAACTGTTGAACAATAGAAGTGCCTGAACTCTAACGGCTGGGGACTTCCATGCTCCCTTTCTTGCACATGAAAAAAAAATCCATTGGCCTCCCAGTTTACATGCAAAGACATAATATGAAATTCTTACCTTAGAACCAATGAAAGGAATTCTGCCCTGAACTAAGATGTTCTCTTCTGAGGGCGCCTGGGTGGCTCAGTGGGTTAAAGCCTCTGCTTTCGGCTCAGGTCATGATCTCAGCATCCTGGGATCGAGGCCCGCATCGGGCTCTCTGCTCAGCAGGGAGCCTGCTTCCTCCTCTCCTTGTCTCTCTGCCTGCCTCTCTGCCTACTTGTGATTTCTCTCTCTCTGTGTCAAATAAATAAATAAAATCTTTAAAAAAAAAAAAAAGATGTTCTCTTCTGTGTAGCCATGAGTTGTGGTGGAATGAACTGGGGCCCATGGGAGAACCAGGTAGCTGTACATGGCATTGTGATCTTGAGCAAAGACCTCTCCTTCTGGCTGCCTCTTTGTTTAATAAGGCTAATAAGTCTTCCTGAGGTTGAAAGACATTTCTAGGCCCCAGATGGAGATGTTCTTGCCCAGGGTGTCACATCAGCAAACGAAATCTTAGATGATGTTCATTTCCCTGTAAATGAACATAGTATACCCACTGAGCCAGTCCCCAAGCGTGAAGTTAACTCTGGGATCACACTTACTTTCTTGTCCCTTATTCATTTTCTATTTGTCTCCAACTTATACCTTATACCATATTCTTTATCTGTTCACCCCATCATGCCATTCTCTGGCCCCTTGGGAACAGAGACCACCGGCTCCGTGAAACATTAAAAGAATGGTGTTTGTATCAATGGAACTGTCTCACTTAATCATTGTTAACACTTACCTCCCTGGATGTACACATCTTAAAAATATGTCTTGAGTTCCCTAAAACAAAATGGACAAACGTTTTCTGTAAAGAGCTAAATAGTAAATATTTCAGGCTCTGTGGGTCTTACGGTGTCAGTCACAGCTACTCAACAGCCATGTAGGTGAAAGCTGCTGTAGATAGTATGTAAAAGCAATGTGATTGTGTTTCAATAAAACTTTATTTAAAGAAAAACTTGTAGGGGACTGCCTTGGGTCCAAGGGCTATCATTTGCTGACCCTTGCCCTAGAGTCATAGAATCTCATGGTTGGACAAGATAATAAACATTGTGAGGTTCAGGGTACCAACAACCTTCTTCCTACATTCCTGCCAGAGCTTCCCAATCAGGAAGCCTCTCCCTATAGTGCTCACCAGGGACCTCAGAATCCTTCTTAACACAGGGCTGTAGATCAAGCTGAGCTGGTATATATTGTGATGTCTGTCATTTCCTCCTGATCTTGTTCAGTCCCCGCAACTACTAAATGAGAAAACTGAGGCCAGTGATTCAATGACAATACATATGAAAGTGTTTTAAAATGTGTACCAGCCTTCTTCAATGCAAAATGCACCTATGGGGCTAAAAACCAGTCATTTAAAATAATATTTAAGTAATAATAGGTTAAATCATTGCATACAAAGTGATCATGATTTTCCACAGCAGGAATAATTGGGTTGGAATTTTCTATTGCCCTATTCCTATCTCATGGAAAGTAGGGATTCACCAACTTAGTTTGTAGAGATAAACGTCTGCTGTTTTTTCCACTGGCAGGAAACAGGTTGGGCTCCCCTGGCCCTGAGCTGGAGCAGGGAGACAGGTCTTCATCTTTCCCCTGCTGAACCACACAGATGCTGGAACAGGGGCGCCAGCTGTCTTAGATTCCCTCCAAGCAAGGGTCTGTTCAAAGCAGAGCCCACCTGGGCACCTGCCCTAAAAGGCCAAGTTCCCTTACACATAGTGAATAGATGGACTCCACGCTTGGGATCAACCACCCTTTTTGGAATCTCATGATAGCTGTGGACCTTCTCCACAGGAAAGGCATGTGTGTGGTGGTCACCCCAACTTCCCCAGTCTCTAGGATCACCTCTTTATGTATATCCAAATTATAGCCCCAAACTAGTTAATAGCATAGTAGTTTCCACAGAATGCAAATAGTCATCTGTGTCATGAAGCTGAACAATTACCAGCTCAGGTTGGAGCACGTGCCTTAGGATGACTTTGCCTGTTTCGGGCCTCCCTGGGGATCCCGTGTGGCTGCCAACCACACAGCTGCCTGACAGGGTAGTGCCCAGGGATCCCTTCCAGAACAGGTGGCTGCTGCCCTAGAACAGGTTTCAGCTTCGAATCTAGAATGCAGAATGTGCTGGCGCTCTCCAGGTTCCTGCTACACACAGGCGCAAACGTGTCCACAACTTCATAATCCCGGAAGAGAGCCCCACGTTGGATAAGCCATTTGGAGGCCACTGGCTCCTGGAGAAAAGACTCCAGGGAAAGTCGGGGCCTGAGGTTCAGAGCCTCAGGACACTGAGTCACCTGGCCCAGGTGTCACTGCCACACCTTTGCACTCCAGTTTCACTCTCCCAGCGTGCCAGCCAGCCAGCCCAATTCACACCGGGATGTCTATGGGTGGAAGGGAAGGAAAAAGAATGTTCTAGGGATCACTGGGTTGGGGGCGGGAAGATCCTGGCACTGTGATCGTTCATGGAACTGACATGACTTCTCTCTTCATAAATGAAGGCTTCGCTGACCTCTACATAAACAATGGCAGCTCCCTCCCCACCTAGAAGAAAGCCTGGCCCGATAAATACTTCAGTAAATACATTTAAGAAATAAATAAAGGAATCACCAGTAGCCAGGCTTTTGGAGCCTGGCTTAGGCTCCACCTCCTCTGGGAACTTCTTCTGACTACTCTGAGGATCACACCATTTTTCTTATGGACACTCATTCATTTTTTTTCAACAAGTTTGTGTTGAGCACCCATGATGTGCCAGGTCTTCTCTGGGGCCCTGGATTTACAGAGCAGACTAAAGAAAGTCCTTGCCATCAAACAGTTTGCAACGTCATTTAGTACATACAAAGCAACCAGTGTGGGTTTCCAGTTGCTTCCTGATAGCTTTTTCTCCCCAAGGAGCAAGAGGATGCTGAAGAAGGGAGAAGCCTGGACTTGCTGAGCACTAGCACGTTCTCAGTCTCATGATATGTGCTCTTCTGCAACCAGGTGGCTTGGCCCTGGAAAGAGGATCATCAATGGGCAGATGATGGAAGAGGAGCAGAGAAGGGCCTTGCAGAGAACATGGGTCAGGAGCCAGAGGTTGAAGGGGAGTGGACAGCCATTTTCCATTGGAAATATAAAAGGAGGCTCAGAAGGGTTATAGAAAAAGTTCACCAGGCCTGGTGAAAAGAAGCCAGGTTACACCCTGAACCATGTGACCTTGGGCACACCACTCTTCCCTTGGCATCTTCACATCCGTAAAGGCAAACGGTAGCCCAAGCAATCTCCAAACCTTTTTATGTGTAAACATCTGTTATCCTTTCTAACCCACACAGTGTCTTCCTCCTTTACTTCCTGTGGACCCTCTTCTAAAGTCTCCTTATAGAAAAATGACTTAATGGTGTTTTCATAAATGTGATCTTTGTATGAGGGAGTCTCCATTAAACCAGAGCTTTTACTTTTTAAGGAAAATGAGTTTGGAGAATGCAAGAGCTCAGGGTTTCTCTGTTCTACTCGTTCCAACTAACCCAGAGCTCTCTCTCGTGCCCCACCTTCTCCTCCGGCACCTCTCCAACCTGGAGCTCAGCCACTGGCTGTTCTGGTTCTTCTCTTGCTCAAGTGACTCACCTGATTGGCTGTGAGGCCAAGGCCCAATAAGTTCTAGCACTCACTGAGAGGCCTTGACTTCTGGCCTTCTGGCCTCCCATTGGGCAGAGGCCAACAAGGCTATGATCTCAGGTGACTTTTTCTTCATTGTGCTGGTCCCCATGGCTGAACCAGGTAAAGGAAGATGAGCTGAAGACACTCACTAAGCATTTGGTTCTCATCCTACTGCTACAGTGGACACGCAGAGGTCCAGCTTCCTGCCCCTACCCTAACCACCGACCCATAACATACCAAGGAGAATTGCATGCCAAGTACCCGGTGGCTTTTGGAACCACAAACAGTCTGGATCAATTTGTTTCAAAGGCTCATTGGGCAACCATACTGTTCTCTTCCCTCTTTGTCTGTCTAGCCATGAGGCTCCATGCTCCAACAGGCAAGAACACAGTCTCGCAAGGGTCTGGGTACACTGAGCATAGGGCAACTAATTAACCACATTCCATTTGCAATCATGAGATGATATGAACAGTATCAAAGCCTCCTCACTAATCATTTCCAGGTCTTTTGAAATACAACCTCTCTTTCGAAAGGGTAATCTTACAACTGGGCTGAGATAAGGTGTTGGTAACAATAATTAAATGATGGATGATGGGCAGCTGAAAATACTCCAAAAACAAAACAGGATGACAGTAGCATGTTGACTCTTCTGCTTAGCATTTTAAGTAACAAGCATCATTTTGTGTTTGTGTATCCCATAAAGGTGTCTATATCAATAGTCTTAGAAATTCTTACATGTTCTGTAATCAAGAAATCAGAGTTAAAATCAGATAATCAAACCACTGATATTTACTGAGTGTCTACCACTCACACAACACTGTGTTATGTTGATACATAGAAATATAAAGCTCATCAACCTTGACTTGTTGATGTGAGTTGGTCACTGGAGAGGTTTTGGGAACAGCAAAGTTACAAACCTACATAAAAATGATGGCGCGGGGTGCCTGGGTGGCTCAGTGGGTTAAGACCTCTGCCTTCGGCTCAGGTCATGATCTCAGCGTCCTGGGATCGAGGCCCGCATCGGGCTCTCTGCTCAGCGGGGAGCCTGCTTCCTCCTCTCTCTCTCTCTGCCTGCCTCTCTGCCTACTTGTGATCTGATCTCTCTCTGTGTCAAATAAATAAATAAAATCTTAAAAAAAAAAATGATGGCGCGAGGGGCACCTGGGTGGCTCACTCAGTTAAGTGTCTGGCTTTTGATTTTTTTTTAAAGATTTTATTTATTTATATGACAGAGAGAGATCACAAGTAGGCAGAGAAGCAGGCAGAGGGAGAGGGGGAAGCAGGCTCCCTGCTGAGCAGGGAGCCCGATGTGGGGCTCGAACCCAGGACCCTGAGATCATGACCCGAGCAGAAGGCAGAGGCTTTAACCCACTGAGCCACCCAGGAACACTTGGCTTTTGATTTTGGCTCAGGTCCTGATCTCTAGGTTGTGAGATCAAGCCCCACTGCAGCCTCCATGCTCAGTGTGGGGTCTGCTTGAGATTCTCTCCTTCTCCTTCTTCCCCTCCCCCACTCATTCTCTCTCTCTCTCTCTCTCTAAAATAATAAATAAAATCTTTAGAAAAAATGGTTGAGTGAAAATAGCCAGAATGTTATGAACTCACACTGAAATGAACATCTGAAACAGGTCCTTGGTTGGATTAGGCATATTATTGTCAAAACGGACCCAACCAAGTTCTGATGTGAGAGTTGGTAATTTTACATGGAGCAAAGATAAAGGACAGACATTAATAATGCTGGATTTCATATGCATCTCAAATCAGTTAAAAAGGCATTCAGCTACAAGTAACAGAAAACTCACAAATAGTGTTTAAACTAGTGTGGGGCATATTTTTCCTCACTAAGCAAGAATTCCAAAGGTAGACAGCTCAGAGCTGGACAAGTTGTTATGAAAATGATCAACAGTTTCGACTATTTCCCTAGTCTACTGTCCTTTGTGGATTTTGTCCTCATGTTTTCAAAGTGGTTGCTGTATCCCGGGCATCCTATCCACATTCCAAGAAGAAAAAAGAGGGAACCATAAATGGCAAAAGTCTTCTTTTTTAGTTCTCTCTTTTTAAGTTAATCATTTTTCATTCAGGAAGAAAAGCCTTCCTTGGGTATCTGCCTTCATATCATTGACCAGAACAAATAAGATGGCCACCCCTAGTTTCAAGGGAATCTGGGTATTTGTCACTTTCCAGGCTTCATGGTAGAGAAACACAAGGGAGAAGGTGCTTTAAATAGCGTTCACTGAACCTATAATATATGAACTATACTTGATTTTAAATAGTCATATTATAAGAGACGATGTCCTTGACCTCACTGAATGTACAATAAGCCCCATTTTTATATTTTTAAGAATAGGCTTTTAAAAGTAATTATGTTTTTAAGAATATGTTTTTAAAGAATAATTAGGTACACACTTTATAGTGATTATCCCTAAATAATGAAATTATAGATTTTTAAAAATTTATGCTTTTTTTAAATTTAACTTTATTTTTGAGTTTTCTGTAACAGAAGTTATTATACTGCAATCAAGAAACAAAAAGGTTTTCTTCAGGAACATTCATGATTGCTTATGATATGCTGTCAAATGAAGAAAACAGTATACGATCTGGTCCCAATTTTCATAAATACATACAAGAGAAACAAATAATATATATACGTGAGAAAAACAAAAACCTGGAGAGTTGCCTTTGAGTGTAGGAAATATAGATTGTTTTCATTTTTTCCCTTCTGTTTTGGGGTATTTTCCAAATGGATCCCAGTGAGAAATCTTTGGAACACACAGAACCACGGGCAAGAGTTTCCCCACCTGGACCTGCGAGGAGTTTCCCCACCTGGACCTGCGGGGAGTTTCCCCACCTGGACCTGCGAGGAGTTTCCCCACCTGGACCTGCGGGGAGTTTCCCCACCTGGACCTGCGGGGAGTTTCCCCACCTGGACCTGTGAGGAGTTTCCCCACCTGGACCTGCGGGGAGTCACACCCTTCGGCAGACACCGACACACTGAACAATAGGCTTTGAGCATGCAAATTGCAGCCAAACAAAAACAAAAGCAAAAACAAAAACAAAAAACCAAAAAACCCAGACATTCTCCTGAGGAACAGGCCTTGTTTGTTAAGTCCAAAAAGGATACAGGAAAATGCCTCCCTCTATGCCTATTTCCCTTCTCCTAAAGCACTTTTGGCTGAGAAACATTAAACCCCCTTAACATTCTTCAGGGGATTCTCAAGTCCAAGGCTCAGAGACCCACAGAGGGGTATTTGTTCCTTCCTGGTGAGTCAGCTGAGAAACGTGACTCATTATTTTCTAGCAAATATGGCCACAGGAAGGGCCCTTTCATGGCCTCTTTTCTTCCCAGGAGGCTGGAGAGGCTGGGAGCAGAAAGATGGCTGACGGCCCTCTGCCTTTCAGATGACCTGGTCCACATACAACCCAGGAGTCATTCTCTTCCCTTGTGTTGTTGCTTTTCTTTCTAGTTTCTAGTAAACAGTCTGCTTTCCCCCTGAAAACAAGAGGTCATCTAGAAGTCTCCTGAGTTTGCAGAGCATAAGGCCATAATCAGAGACCTGGAAAATCAATAATCTGGTGAAAGGGTTCTCCTACTGGTCAACCTCAGAGACAGCCCATTCCTTAGACATTCACTCACTGATCCATCCATCCACTTGGCAAGGGTGTCTGGCCTGAGGGTAGAGTGAGAACAAGATAGCTTAAATGTGGCCTTTAGGGAGCTTATATTTGGGGGACATGGGGAAGGGTAGATAGAAAATTTAAAAAAGGGAAGCACATCAATAGGTACTTTCAGAAAGCCGGCACACGCTCTAGAGAATATGAAGCAGAGTAAGGTTCGAGAGAGTCACAAAGGGGCAGGGTGGGTAGTGAGGAAAGGGTCTTTCAGGAGGTGAGATGTGAATTGAACTTTGGAGGAGACTGGAACGACAGGAAGGAGGGAACCATGAGAAGCTCAAGCACGGTGTAGGGAGGTGGCGGCGGAGGATGAGAACCGTAGGAGCAGGGCCTCTCAGAGGCCGTAGGGAGGGGGACAGGTGGCCACCGTCAGGCTACCCGTGAGCTGGAGCGAAGGGTCGTGAGCAGCCACCCAGTCATCAGCCATTATGTTCCAGTCCTGCTGGACAGGAACACAGAGGTTTTGATGAAAAGCTGCTTATTTTCTGGGAGCTTCCAGGCCAGGACCAGAACCAGAAACCATAGCTAACACAATTATGGAGGAAATCAGGGCTAAGTGGTGTGGTGCTGAGTGTACACAAAGGTGTTTGGGGAAGGCAAGATCCCTGGAGCCGAAGTGGTCAGAGGCCTCCTTGGGGGAGGAATGGGCCTGACCCAGGAGAGAGAAAGGGTTGCACCAGGATGGCTGAGCTTCCCCCGGCACATGCTCACTCCTCCCACTGCAAACATCTCAAACCACTCTCTGTCCCACCAACCTTGGTCTCAAAAACCTCAAACTAGCATTCCAGGCAGATGCCTCCAAATAATTCGCACAGGAGGACAAATCTCAGCCTGAGCCAGAGACCACGGGGCAGGGAAATCGGCAGGAGAAAATGCCTCCCAAATAGAGATGCCCAAAGATCAGCTGGGAGTCACCCAGATAATCTGCCAAAGGGGGTGATTCCGGCCACAAGAAGAGCAGGAGCTGACGGCTGGAGGTGGAGAGTGCAGGGCGAGTCACTCCAGGTGGCCAGAGTTATAAAGGGCAGGTGAGGTTATCATGGAGGGTAGTGGGAGCCATGGGGAGAACTTGGGTTTGGGGGAAGGCTAGGAGGCTGTTGCAGGAACCCAAGGGACTGCACTAGGGTGGTATCCAGAAGAATGGAGACGGGTGGGCGGCTTGGAGGCAATTAGGACATGCAATTGCTCCAAACTGGTGATCCAATGAGAGGGTAGAGAAGGGAGCCAAGGAGGGAGTCCTGCTTCCTCATTTGAGTTCCCAGATCCCCCTACTGCCCAGGGAGAGGTGGAAACTGACGAGCTCAGCCGAGCTGCGCATTTAGACCCAAATTATGCACAGGAACCCATTGATGCCTGAAGCTTTGCCAAAGGACGTCTACCTCTTCCCTGAGAACTTGACATCCCAGATGTGCAGCTGTCCCTCACTTCTGCCTTAGGGCTCAGAAAAGTTGTAGACAAAGGCTTTTCCATCCAGAACCTCCCACTTGTAATGGCAGGGAGCCTTAGCCCAACCTTTGAAAACGACTTGATCTTCTCGTTTGCTGGTGTCCCATCTTTGCAGAGTTTAATCCAAAGGCTCGGAGAGGCTGGGAATGTTATTCAAGACCGCACAGCAAGTTGCAGGTGAGTAGAGAGTTAGAGCCAAACAGTCCCTATGTGTTAGACTCCCTGAAGCTCAGGTCCCGAACAAATCCTACATCTTAAGTTAGGCCCCTGCCCACCTAAGTGTATTTAAACACCCTCTGAGTGCTGTGTCAGCACCTCTGGTCAAGCCCCTTCCCGGTTAGAAGCAAACCTCAGGGCTTGGCCTGGAGTCCTACAAGGCCGTGCAGGGAGCCGCCACATCTGTGTGTGCCCCACCTCCTCCTGACTCTACGTCTCCTTTCCCTGACTAGCTTTTAGTCACTAAAAGAAGGTAAACTAGGGCATGTTCGGATTCTGAAACATGACAATTGAAGAGAACCTCCTTCCTGGCTGGAGCTGTGAGGTGAGGTGGCACCTCTGAATCTCAGCCTTCACCTGCTCACCTACTATGTGCAGACCCCTGAGCACCTACTGTGTGCAGACTCAGCCATCTGCACTGTGCACCTGCTACCTATATGTACTCTGTTGGGGCCTCTGATAAGCACTCTATGCAGAACAGGACAACAAATTTTTTAAGGTTTGTCTTCTCTTGAACTCTAAGCTCCTCTCAGCTGATATCCCCATGAGGGCCATGCAGATTCAAGGAGTTGAATTGCTCTGCAAAAGTAAGAGAAATCTGGAGATCTGGGGTGGAAAAGAGCAGTGGGGGAGGGGAAATGGGAGGCTCAAAGGCTGGAAGGGCCCAAGATGGGAAATACCCAAGGGGCTGGGTCTGGAAGGCAGACAGTGAATAGGAAGAGTTGGACAATACAGGCCTCAGGCCTCCCCATCCCATACACCTTCACTCATTCATTCATTCATTCATCCAACAATTACTTATGAAACACCTTCTGAAGTGTCCTGAGTGCTGGGCCTAATGATAAGTGAAAAAAGTCAGTCGGAGAGACAAATACTATATGATTTCACTCGTATGTGGAATTTAAGAAATAAAACAAGTGAACAAACGAAGGAAACAAGAGACAAACAAAAAAGCCCCACTCTTAAATCCAGAGAAGAGACTGATGGTGACCAGAAGGGGTACAGGTGGGGTGGAAGAGACAAAGGGATTAAGAGCACACTTATGATGATGAGCACTGAGAAAGGTAGAGGATTGTTGAATCATTATATCATGCACCTGAAACTAATATAACACTGGATGTTAATTACACTTGAAGAAAAATTCAATTAATTAATTTTTTAAAATGAAGTGTTCTGGGTGCTGGGACTAACAGCAAAATCCTATAAAGGTCATAAGAGGGAGAGAAGCGATAGGAGGGTCATGTCAATGGAAGCAGAGGTCAGAGTGAGGCAGGGCGGTGAGCAGAGATGCAGACAGCCTCCGGAATCTGGAATAGGCAGAGGCAAGAGCCTCCAGAATGAACATCAGCCCTGCAGACATCCCAATGAGACTGGTTTTGGAATTCTGACCTCCAGGTTTCTGGCCACCAAGTTGGTGGTAACTGTTAGAGCAGCAACACGAAGCTAATGTACCCTTGCACATCTGTGATGGTTTTTATGTTGCGTACCTGTGCATTGATAGGTGAAAGGAAAAGAAAAACACACCAAAAATATGAATAGGGATTAGAGCTCAGTGTGGAATTACTGGTGGCTATATTCTATGTATTTACAACATTTTTATAATAAACATGCATTGTTATTATTATCAGAACAATCAAAAGACTTCAGGGACACCTGGGTGGCTTAGGCGGGTAAGTGTCTGACCCTTGGTTTCAGCTCAGGTCATGATTACGGGGTAATGAGATCGAGCCCCATGTCAGGTTCCACTTGGCAGGGCATCTGCTTGAGATTCTCTCTCTCCCTTGCTCACTGCCCCTCCCCCCACTCTCTCTCTAAAAGAAAAAAAAAGGCTTAAAAAATCTTACGCATTCTTCTTTTTTTTTTTTTTTTATTATTTGCCCAAGGGGTACAGGTCTGTGAATCATCAGGCTTACATCTTTCACAGCATTCACCAAAGCACAAACCCTCCCCAATGTCCATAACCCATCCACCCTATCCCTACCCTCCCACCCCCCAAGTCTTACGCATTCTTGAAAACCCATCTTGAGCACCAGATGAGCAAAGACTTCAAAACACATCAAGTGTGAGACAGTTCTCCCGACTCAGCTGTTACTGCTCCGGTCCAACCCTAAGCCCCAGCAATGCTCTCGCTTCTAGGGAACCAAACGAAGACAGATCAGTACCTGAACAGGCTCAGATAGATTCTTCTCAATAACTCCTGGTTGAGGAAATTCCGTCCAACTGGCTGACTCTCACTTTCCTGCACTAATTTTTCCAACCCTACGGGGCTCTGAGTAATGAAGGAAATGGCCTGGGAGGGTACCCAGGCAGTGAGTGTAGAGCCAGGGTCCCCACCCAGGTTCCCCCCTCGCTACAAAATTATTTCCAGTAAATGGGATGTTGGGCCCTCGGAGTGAGATCAAACAGCCGGCATTATCTGAGTACTTAGCCTGCACAGGCTCCTGCTCCGCATCTCTGCCACAGGAACCAACAGCAGGGATTTGGCCTCAGCTTCCCCTCTCTCACCTGAGCCCCACCTGAGCCCACCAGGGGCCCTGCCTGCTTCAAATGCCCATGATCTTCATCAGCTGTCCCACTCACTGGACCTTGAAATTGCTATATTTTAGTATCACGGTCTATACTTCCTAGCGGACCAAAGACACCTTGAGGGCAGAGCCTGTGTGGGATATGTCTTAGTGTCCCTCATGGCACCTGGCATAAAGCCTTTCTTATAACAGCTTGAGGATAAATTAATTTCCTCTTGATGCCATGAAACAGTAATGAGAAGCAAATTTTACTGCATTACCAGAACATGCTTGTCAATCCTTAATTGGAATGGGTTGCAAAATCCAAGGTTAAGTTGTAACCAACTAAGTTGAGTGACTTGGAAACAGAAACTGTCTGATTCGAGGTTAAACAGTTGGATCAAAGGCTCTTCACCTGGGGTCCATGACCTCAATGGACACTTCAGTAGGTCCAGTAACCCCCTAAAATGTATGTAAATATTTTTGAGGATTTCATTTCTCGGTCCCAAGGATCCATAGCTTTCATCCAACTGGTGAAGGAAGACTCATTCCCTAAGTACGCTTGAGATTCTGACTCATACATCTAATGAGTGTTGACTGAGCACTTGCTCAACAACCATTTGCTATATGGATTAATGAATTAAGACAAAGGAGTACTCAGGGTGAAGACTTTTAAGGTTGGGTCTATTTATTTCACTGGTCTTAGGTAAAGCTTTGGAGTCCTCCTGGTTGGTCAATCTTCCTCTCGATTAGAGTTCCCCTTAAATCAACACTCACAGGCCAAATCTTAACAAGCAGCAATGTTACACAAGTTTTGGACTGGAAACTTGGAGACCTGAACTTTGATTCAAGTTGTTCTAATTGGTCAGAGTGGCCTTGCACAAGCCCCTGAAAGCAAGGTGCTTTGTGGCGGTTCTTAAACTGTATTCTGCCACAAGCAAATGACAGGTGACTTTCCCATAGGAAAACAAAAGGTTTCTTAATGTATGGAAAAGTAAAATATGGCAATAACTCATAAACACTGTGCATATATTAACAGCATATTCCAGAACACTCTTTATAACACCACGCAACCCCACCCCTCCTTGCCCCTACACTCCTCCATTTATAGCCCCCTTTCATTTCCCAAAAAAGCATATAAGCAAGTGAGCAACAGTAATTCCTCCTAATTTCATTTAAAAGTTTATTGTTTCCAGACATGACCACTTTGACAAATGTATTACAAACTCCTATGACATATCTCTAGACAGACTGCAAGCATACTGAGCTCAAGGGCCATGGTGTAGGTAGAGAGATCAAGTCAACTGGAAAGCAAATCTTAACTCTGCTTATGCACTGTGTGACTTTAGGAGGTTTAATAACTTCTCTGAGCCTCTATTTCTTCAACTGAAAAATAGAGATGATAGCCCTCTTCAGAGGGTTGTGGGGATTACCAAGGTGGAAAGGGCTATATAGCCCTGTGCTCAGCCCATAGTAATATTAATATCTGTCTCCTTCTAATTTCCCTTCTGGACCTCAAGTTCATAGTCACCGGGAAGAGAAGATCAGATTAGATCTATATTAGAAGGCCCTATGTTGGCTCCCCTCACCTCCTGCCTTCAGCACAGCTCCCAGCTACCTTGGGAGGAAATCTTTATTAAAATGAAGAAAAAAAGACAGAAACCCTGTTAGTCAAATAATGCATCAAAGATTTGCAACCTAAGAATTGGCTAATATTATCAAGAAAAACTCGTTTGCAGTTGCCTCTCTCTGAAGGACAGGAAAGGTCTGCCTTCATCCCTCTAGCAAGCACCAAGGGAAAACCGAAGGGAAGGCCTGGGCCTTCCACACTCTGCAGAATTAGGTGGAATTTTGGTGCTTCTCAAATTCAGGGACGGGTATCCTTGCAGGAATGCGGCAGGAGCTGGCGACGCCCCCAGACACAGAGGGGGTCAGCTCATCTTCCCAAGAGACCACTTTCCTTAATTTATTTTTTTAACTTAATTTTTTTTTCATGCTAAGTTTGTCAAGTGGTGGTGTGGAACCTTATTTTCGCTTTTGTTAAACACAGAAATACAATGGCGTCACAAGGCTTTTATGAATTTTGAAGTTGGGGGAGGGGGCACAACCTAGTCACATCCTCTAGGGTGAGGGAGAAGAGTTGAGAAACTGGGAACTGGATGATCTCCCTAAAATCTCATGTGCTGGGTATTTGTATCAGCTCCAGACCTGCCTCAGATGGTCGCAGCTTAGCAAAAACAAATAATTAAAATATAAAACTGGGGAGAAAATTCGAGTTTACCTGGAACAGAATTAGCTTCTAAAGCAAGCAAGCCAGGGACAGCCAATGGACTAAGTGCTCCCTGGTGTCTGCCTGCCATGCTGGGACATGCATGCATGATCCTGGGGGACCATTTCCATTTTGTGTGCAGGAGAAAAAGCGCTCGTGGACATGCCAGGGGCTGAGGCAGTTGCCCTTATGATGTCAAAGGCAGGTAGGGGAATGAGCCGGCCATTCGTACTGGGGGCAAAAGGAAACCCCAAAGCTATAAATGGTTCCAAGAAAAGAAATCTCACAATCAACTAAGCATCAAGGACAAAATTCTTATCATTTTGGGCACTGCTTACATTTTGAAAGCAATGCATTTTATTATATAAAGTTTAGGAAATGCAGGAAAGTATAAGCCAGAAGAAAAATTACTCATAATCCCTGTCTTCATCAGTTTGGGCTGCAATAACAGAATACCAGAGCCAGGATGGGTTATCAATGAAAGCATTTTTTTTCTAACAGTTCTAGAGCCTGGGTAGTCCAAGATCAAGATGCCAGAAGATTCAATGACGAGTGATGAGCCCCTTCCTGGTTCACAGACGGCCATCTTCTTCCTGTGTCTCCAAGGATGGAAGGGCAAGAGAGCTCTCTGGGCACCAATCCTGTTCACGAGTGCTCCACCCTCATGACCTAATCTCCTCCCAAAGACCTCACCTCCTAGTACCATCACAGTGGGGGTTAGGATTTCAACATAGGAGTTTCGAGAGAACACAAAAACATTCATCTCATGAAATCTGCTCTCCCAGAGATAATAATTGAATGACTGTAAGCATTTTTGTATAGCTTTTCACAGAAGTGTGTGTGTGTTATTTAAATTTGGAATCATACTATGAACCCTATTTTGCAAACTATTTTTTCACTAAACACTAAATTATAAGGATTGTCCTTTGTAATTATTCTGTGAAATTATGGTGTCCGTTAGTTTCATTGTATGTATTGCATTGTATTTTATATATGTTATATATATATATTTAATATACATAGAGATCTTCTACCATTTACATTGGGGTCACATCTTGAGAAACCCACTGCAAGTTGAAAATATCATAAGTTGAAATGCATTTAATACATCTAACCTACCAAGGCTCATAGTTTAGGCTAGCCTATCTTGACTATGCTCAGAACACTTACATTAGCCTACACTTGGGCAAAATCATTTAACTCAAAGTCAGTTTTATAAAGAAGTACTAAATATCTCATGTAATTTACTGCAAATTGCCCTGGGAGTGAAGAACACAATGGTCAGAAGCGTGTGGGTTGCTTACGCTCATGGTCGGGAGCTGTGGCTGGTGTCACTGCTCAGCATCACAAGACAGTAGCATCCTGACTATCACTAGCTCAGGAAAAGATCAAAATTCAAAATCCGAAGTAGAGTTTCTACTCCATGCACCTTACTTCCACAACGTTGTAAAGTCAGAAAATCATAAGTCAAACCAGCGTAGCTGGGGACTGTCTGTGTAAGGCAGATGAAATATACCTACTTTTCAGTTGCACAGTTATGTAAACATTTAAATATCTGTACCTATGCATATATGATTTTCTGAACAGTATCGTTAAAATTTTATTTCTAACTTTTCACTATTATAAATAATAATAGCAAAAACAGCTAATTTTTCCTGTGTTAAATGCTTTCTAATGATTATTTCATTAAGTTTCACAATCATGCCATGAGGTGGGTATTGCTATCATCCCCATTTTACAGATAGGAAATAGCGGCAGAGAGAAATAAGTAATTTGCCCAAAGTCACAGAACTAGTGAGAGATACAGCCAGAACATAGACCGAGGCAGTCTCTTAGCCACTTTGAAATCTAACTGAGTCTGGTTTTTTTTTCAGTGAAAGGACACCATTGGGCCTGCTGGTCTAGAAGCTCTTTTCCAACCACGCATTCCATTTAACCCAATCCATTGCTAGGGAAGATATAACAGTGGTGAAAGCAGAGGCTTTGAAGCCAGGCTTGTCTGAGTCTGTAATCCTAGCTCTACTACCCAACAGCCTAAACTCTTAAGCCTTCAGTCCCTCATCTGAGAAACAGGGATGATAGAAGTCCTACTTCACTAGATTGTATTGAAAAATTAATAAGATGATGCCTGCTTAGTACTTCAATGTTCCGCAACTAGTAACACTTAGAAGTGTCTTTTGTGGAAGCATCTTTGCAGTTGGAACCGTTGATGCCCTTGACAAAGGATGGAGACTTCTATTATTCTAGAAGGTAGAGATGAATCCAGGCAACATTCCAGGAATGGCACTCTCTTCGGATCGTTTTATCATTTACTGATTGATAAACGTGGCAAAGGATTTCACTGGACACTTCAGGCCAGATTTGAGAATCAGCCCCTCCCCTGAAGACCAGATACTGAGGGGGATGAATTTTCTGCCCTTCTCAAGTTCAGGTTGGCCAGTCACACACCCACGGGGCAACCCGGCCCCTCCAGCTGAGATCCAGGATGAAGTCCTTGCGGAGGGTCCCGGTGGGGCAAGGAGTCCCTGGCCAGGGATGTGAGGCTAGGGGACCAGCAGGCACCAAGCACAACCTATGCCTTCTTGAAGGTCTCTGGAACTACCCAGTGACAGTCTGCATTTCAGAAAAAGCTTTAATTTGGTTTTATTCCTAACTCGTGAGAGAAATAAAAAGATTCACCAGCCCAGGGAAACCAACCGTAGGCTGCCAGGGGTTTGTCCAGGTGCCTCCGGATGGTATCATCCGTAGACATGATAAAGCATCACTCTCAGCATCCCACGGGACACTACACCTGTTGCTGAACCAACTCACCAACGCCCTGCTTTTGTCAATCACTCTGAACCTACCTGCAAATGGAGAAGCAGCCAGTATCACAGGAGGTTCTAGAACCAGCCAAGAGGGGACTCCGGTTCATAGCTTCAACTTCTTCACCACGCCCACCTCTCTATTGCTTTTACAAATCTGATAAACATCCCTTTTTTCTTATTTCCAGTTTCTCATGTTTGCTTCCAATAGAGGAGGCTGTTTCAGACCTTGGAAAAGGGCCAGTTCTACCGAGAACCTCGCCTGCCCTCCCATCCACCTCTGTAAAGAGCTTTTCTGCCCGAAGCCATTTTAGCCTCGAGAAAGTGGGGAGAGGGGTTGGCCGAAGGGAGACAAGGGAACAAGACGCACCTGTCAACGTTCCCCTCAGGACCCTTCCTCACATTTGGAGAGTAAAAGAGGACTTTTTGGAAGGCAGAAGAAAGCGACAAAAGTCTCTTGGAACAATGCTTTAACTGTTACAAGGTCCCTCTAATGACATGAGGACAGGAGCCAGATACCAGAAGAGAATGTTCCATATGTTCTCACACATCCCCTCCTTCCCATCTGCAGTAGGAAAAAACAACAACAGCAAACAACAACACACTTCCTGTCCTCAGTCTACCAAACCTGGACAGAACGGATAGTTTCGGCTTGCGGAGAACCTGACTGTTTACCATGAAAAACACTATCGTGGTTTTGTGTGTTTTTGTATTTGTCGTTCGATTATTTTTGTTTGTCAGAGCTGTTTGTTGTAGCACTGATTTGTGGATAGGTAAATGTATAAAAACAAACCAAACCACCCACCCTATTTGTAAAGTAATTAAACATCGACTCTGTGAAGTATCTTTAGAGATCCTTCCTGCCAAACTCCCTGTTTTTCAAATGAGACCCCTGAGTCTTGCTCCAGGGACCATGACTTGCACCAGGTGAAACATGGACGTGGGGACAGGAAAGGGAGGCGGCTCCTCAGCAATTGTTGATGAGGCTAAGGCTGTGACAACGGCCTCAGCAAAGCACAAGCCTCCCCCCACGCCCTCCGCCACCTTCAGAGAGAGGGAGCATTTTTAAAGAATTTTCTATTTTGTATTTCCAAAAGAGCACTAAAAATTCAAAACTACTTTGGATTCGGGGGGGGGTGCCATGTAATATTTATATTTCGAACGACAAGGAGGAGCGGGGGAAACATGAGTACTGCGGGGTTGGGTTCTCTACAGTGCCGAGTGCAGCCTTGCTTGGCCTCACTTCCCCGGGCCCCCAGTGCAAATCCCAAACATCTGCCTCCTGTCCCCAAACATTCGCATTCACCATCCACTTGGGCAACATGGTGACTTTCTGTGACCTTTCTCCCTTTCAAGGGACTGCACGTGATTCTCTTGTTGACCTTCAGCAAGTACTGGAAATGGGAGAATAGTGAGAGAAGAGGAAGCTACATGGATTTCCCCTAGTTGCCCCGAGTGGGAGGGCTTTAGAATGAATTCTACACGGACAGAAAGGAAAATGAGGTCAGGATCCCCAGAGAACCCTGTTCTCCCATTGCACAGATGAGGTAAGTGACACCCAAGGGAAGGACTCGAATCAGCTGGAGGCTCTCCTGCGTCGGCGTTGTGCCCACAGCGTGTGAGTAGAATACCTGCTCCATGGACTCTGATGTCTCTCGAAGGGTAAGTAACCTTTTAAAATAAATAACGGGCGTTATGGCTAAGCAATGGCTCTGGGGTAGAAATCTTAGGCTCGCCACAGAGACAGAGAGAGAGAGAGAGGGAGAGAGAAATGAAGAAGCAAGCCTTGTGGAGCCCCGCCACTCATACTGTGAGCATGTTGGGTAGAGGCTAGAAGCACTCCTCTGACGTAAGCAGGCTTTCCCATATCCCCTACCCCATTCCTTCTGAAGCCACCCGTGCTGGGAGAGAAAGTCCCCAACATTGTGTTGGTACATAAAACTTCCTCCTCCAACAATGCTGCTAAGTAAGAGTCAGCAAGCCCTGCCCCCAGCCCCTTACTTCTGCTCTCCACAGCCCCTCTCCTGGAGCTCTCTGAGGAATTCATGTGGACAAAACCATCTGTGAGGTGATAACCCAGGAGAATGACTGAGAAGATGTGTCCTGAGGCCTTTTGAAGGTAACCATTAGCTGGTTACCTTCTGCCAAGTCACAGCCTAAGGAATCTCCAGCCTAGAACAACTCATTGTCCAGGCCTCTCAGCCAGGGCTGTCTCTGCGACATCAAGCCCTGGAGCCTTTGGGTCTGAACTCCCATGAAGATGGGATGGGGAGAGGAAGCAGAGGGAAGTGCAGGCATGAGATCCCCCAAATGGCGACGAGCTCTCGGCTGACACTGGTTGGATGGGACACAGAAGAAAATGCCCTCCCTGAAGTGAAAACCAGACGCCTCCTAGCTTGGGCAAGAGTGAGAAAGGAGGGCTTCACCATATGAGCCATCCTGATCCTCACCTGGGTTTCCAATTCCTGTGTCGGCCCCACCCCCCAGCTCCAGGACCCATCTCCCCCTTTTAACACATGGCCCCGGAGGGTCAAAAAAGGATCCTCTTTAGTCTTTTCAGCATGCCTCCAAGTAGCATTTTCACTTAAAAAGAAAACAACATAAACCTAAGGAAAACCAAAAAAGAAAGAATTCCAAAAAATACGGAGTAACTATCATCACATTATATACCAAAATGTCATGGTCTCCATAGAGACCATGAAATGCTTTGTTGACACCACATACATTCACCCGAGGATGCAAATGTCCCTTGTTCATTGTGTTACTCCCAATTCAATGCTCCTAGCAGGCATGGCCAATCAAGCACAGCGTTTTATCCAAATGGCGATGCACTGATCTGAAAGTCTTTCTCAACACAGCTTTCGAGATAGCCGCTAGCAATCAGTCAGAGCTGGCACTAGAGATGAAGCCTGGACACCATGCCTGCTCTTGCCAGGACCGATGGAAAGACAAGGGAGCCCCTTGCCCGTGTCTTCCTTTCTGATTCCGTTTTTCTTCTGACCAAGAGGCCCTCAGTCATCATCTTGATTTCTTATTCTCCAGGAGACTGTGTAACAGTCACTTTCAACTAATTCCCAGTGCGTCCCTCACTGAAGTGACTTTCCCCCATGTTACGACAGAGTGTGGGACCTCGGACCCTCCACGAGTTCTCTCCCCAGGCTGGGCAAATCTTGTCTGTCTCGGCTTACCTGCAGTGGTGGTCCCACGGAGTGAGTCTGGCTAGAAGCTTGTTGTCTTTATTATTACATTAGTTTTAAGATGGACTCAGGGAAAGATCTCTCTCCTCCCACAATTTCTCCCAGTGTCTGGCTTCCACAGTTAGAAAGGCATTCCCTGTGTCCCAGAGACCTCTAAGCCATCAAGGGAAGCCCCACCATGAAGTGGTTGAGTCCAATCTTGGGAGCCACTCAGGCTGACCCTTTAGCCATGTGACATTGGGCGAATCACCTCTCAAGAGGTGAGTTTCTACATGTGTTAAATGGATGAGCTGGAAATCTGTTTGGCCTCCCAATCTCATTTCCATCCTGTTCTCTGTCCCCAGTGTGTGACCTCTGTGAACTACTTCAACGAGCTCCTTTGTCCCCTGGTTTCCCCTTGGGTTCTCCGTTGGAGAGAGAAGCAGGAGACTGGAGAGAGGAGAATAAGGTTGATATATGTAATCCTCCCTTCTGCCTGTCCGTTCCGTCCCACCCCAGTGCCCCCGTTAGCTGGGCATTTCTCTCCCCTGTCAGGTGAACCCATCCTCAGCCCTCTTTGTCCCCAAGTTCCCTTACTCATGCTTTCTCTCACTATCTTCAGTCCCCACAGTTACTAAGCTCAGAGTCCTGCTCTATTCCCTGAGGTTTTCCTACATCCCGACCACATCTGGGAAAATACTCTCTTAATTAACCCCTCTCTAAACTATTCATGTTCTTTCAGGGCTCCCGACTGATGCAAATTGTTATAAAAGATTCAAGGCTACTGTGAAGATTAAAACAATGTATCGGAGTTCCAGATTGGCATATCCTGCTGCATGCTCAACATTTGCAGTTGGATGGTATATTTGCTTCCTAGAGCTGCCGTAACAAAGTATCAAAACCCAAAGCTGGGTGGCTAACGACAATAGAATTTTATTTCTTACAGTTCTGAAGGCTCCAAGTCCAAAATCAAGGGGTCAGCAAGGTCATGTTCCCTCTGAAACCTGCAAGGAAGGATCCTTTCTTGCCTCTTCGAGTCTCTGCTGGCAATCCTTCGAGCTCTTTGGTTTACAGAGTTTTCAACACTCCCATCTCTGTCTCTGTCCTCACATGGCCACCTTCTCCCTGTGTGTTTTGTCTTCTTGTAGTATAAGGATCCCGGTCAGACTGGTTTAAAGGTTGACACTGCCCCAGGATGACCTTAACTACTTACATCTTATTTCCAAATAAGGTCACATTCTGAAGTACTGGGGGTTAGCACTTCAATAGTTCTTTTCAGAGGACACAATTCAACCTCCTAAAAGATGTCTAACAGGGACGTCAAGTCTAACAGGCTCAAAATCAAGCTCTGAATTTTCCTTGCAGTCTGTTTTTCTCACGGTCTTCCCTCCATCAGTCAGTGGAAGCTCCATTCTCCTAATTTCAGAGTGAAAGCCTGCATACCACCCTTGAGTCTTCTCTGCCTTCCACGGCCCCTGACCTGTCCCTCCCCGCCTGCCCATGGAAGTGCTGATGGGACCAACCAGGATGGGGAGATTTCAGCTTTCCCCAGAGGACCACAACCCAGATGTCCCCTGCCACTCTGCAATGTCATGTTCTAGGCAGGGCTTTGATTTGTCTTAATCATGCTTTAGAAGACTCCGTGTGTGTGTTTTCATTACTTATCAGTTAAAAATTATTGTTTTACTTAAGGTAGGAGTTGCAAGCACAAATGCCTACAGAGTCCGGTTGGAATATGAATAGGAGAAGCAGAAGCAGGTGGAAACACACATACAAACTGTCTGTGAACGGTAAGGACCTGGCAACTGGAGGGCCCGTGACCTGTCAGCCACATGCGGGAGTAAGCTGCGACCACTGCTACCGCCGTGCAGAAATGTGGGAACGGTATTGCCAGAGTGTGTTATTCTTCAGGTTAAGTTAAAGGTGAACGTCGAAGGTTATGTGCAATCTCCTCAAATTCATAAAATTCTCTGCAGGCCAAACAAGTCATGTTGTCCACTGGTTGAATCAGCTGGTGGCCTGTCTATTCCTAACCTCTGATCTAAGGAAATCCTCCTTTGTAAATAGTCATGTGTTGGGGGTGTGAAGCAGGGGCACTTGGGTGGCTCAGTCCATTAAGTGTCCAACTCTGTGTTTCAGCTCAGGTCATGATCTCATGGTTTGTGGGATCAAGCCCCATGGTGGGCAGGGAGTCTGCTTGAAGATTCTCTCCCTCTGCCCCTCCCCCCCCTCAGTCTCTCTCTCTCTCTCTCTCTCTCTCTCTCTCAAATAAATAAATAATACATCTTTTAAAAATAATTAATTGTTAGGTAAGTAGTGAGAAATGACCCAAAAAGAAAGTGAAGAAGGAGGTAGGGAGCCATTACCAGCAGAGCAGAAATGCTTGAGCCAAAGTTGGGACGTGTTAATCATTGGAACACAATGGAGAGACCACCATGAACCTACTAAATAGGATGGAGAAAAAGGTATAAAACGTGGAAGCACAAATTAAAGGAGATCATCGAGGGACCAATCCAAGTATTGATACCCAGGGATTTGATTTTATCCTGGAAATCATAAGGTGCCATTAAACACATGTGAGCAAAAGAGTGACTGACACTTGTCTGCAGAAAGATTTTACAAAATCTGGGCCTCCCTAGAACGTCTTCTTCTGAAGTGTGGAGCTATCTCCCTCCCTTTGATGAAAGCAGTGGGCCGCCCTCAAAGGAAGAGCAGCAGAGGGCTGCAGCCCTTTTGTGGTACTGGGACAGCAGAAACCTGTGCCCAAATTGGCTTCACAACTCACTGGCTTGGTTTTATTCTTTTTTCCTAAAGCCACTTTCTTGTCATTCTCTCACTTGTGATGTGTAAGCCACCTCTAATGGGCCACCTCGAAGTTACTCAATATGGGTTCCAAAAGGCCGGGGACAATGAGGCTGGCTCCACAGGGGATGGCGTTATCAGCTCCCTTGAAATCACAGGTGTAGAAAAACAGGGATTGCGGGGTAGGATAATGGTTTCAGTGTGTTCACAAAAGGAGGCCCTGGCATGAAGTCACAGGCTTGAGTTATGTGGAGGAGAGAATTCTGATTCCACTCAGGATAAGCTCAAGTGCAGAGCGGAGAGGGCAACATTTGCATTTTTCCAGTGGCCATTTGATAGGGAACCTCTACTGGGTCCAGATGAGAGATTCTGGGGGCAGCTTATGGTCATATTGCTTCATTCCCACCTCAATCCCTTTCACCAGCTGGAAAAGAAAAGACTTTTGCTGTAGGTCACCCCTCCCTGGATGGAGATGAGGCTAAGTGAGGTGATTCTCCAATGCTCCAAGTCTCGAAGTCCCCAAACTCCACCTGGGAGGAGGTCACGAAAGCTGGATGGCAAAGGGAGTCTTGAATGCCCCTTCTTCCTCAGTGGTGTGGGGACAAGGAGACCCTTGGCAGCCACAGTTGAATATTTGAGGTTTAAATTATTCACAAGTGGGCGCCTGGGTGGCTCAGTGGGTTAAAGCCTCTGCCTTCAGCTCAGGTCATGATCTCAGGGTCCTGCATCGGGCTCTCTGCTCAGCAGGGAGCCTGCTTCCTCCTCTCTCTCTGCCTGCCTCTCTGCCTACTTGTGATCTCTCTCTCTCCCTGTGTCAAATAAATAAATAAATAAATAAATCTTAGAAAAAAAAATTATTCACAAGTGATCCTGAAAGTCCAAGACACGGAGGCCCTTGTTCTTTCTGCTCATGTGAATTCGAGTTTCCAGTAGTAGAGAACTGGGTTATGGGATCCAGTCCTATAGTTAGTGATGGAGCCCAGTCACAGGCCCAGTGCAATGCAGTTAGTGTCATAGATGTACTAGTTCTGGAAGGTAGTGGAAGTAACCCTGAACAGAGAGTCAACTGCAGGGGAAACGGGGAGAGAAGTCTTATTGGGGAAATGATATTCTACAACAGTGTTAGCAAGTACGGGGATTCGAGAAGTTCCCAAGATCCAGCCCTAGAGATCATCGAGGTTCTACTGTCCTGAAATCAGAAACGGAGGTGGACAAGATACCAAAATGTCCTAAACCATAGGCTCTCAATGATGTTTTTAAAATGCATAGTTCAAAACACAGTAACAACAATGAAAGAAAGGAAATAGGTCGCCATCTTAATAGGGCTTGCCTCAAGGGGATAGAATTATGCATTTTTCTCTGTTTTTTTCATATTTTCCAAACTTTCTAGAGAATCTGCAATGAGCAAGTATTACTTCTCTAGTGAAAAACAATTGAAAAAGGAGGATGAAGGCAGAGAATATGAAAGGAAGAGGTTGGTAGAGGCTGGTAAGAGCCTGCAGAAATATCTCAGCTTTCCCCCCGGGTCCTGCAAGCCACAGACTCAGGGCCACTATGCAAGGTCCTGCACAGCCAATAAACTGTGGTTAGCACAGCCGTCTGACTGGCAGCCCTTCCTCCAGCTAAAAGCACCACCGGCCGTCAGGCCAGCCTCGCTGTTAGACATGGCTGTCTCTAGTAGGACCTTGCATGCGACCTTAGAGTATTGACTTTAATATACATCTTCTAATTTTCAAAACATTTTTGACCACCTCTCCTCTGATCTTCATTACAACCTTGTAAGGAGTTTGGTGGACGTGAATGGCCAGAGAAGTGGAGCCATTTGGCTAAGGTCGCACAGCGAGTTAAGGGCAGAACCAGAACGGGGGCGGGAGTGTGGGTGGGGGGATCTAAGTGCTTCCCAAGCCCAAGCTTCTGCTCTCCAAGGGAAGATTCCATTGTGCCGTGGCAATCTTGGAGGGTGCTCAGAGCAGTAAATGGATTTCCTATCAATTCTAACCATCTCTTAAGTCCACTGGGAAGGATTGATTTCCATAGCTTTTTAATCCATCTGTGAGAGAGCAGAGCTGGTTTCAACCAGAAACTAAAGCAGTGTAAATGGGCTGAGATAACTAATAAAGGTCATAGGGCACAAAGTTTGGGGCACAAAGCCACAGAACTACCCAGCAAATGCAATACTTGATAAAAATTGCAGGCCCGACTATGCTGTTTCCAAGTTGCTCACATTCAACATACTGGGCTACTCTGTTTCATTTTGTTTTGTTTTATTCCGCAAAAATGGGGGAGAGGAATCACTGCCCTAGATTCTCCCATAAAGATCTCACAGCTGTGTGTACATTCTGGAAGGTCCCAGAATATCAGTACAGGTTTCCCCCGCTATCTGAAAATAGAGCACTCCTTTGAAAGATTTAATAAGATGAAAGGGCATAAAGCAAAGAAGCCATTGCTATTCATTTACATGGGAAAATCTTCAAGCACTTCCAGACCCACAAAGTAATCTCTCTTAGGCTTTTTTGATACCTTAGGACACATCTCGCTAAGGGATGCACAAAATAAATGGAAATAAGGCCCCGGTGCTCACCGACGCAGTTCAGAGCTCAGGAGGCTTCACGCTGAGATGCTGAGTGTCCTTCTGGGGAAGGAGGTTGGCGGGGCCGCCCTCGCTGCTGGGTGCGCGCACTGCCTCTGTGCTGCTCGCTGCAAACAAAGGCTACATGCTATTCTTGCTTTTGGCCTTTTTTTGTAAAAGCCAAAATCCCCCTTGGATTTCTCGTGGTCAGTGAAGACAAGTACTCATGTCGATCTCTTGCAAAAGTGAAGTGGCAGAATGCAAACTTTTGAACAGTGGAGGGTACCTGTATCCTTGTTTGGACCCACCTATTGGCTCCCTGGGTCACTGCCACATAAAACCCTTCGACTGTGCCTTGTCAAATAGAGCAAACATCCAGTGAGCACAAAATCACTACATCAGTGGACTCTGTAAAGATGGACATGGACGATGAAGATAAAAGCAAAGGGGAATGAAACCAGAAAGACATCTCACCCGTGTCCCTGTCTGGCTGGCAGAAGATGGCAAAGGGTTGACCTAAATTTCTCCAGCAATCACTGACCTTGCATGTTCTTCTGCTTTGACCTGATTTCCCAGGACATGAGCAGACATAGGCTGATAAGCCAGTTGGTGGATGAATGGTTCCATAGGATGTGATTGAAAAACAAAGTTGGTGTCAGAAAGACTTCGCAGGGGGTAAGAAGCCCCTGGAACCTTGAAACTCCCAGTCTCTTGAATGCAATTGACTGGCAATTGAAAATATGGGCCCCCAGCTCCTCACACACATGAGTCCCTGAGGCTATCCAGCGGAAGCCCGAAGGGCTCAGATGAAAAATGTCCTGTAAATGAAGGGAATGGAGCCCTATTGAAGAAGGAGTCAGATCAAACTGCCCTACTGGGACTTTGAGAAATGGTATTAAGGTGATGGCAACAGCTACAGTTATTGAGCCCTCATTGGGTGCCAGGTGCTCTATCTGCCTTAACGCATTTATTCTCACAACAATCCGGGTGTTGGCATCACCAACTTCTTTCAAATGAAGAAAGTGGGGGGAGAGAAGTTAAGTAACTTAATCACAGACACACAGCTTGTCTCACTGTCAATGTAGGTGGACATTACAGTCTAAGGGCCACCCACTTACAACCCCACTCTAAAGTAAAGAGAGGCCAAATTTTTCTTATACCTGATCGCTGTACTTCAACCAACTTGAACTTGAAGCTCAGCTGATTGGACCAGGGGTTGGACCCTCTGTGGGCTGGGCAGTAATCATGGAGATAGTTGGCCTGGTCAAAGAGCTCTACCAATAAGGTACTAACTGATCAAGAAGATCCTCTCTTGGGATTGACCAGGGATCTACAGAGGAACTCAGCAAGCCGTGGATGGTGGGTCCTGGGCATGAGAAGAGGATACAGTATCACTGTGCCAAGATTTACTGTTCTGGCCAGTCACCAACATCCCTGCTAGCTCTGAGCCATTGATACGTCTGGTCCAGGACCCCAGGATCTTCTGTCCACCTAGCCCCCACCAAGGCAGGGGCCTGCCACCCAGTAGGCTTGGGCCAGAAGGCCTGGCCCCTCCAAAATGGTTCAAGTCTTTACACTGAATCCTGTTCCCATTTCTTCAGGGTCTGCTCCTCCAATTTCAGCAGTGGAGGACACAAAAGGAAGAACCAGCCCTTTTCTGGTTTGTGTTTCTTTGATGTTTTTTTCCCACAGTCAGTTGCCATCAAAGTAACCATCACACAGTCTGTGATTCTTCTAGGGGGCCAGGGCCCAGGAGATGGCCATTGGTGGGTGCTCCTAATAGAGCTGGGATCGACAGGCATAGCCTCACAATGTTGCCAGAGGAAGTGGAGGTGGGAACACTGGGCGATAAAGAAGGGACAGAGAACCGCAGCAGTGCACAAAGCCTCCCCTGACAGCAGTGCGGTCATGGTGGTAGAGGGAATTGGGGGACCTCCTTTTCCCTCTAATCCACATTGACCATTTCAGTCATTTATATAAACAGTTGAGGTTTTTCAGTCTTATGTAAGGTACCCTTAATCACTGCAACATCCCATCTTTTCAACGAGAATGCTACATTAAATCCCTTCTTTAGAGAAAATCTGCTGCTGCCATTGTGCGTAAACTAGTTTTTCCAGATAAATCACTGGATTGATTAAACAGAGCCCTGCACAGGCTCAGGAGCTTTCTGTGACCCTTTCCCTGCCCACAGTCAGAGGAGAGGCTGGGAGTCACTAAGTGTGTGCATCGGAGTGGATTCCAGAGCTGTGTGGCATAGCCAATGGCAGTTTGTTCTCCCTCTTCTGTGAAAGACAGGGACCTGTGTGGTTGAACCTAAAGATTTTCAGGGAATAAGATACCTAACCCTTCCGAGAGCAAGGTCAGGAAAGAAGTCATTCTTCCATCTATATATATATAAAGATTTTATTAATTTATTTGAGAGACAGAGAGCAAGCAAGAGCGAGAGAGAGCAACAGGAGAGGGAGAAGCAGACTCCCCGCTGAGCAGGGAGCCCCTCAATGCCAAGGATCCCAGGACCCCCGGATCATGACCCGACCCAAAGGCAGAAGCTCCACCTACTGAGCCACCCTGGCTCCCAGGGAAATCATTCTTTAACAACCCAGAATCAGTGTTTCTGAGCACAGGCTTACCCATAGAATGCTAGGACATTCAGGGACCCAGGGTCTGGTCTCAGATTGTTTCCATGTAGTTCCCTAATCTGGGGCCTTGAGCCCAGGTCAGGGTCTTTGCTTTCCATTCACTAGGGAATTAACATATATTTACTGAGCATTTATGAAAGATTTTCAGGCTGTGACTTGGTCAGGTTGGAACTGTCCTTCAAGAAGACTGATCTGTCAGTAATTTGCCGGGTTGACTGACATCAAGAAACACAGCTTGAGGCTATCACAGCAGTTAAGTTAGGATGTTGTGAGGCCGGAATAAGAACAGTGACAGGGGAAATAGAAAATGATGGAATAGTATAAGAAACCGGGTTAATATGCAAATACAGTGTGGTAGCTTTAGAACCGGACAATCGTGGGTTACATTCAAGCCCCCACCCTCACCCCAGCAAGTGACTTGATATTCCCATTTCAGTGTTCTTATCTGTAAAATGGGAATAATAAAACCCACTCTTGATAGATGATAGATAGGCACCCAATCTCCCAAAAGGTAGCCACCTGTATCGGAGTGCTATCTGTTCACCAAAACCCATTTTTTCTTCTCTCTGGGTGCACAGCTGAAGCTAAATGTTGCCACATGATTGAGTTTTAGCCAATGAACTACGAGTTCCCCATCGGAGACCCTCCATACTCTTCCCTATCTGCTTCCTCAATACGGAGACCTCTCAGGATTTGGAGGCGAACAGAGCCAACAAGCTCATTTCCCTGGATGACTATCACCAACTTCAGGTGTGTGAGAAAGGAACTTCTATTTCTATTTTATTCTTGTACGGAATTGACGATATAACCAATCCCTCAGGAGACAGTCATTTCAGCATTTTTTGGTGTTATAGGCAATACAGAGACCTACAAGTTCTCAATTTCAGGAGACAAAACAGACACATTGCAGCACATACTAGATGCCATATACATGATGCAGACAACAGAAGTTCACAAAGTTCAAAGTCCCCAGAGGCAGAGAGATCTGAGACATCTTCACACAGCATATAGCTTTGAGCTTGTCTTTCAAGGGTGATTATGAATTGTGTAGATCATGGAGAGTTCGTTCATTCACCAACGTTTAAAAACATCAGCAAGAAACCCCCTATCATCCAGTTTCTACCCCCACGGCCTATAGGATACTTCAGCTCATGCCCAGTATTTCCTCATTGCTCGTGTCTTTTGTCAGTGATGTCTAATGTGGTCTGGTCCTGGTTTCCATGCAATGGCCTTCAACCATCTACAACCTTCTAAGATTACCTAACACCTACTTTCCACCCCCAAAAGCCTTGGCTCAAGAAAGAAAAGATCTCCAGCTTCAGAAGTTTTGGTGTCCCACTCCCCTTGGGTCCACCACAGCCCTGGGTTTATGGCTCTAAGAGAATGGCTGGTAAGTGAGATCTAATTATGCATGTCTATTGCTCCAGCATTTTGCCTCATTCCTTGCAGCTACTGATCAATTCACCCATTTTAATTACCATTTCCCTCTGGTCATACAAGCAAAAAACTTCACTTTAGATATCAAAAAGACTGATCAGTCCAATGAAAGGGATTTGTATTTTAATCATTGCATGTAAAAAAAGTTTGCAACATACACTTCCTGCTCTAAATCCCTTCAACCAAACAATGAATTATAGATGCTACGATGAAAATGCTGTCATGATTTATAAATTGCTCTGCTCAAAACTATCACCCTTGAGTCTTTAAAATCAATTGGCGTGTCTACTTTATATGGATAATAGAAACGACATTTATACGTTCCCAAGTTTTCGGCCTTCCCAAAATGCTTAACACAGGTATTGTCATTCTTTAGGTTCAGAAGCTCACAACGTAGGCACTGAGAGGCAAAGCAGACTTAAAAGTGTCACACAGCATCCTGGCGGTTTAGTAAATAGATAAGACCCACATGGGCAGGGTCAGAAAAACAGAAAAATGGACTACTCAGAATTTGTACATGAGCTGACTGAACACTGTACGATCCACAATGCAGAGCATACATTTTGCAGAGGGAGTGCCAATAGAGTCGCAAGACTTTTTTTTTTTTTTCCAGAGCCGCAAGATTTTGAAAACAGTGCTTCCCTAATCCCAAGATGAAATTTGGTTCTCAGAGCAAAGGGACAACATTGTCAGGTGCAGGCATTGCAGTTACACAGAAGCCCCTTGGAGGCAGTATGGAAATGGCCCTTTCCTCAGAAACAGTTCAACAAGGGTGCCTGCCTGCGCGAGCTACAGGAAGCAGAAGGAGTATTGAGAATCAGTGCCGGCAAATCAGAGACGCACATTTTCAGGACTTCAGAAGGAGTCTGACCCGGTCTCTTTTGGCTAACTGGCCAAAACGTAATTGACTTCACAGAGAAATATGGAATAATACACTTCTGTGTTTGAGGGCACTTTGAAAGTTCTTTGGCTTCTTCTCAAAGGACAACTTCAGCCAATCTTTTCTAAATCAGAATCTCCTTAACTGCCATACCCTCTGCCTAGAATGTTCTGTTCTTATGTAGACACTCACACACACGTGTGCGTACACCTGTGAGCAAATCCCACCGACACCACCCCAGCTCTGTCATCCTTCAGGCCCCATCTTGGCCAGATTATCGAAATCAGATGCCTCTTCTCTGTCCTGTTATTCTTTATAACCTACTTGTGTCCTTCCTCAATATCCTTACATTTACCCCAGACAGAAGACCCACAGATCTTCCCCGACTTGTGAGGGGGCTGCCCAGCATCACAAACCAGGGTTGTGCCGTGTATTGCTGGCCCAGGGAAAAGGTCTGAATTCAAATGTGAAGTATGGTTTCCCCCGAACACGTCACTTTCGCGCCATCATGAAGTCAAAAAATCCTACGTTGGATCGCCATCACATCAAGGACCATCTGTGTGCATATTCATGTCCATGTATTTGATTATTCCCTGGTACCTAACAGACACTCATTACATGTTTGGTGAATGAATGAATGCATGCATGCATGCATGAATGAAGGAGTAAGTGAATGAAGGAGTAAAAGGATGATATCTTGGGAAGTTTTAAGAACAGAAAAAATTATTCATCTTGAATGTTTTTGACCAGCAATGAGATTCCTAATCTTGATCTGAAGAGGAACTAGTTTTTATTCTTTAGTCTTATAATTGGAGGGGAGGAGGGTGGTGGGGAGACTGGCCAGGGAGGAGCCAAACGGTCCTACTCTTCTGAGAAAGAAGTAAGGCTTTATTTCCCTCCGCCCCCCTGCTTAGAGATTAGCCAGATAAGACGGAAGGATCTCCTTCTGCCTGAGGTAATCTGCTTCCCTGAAACCAGTGGCTGCTGGGTCTGGGAAGGGGGCGGGGGGTGGGGAGATGGGCGGGAGGAGGGGGGGAGGCCCAGCTTCTTGCTCTGAATTTCTAATGCACGATCAGCACAGACTCTCTTCTCACTTCTCAATTCTCCTTTATGAAGTGCATTTTCTCTGAGGGGAACACCACTTTCTCCAGAGAACTATTAATTCCCAAGGAGTAAGCCACTGAAGCCTGCATGGGAACACCCCCTCATTTGCAAATTGGCAAAAGAGTCTCCCACAAAGTAGAAGAAGGCTTGATTCAGGGCTTACAGGAAACAATGGAGTCTATTTAACAAAGCCAACATTTAATGAACTCAAAACGGTGTGCTTTAAAAAAATAAGTTAATAAAGCAGCCTTTTAAACTTTAATGCATGCTTATTAGCTTTATTTCTAAAGTCCCATCTGTTATCCTAGTAAGGGTTTCTTGGTTTGTTTATCATCGCGATTCATCACTTAGATGATTTCTGAGTGATGAATGAAAATGTTGATTGGAATCAACCAATCCTTTGGTGTCTGGGCCAGCTTTCACAAATCATGCAAGACCTTCAAATAGAACACAACATATAACCTCTATTGCCTGGCAATCTGCAAAAGAAAGACAAAGGAGAGACAAGCTCACCTTTCAGATGTGTCTGCCCTAAAATCGCCTTTACGGGATTCTTTTAAGATCCTGGGAGTGTTCAAATCTTCCCAGCAGTTTTGTTTGTGTCTTCGATGGAGACAGAGCAATGAGTCTCAGTGGTAGACTTTGCTTTGGGATCCATCCCCCAGGGGCATCCCTCTGCCTCCAGGGTCCTCTCCAGAAGGGAGAAGGGTGTTGGAAAGCAGAGAGGGGATGGGGTGGGGTGGCAGAACAGTGGTAATTACCAGGAAAAAATAGGAGCCTCTTACCTTTTATCAGAGCAAGTATCAAATACTGTTCAGCCCAAGTACATTTTGTCCTGTTCTGTTTCTTATGCAAATTCAACATCTAGGGAGCAGCCTGTCACAAAATTTGACTCTGCTTCCCCAACTTCATTCAACTTGTCCTTGAAAGGAGTATCAAATACCTGATTGTTAGGTGGGCCCCCACATCCAAGAAACTGTAGGCGAGATCTTATCATCAGCAGGCCTTTTTGGAAATCAAAAGCACCTGTTCTTTGTTAAGGTGGGCTTCTAAAGAGAGATTTATTCCCATTAGAAAATGCCCAGAGTTCATATGGGAACACTATGGACATGTCTTCCCAGCCTGAGAATACCAATCTCAGGTGAACAAACTTAATGGCAGTAAACCTTTACTGAGCACTTACTGTGTACCAGGCCTTGTGCTAAGCAATTTACATGTATCATTCATTAGGTCCTCACAACAGCCACAGGCGACAGGGAGCCCCATTTTACAGCTTTAGAAACCAAAAGTTTAGAGAGGTCATGTTACTTGCCCAAGATCACACAGCTGGAAATGTGACAGAGCCACAATCTCTGATTCACAACCTGCGATCTTAGCTACATATGACATAATTCAGCATTGATGGCAATAATATATATACTGTTCAGGGATGACCCGCTCCTAATGGGCTCCTCTCTTTGGATTTCCCAAGCAGAACGAAGCATAAAACAATTCTTCCCTGATGCCCTGACCCTTATAGAGGAAAACAAACCATGTCTTGGTAAACCAATTTATATCTTATTTAATACTCTAACACTATGTCATAGATACTATCATATCCTTTCAGAAGAAGAGGAAATTAGAGCTCACAGAAGCTAAGGCACTTGCTTAAGAACCCACAGCTAGTAAGTGCTATGGGTGGGCTTCTGATCTCAGGCCAACAGCAGGGTCTATCTGCCCAAACTGACCCTATACTTCCTCACAGCATCTTTTAGGTGTTTATTAGACATTTCCATGGGACTACAAGAAGGGTTTTGATTTCCACTGTTTCACCTTCCTTGAGAGAACTCTGCTTTTTCAGGTCAGACTTGATGATTCTGTTGACCTGCTTGGGCCAACGTTGGCTGAAAAGAAGCCTATACCTGAAGATGTGTGAAAAGAATCTTCTTGGAATAGAAACAAGAATCCCAACCTAGAGAGAATAATCACAGTGATGAGCAATCATTATGTCGAATCAGAGGGGCCATTCTCTAGAAGCTAGGCTGCTTTGGGCCTCTGTGACCTGACTTTCTTTTTCATTTCTCTGCCAAGCATCTTAAATTTCCCTTTTTCCCTTCTCTCTATCCCATATTCCATCACTCCGTACCTCCCCCACCCACCCACCTAGTTTCTTGGCACCATTGACTTGCCTATGTCTTCCCAGTGCACAGGCATACTGTTGGGGCTCAATAAATGTTTAAGAAAAAAGACAAAGGAAGAAACACAGTGTTAATGAATGCTAAGCCCTCCCTAGGAAAGAGAAACTCAGAGAATTCACACGTACTTGTTAGAGTCAAGTGCCTTTTTTGTGCTCAGGAAGTAATGCCTATAATGAACTATGAAGATCAGTAAAAACATACTGGTGTTTCCAGGCCACACAAAATTTGATCCAAGTGTCTATATAAAAAAATTAATATGTTCCATCCCTCTCATTTGGTCTTTACCCATAAAATACATGCATGTCATTATACAATATAGATATGCCTCCTGTCAAATGAATCTATGATGCAACACATGGTACTTCTCTGTGAGGGGGAATAAAACTCAGGGACATACACATTTGCATGAAATTGTTAGTTGTCTTTTCATGTAATCTATTATGTACTGACTACTTTATAGCTTATAAGACCCTTCATTTCATTGCTCTTCCACTGTGTAAGATAAACCCAGGGCTATGCCTCCATTTAGAGAGAAGGAAACTGAGTCATGGAAATTTTTAATGACTTGCCACATGGCTACTTCCTCGTTTTTTTGACACCATCATTGTAAGACATATCAGCAACTTAACATTACATTTTTAGGAAACAAAGAATTTCTACCATGTTACGTATGCACGTTGCTTATAAACACATCCCAATATTTCCACAACATTAAATTATGTGTGCTCAAAGGGAGGAATGAGCACCTTAAAACTAAGGAAATGCGGTAAGTAGCAAAGCAATGCTTTAAGCCAGAATTCTAACTCTGAATCATTGCGTATTGATGACTTAGTTTCTCAACTACATTATAAAGCCCAGCAGAGGAGGGTATTTTCCTGTGCTTTTCACGACTGCTCTCGAAGGGCTTCATGTAGTACCTTCCACTGATTGATAAAAGAGTCTGTTTCCAAAAATAAAATCTTTTTTTTTTTTAAAGATTTTATTTTATTCATTTGACACAGAGAGAGAGATTACAAGGAGGCAGAGAGGCAGGCAGAGAGAGAGGAGAGAGGAGGAGGCAGGCTCCCCGCTGAGCAGAGAGCCCGATGTGGGCCTCGATCCCGGGACCCTGGGATCACGACCTGAGCCGAAGGCAGCGGCTTTAACCCACTGAGCCACCCAGGCGCCCCAAAAATAAAATCTTAAAAAAAAAAAAAAAAGAGTCTGTTTCCTCCAAAAACAAAAATTAAAACAAAATTTTCATTCTTAAATTTCCAGGTGCTAAAAAAAAAAAAAAAACCTCAGGTAATATATTTAGAAACTTCTCAGTTTTATCCGTTGTTTTCAGGGAGATCTTGTTTGGTGACTAAGGATTGAATCATAAGATTGTCTTTCTAAGTTCCTTCTTCCGGTATCACTGCTCTGCGGGACTAACAAAATTTCAAAAGCCGGGAGAACTCAAATAAAAAGGTGTATTCAGGATGAAGTTCTAGAGAAATGCCAGATGACATTCTAGTTCAGAGTTTACTAAAAAATATTAGTGGGGGGAGGGGCATCTGTTAACGTGTTTGCATTAATGCAAACAACCTATTTTTTGTTTGAGTAGCAATTGTAACACTGCTGAACTCGGGTCCTCTTTCATTTAAAGCTTAGATAGCCTCCATATAAAAATAAGAATGCAAGAATTAAAGCAAAGAAAGCAAGACATAAAGAAAACCATCCCCTAGAACTGTGCAGAAATTAGTTGGCCTCCGATCAAAGTTATCTTTTGTATGAGGGGGAACAAAATTCAACTTTTTATTCCAATCCCGATTGAAGCAGTTAAAAAAAAAAAGTTTCTCCAGCCGTGTGAAGTAAAAGGGGTTAGATTCAAGGGGCTGAACCTGAGCTTCCCATCGGATTACTGTGCTAGGCCTCCCTTTATTTCCCCCCACAGTGGGCAATGCATGTCCATTGTGATTTATCTGGAGCCGGTTTCTTTTACACCCTCAGCTGATATAAAGTCGAGTGAGGACTGAGGCTGGAGGTTTGGGGAGCTTCTTGGAGGCAGCCTCTACAGTCCGGAGAGAATGAAACAGTTGGGAACATGAGCGACCGCGTGTGTCATTGACGTTCCCAGTGGTAGGAGCCCCGCTTTTTGCCTCTCAGACAAGGAACCATCAAGAAAGGGGGACAGAATGATCGATCTCCCTTAAAAATTTCCCACAAGATTGTGCGTGCTGCTTTGTTTTCACCCTTGATTTTTAACTTTTCGATCCTGTTTCTGACCTAGAATGATCCAGGCTCGGGCTCTCTGGCAGGACTGTGAAGATCTGGCCAGCTTGGTTTCAAGGCCACCTGGCAAAGACTGAGTTCTGAGAAGCAATGGTGATGAGGGCCTTTGTCCTGTTGGCTGTCTTTGCGGAAGCTTCTGCGAGATCTTGCACTCCGAACAAAGCAGGTATGCCCTGGGGCTAGGCCATCTTCCAGAAAAGGAAGTTTCCCGGGACTCTTCCTTGCAAAGTTCAGAGCTCTGTGTTTCTCTTGTTATCAAAATGTAATATCAATGCCATAGCCAAGTAGATGCAGTTAAGCACTCCAGTGCCAACCAGACTTTTCCCACAGGAAATAACAATGTATTGGAGAAACTTAAGACTTTTTTTAAAATTAGAGAATCCTAGATAGATGAATGGATAGACAGATACATAAATAGATATGAAAATATTTATTTGTAATAAATAAATAATGTATTATAAAAATTTAATAAATACATAATCTCATAATCTCTTTCCTTTTTGACTTACTGAATTTATGTCCTGTGCATGAATGGACATTTTTTTTAAATTTTTAAATTATGTGCTCACTTTCATGGGCACAGAAATTTGTATCTGTTTCTAAATTTATCTGTATTTCTATCCCATTCAGTCTGGTTTCACAAATATATTCCTTAAAATAGATTAAAGCTGAAAAGTGGACCAGTTTTGAGTACATATTAAGTATAGTGCAAATATCACACAGATGTAGCGGAAACTAGAAAACTTCAGTGACTGAGGTTTAGGGAAAACACTCATCACAGTTCGTGAAGAATAGTGAGGAAAGTGTTTTTAACCAACTCCTTTGCATATCCAGGTGTGGCTAGAACCTACTGTCTTTTATGAAGATTAATATGATTACCATATCTGACTCCCGACCATGTGCATCCTCTTTCTAGATGTCATTCTTGTGTTTTGTTATCCCAAAACCATCATAACCAAAATCCCTGAGTGTCCCTATGGCTGGGAAGTACATCAGCTGGCCCTCGGGGGGCTGTGTTACAACGGGGTCCATGAAGGAGGTTACTACCAGTTTGTGATCCCGGATTTGTCGCCTAAAAACAAGTCCTATTGTGGAACCCAGTCCGAGGTAAGTCCAGGCCACGCAATGAGGAGTTGCTAAGATCACGCAACTGGGCTCCCAAAATAAGATGTCTGTTGCCCACCCTTAAAAAGATTCAGAATTCGGGCGCCTGGGTGGCTCAGTGGGTTAAGCCTCTACCTTCGGCTCAGGTCATGGTCTCAGGGTCCTGGGATCAAGGCCCGCATCGGGCTCTCTGCTTGGCAGGGAGCCTGCTTCTTCCTCTCTCTCTCTCTGCCTGCCTCTCTGCTTGGTTGTGATCTCTCTCTCTCTCTCTGTCAAATAAATAAATAAATAAAATATTAAAAAAAAAGATTCAGAATTCACCAATTCCTTTTTAAGAGGAGTTTTAAGAGTAATTTCCTTTTACTTTTATTTCCTGGGATGTTAGCGTTATTTAAATTCTTCTTCTCTGCCTAGTCTAAGTGACTCTTTGGATTTGAATTTTATTCTCCTAATTTGTTGCCTGAGTGAACTAAGCAAACTGCAGTGAATAGAACAATACATATTTCCCACCTCCACCTTGCTCTGAGCTCTGAGCATGTGCTCACAAGCTATACCATCCTTCCGGGTTGGATGGTGGGACATCCTTGGCCCAAGACTTTGAAGTAGTTGGAAAGGTACTTTAAAGGAATAACCAAAGTATAATATAATTCATAAGTGGGTCTTGTGAAGTGCCTGAGACAGACAATCAGAATTAAAAGGAACCACAAGCAAACTCTTGCCAAATATCCTTACAGGTCAGGGAGACATCGGAGACCTACCAATAAAGTCAAAGTTGGGGGCCACAGAACCAGTAGGGGTGTAGTCACAAAGGGAGCCTTTTCCAGTGCTGACCCCTAGCATTCTTACTACTTTCACTGCAGAAGATATGGAGTCTCAGAAACTGAGAGCAGAGAGTACCCAAGGCCACCTCCTCATCCTAAAGTCCCCACGAGGACTCAGGGATTTGGAGAGTCATGGACATGATTCACAGAAACATCGTGTCTTTGAGTGTCCTGGAAGAGTGACCTAGAAATCATCTGTGTGGTCTTAAGCAGGTCACCTCTCACATAGATGTTCAAGATCCCTTCCAACCCCAATATTCTGTGATCTGGGAGTTCAACAAGCCCGAGGAAAAAGTCACAGAAATAGTGCTCATTATTGGAAGAGGGAAAGAGAAAATAATGATATGGTAATGTTTTAGACATGGGAGATGGATGAAGGCATTCATGTAAGATCCCTTGGAGGGGGGAATGGATACAAAGTTGATGCTGGGAAACAGAGAGTCTGTTGCCAGTTCTTTTGGTTGGAAGCCCAACGGGAATATGGATCTCTTCTAAGTGTGCAACATTCAACCTACATTATTTTAAACAGTCTTAGTCAAACATATTCAAGAACTCTTTGTGGAAAGTCTCAGCTCACCATTGACATCTCCCCATAGGTCTGACCACCTTCAATCGCTTTTCCCAGAACCCTCCTTTTCATCATGGGGCCCAGGGCCACCCTAACTGCCTTCTTCCTCTCTCCAGTACAAGCCCCCCATCTACCACTTCTACAGCCACATCGTTTCCAATGACAGCACAGTGATTGTGAAGAACCAGCCTGTGAACTACTCCTTCTCCTGCACCTACCACTCCACCTACTTGGTGAACCAGGCTGCCTTCGACCAAAGGTAAGTTGCTCTGAGAGTGGAGGGCTGGCTGCCCTGTGTGTGTTCTGCAGTCCCTATCAATCAGACATGTTTCAGTCCTTATGCAAAATTCTCTCCCCTTTTCAGAGTGGCCACTGTTCATGTGAAGAACGGGAGCATGGGCACATTTGAAAGCCAGTTGTCTCTCAACTTCTACACTGTAAGTGGTCTCCAGGTTCTCATTAGCGCCCTGTGGCCTTTTTCAGGAGATGACGGGAGGCTTCCTCAGGGTTTGTTCTTCTCTAAACTCTCTGCAGAGCCCCATTCTTGATTTCAAATTAAGACATAAGTTTCAGTCTTGTTTTAAACCTCTTTAAAGACTAGATGCCACAGGAAGGTCGAGTCATAGACTGGATAGAGGAGCCATAAAAGGGCCACAGAGATAATAAAGTCCACATTCCCATCTTATGATAAAATGGAGGCAAGGGCAATCCTGTGAGTTTTCCGAGGTCAAAAGACAGTAAGATGGCCAGTGTCTAACTCTTAAACCATCTTAGTTTCCACTGCAACCCACTCCAGAGAGTTATATTAGGATCCAGCTCCTGGTAAAACATTTGGCGCTGAGTAGCGACCTTCCTGCCTGGGACAGAGCTGAGGCGAGAGGTCAGGATTGCCCTCTGCTGCCTAGTTCTTTGGTATCCAAAGCCATTCAGAGAGTGGGCTTCCTCCTGGTCTAATTTGGGCATGCTGCCGCTATTGACATTGAAGCTAAAGACGCACTTTGGTCTCTCAAAATAAAACGAAATATGCCACAACCATTAGCCCAGCGGCCCTCCTATCTAGAAGGGGTGTTTTGTTTTTTAAACCTGCAGCTTCCAACAAAGAGGCATACTTATAGTGACACTCCAGCTGGTTGGAGGAAGATGCAGGCAGAAATAGAAACTTTTACATAGAACATTAGAACTGGGAGATATCCTTAGAAACCATCACGCCCAACCCATTCATTTCACAAAGGAAAGGACTCTATTACCTGGAACTCCACTGGCTTTGAACTCTTTGAACTTGCTTTACGTGCTGCCTAGAAGCTACCGATCCAGGTGAACTCAGAAGGTGAGAAATCCTTTAGAAGGGATCCCAGAGTTACCTGGTCCATTTTATAGACAAGGACCTACAGCCCAGAAGGAGGAAATGGTGTGCCCATGACCCCGTAGGTAGTGTGGAGCAGGGCCCAGTCTAGCATACGGCTCTCTTAGCACTGCTCTCTGAGGCTTACTTCCTCTGAAGGGGATGAAGCTTGGGATCCACTGATCCCTCTCTTGCACTGGCCTCATTTAAGGCTCTGCGTCTAATTTCATATTCAAAATTTTGATTCTTTTTATTAAAAGGGACTCTCTAAATTACAGAAGCCTCAAGGTCCCAAAGAACCTAGGTCTGCCCCTGACTGCACAGCACCAGAGGTTAAGTCCAGAGAAAAGGAATCCCATAGAGCTCCTGGGCCTATAATCAAGAGGGTGAATGCAGTGTGGACCAGCAGGGGGGATTAAAAGATGACAACATCATTGCAGTAACTGATGAAGGTTGTCCAGAGAGAAAAACAGACTCACTCGTTGACAACAGTCTCAGGGGACATCACAGGGATGGGCTGTCTTTACTACTGAGCTCCCGTCCAGATGTGCATGATTGTTATTTTAACCAGGTAAAATTATAGATACAACCCTATGAAGATTTTATGACAGTTGGCAATAGAGAGGCACGAGGATTATCAAAAATCATCACCCACCATCAGCCATGTTGGGCAAGTTTCAGACATATCTACCAAATCTTAGAACTGGAAAGAGCCTATTCTTTTTTAAGAAAACAAACAAACAAACAAACAAACAAAAAGAGAGGTGTAGCCTCGTCCTCACCCAGACCATCCTCTGGGCTGGATAGACAGACTTACCAGGACACTTCCTGGAGCTGTTCTAGAAATGAGGCTTGGGTGTGCCCTGGGGCCCATCAGGACCTTACAGGACAAACAGGACTCAGCAAAGAGGGGGTCTGATGTTGCAACAGAAACTTTTGTACTGATTAATATTCCTACCATGGGTTTGATTTCCTAGGCCTGATCCACACGGCTGGTATTTTTCTTCTCCTGCCTTCTTCCGCTCTGAGAGCATTCTTGTGTGTTTCTGAAGCAACAGCTGCCCTCTGCATACATTTCCATCAAATTACCAGAGACAGAGCTGTGCCCTCGATCACACAAAGGAATCAATGCACGGCTAATTGCTTAGGATTCCAAGAGCTCCGAGTTCTGGGCTCCAAAACCACCAGTTCTACTCAACGTGCTTCCTCTCTTCTCCCTCCACCCCCTCCCACTCACTCCTGCCAACAACCCATAGTTGGTACTCTTGGCTAGAAGTCATTGTGGCCCCCAATCCAAAATAAAGGAAGGTAGTCAGTATGCAGAAGTGGACTAGCAGTGTGCTTAAGAAAATAGTCTGCCATTGGCCCATTGGTTTAAGGTCTAGTTCTGCCATGTGCTAGTTGTGTGATCTTGGGTAAGTTAGTTAACCTCTTTGGGCCTTCATCTATTCATTTGTTAAATAAAAATAATAATTGTGCTGTTCCCATACATTTATTATGAGGATTAAATAAAATTGTTTTGATGAAGCAACCATTCTCCTTAGTTAGACAGAGACCAGGGAAAAGACTTGGAATAGAACAAATGCAAGCAATAGAGGCCAAATTCATAGACTTCCAAAGTCAGAACAATCTTCAGAGGTGATAAACCTTGACCTTCCACCAATGTCCAAAGCCCTTCTGCAAGACTGCAGGGGTGGGCTCCCTACCTTTCCCAAGGACAAGGGCAAGTTGGCCTTTCCCATTTTTAGATCAGCATGTGAAATCTGATATCCTAAACTATAGGATTGTTGATCCTTCTCTTACTCTAGAATGGTCAATACTATTGAGAACGGTCAATACTATTTTGATTGCATAAAAACCAACCTAATCTGATACTGAAATTGATGGTAAAAGGTAATAACACGATAATGGTAACTGCTGGTGCTAGGAGCTCTCAGAGTTTTCACTTCATAGGGGGTCAAAGGCCCACTGGTCATGGTTCTGTCTTCTGAAATAATGCTGAGTCATGATGTTGCTGATAGCCCTTCAACTATCTCAAGCTTATTTCCCCAACATCTCCCCACCATTGGTGCTCCATCATCCTACCCCCTCTTCTCTGAAGCCTATCCAGTTGGCCACTGGCCCACTAAAAACCAAAGCCCAGAACTGAAATGTTATATTCTAGACCCTTTCAGACCTCTGCAGGGCACATTGGGTCAGGGGTGACCTTCTTAGTTCTGAAAAACTCTAGGAACATGTTCTAGAATAATATTAGCTTTGTGCAGCTTTCTTTCATTTCTATCTCACATTGAGCTCCCAGATCTTGTCCACCCGAACTGCTGTTAAACCAGATGTATCCATCCTAACCGTGTCAATGGACCATTGTGACTGAATCTTTCCATCAAGTGAAGGGACTGGAAGTCTTGATTTCTCAAGATATTCTTCCCTCCTGTTCCACAGATGAGTAGTTTATGTGGTGTTTCTATGTTTCCAGGAATGCCAAAACAAATGGTTCAGGTATTATAGGATGAAGCTATCTGGAAATAGGTCCCTAACTTATGTTATAAAGGAAATAGGAGGAGATCATGCTGAGAAGAGAATTGCCTTAGCTATAAGGTGAGAAGTGGAGAAATTGATCATTAAAAGTGTTTTTTTCAGAAATGGAATTAACAGTATAGATTCTCCTCTCCACTTTGTAACAGAATCACACTAGTTCCTCTGGAAGTAGAGGCACTATTCCAATATTCAAATACTCCATGGGCTGGTTCCTGGGAGATGGAGCTGGGAGAAGCACCTGTAGCTAGGTTGAGGGACTGCATCATGGTCCCCAGGTTAGCTTCCACATTTGTCAACAGTCTTGTGAAATATGACAAATCTCAGAAAATAATAATAAATAGTAACGACCATTGTAAATCTGCCACTTTCACTGTATAGTAAGCTAATAAATCACGTATGACTAAGAACATCATTATTTAAATCATTGCAACCATTTAAGTAGTGCAGGGGTTGGCAGACAGGAAGAAAAGAACTGACTTCTGAGGGACTGACTTAGGGAGCGCTCGCTGGACCTGCAATCAGGAAAAAATATAAGGGCCACTAGAAGGTGATTCTGAGGCCTCTCAGCAAATGCCCTGAATTAGACGGTCGGGGGGCTAAAGTCCATTGCAACTAGATAGCCTTGCTGACCCTGTTTACCCATTGTAGTTCTGCAAACCTCCAAGTCCATGAAACTCAATCTTTTAACTAGTATCTGCTTTAAGCTTTATGCTTCTATTACATGAAATCACCATCATAAAAACATTTCTGCAAGGCTGATGAAGGCAAAGATTACTTCCATTTTGCAGATGGGGAAACTGAGGCCCAAACGTCTGACTTGCCTATAAGTTGGTGGTGGGAGCTAGGATTAGCCCAATAACCTTATCTTTCTGTCTTGATGTTTTTGTCTCTGGAGGCTCAACACAGAGCGTAGTTAAAGGTTGTTACTAAAGTTGAGTGAAACTAAGACAATAAATGGAGAAATCAGCCTCCTTTGGGTAGGTCAACTGGACATACTGCTATTTTTTTAATAATTCCCCCAGAACTGCCTGATGTAGAAACCAAGTGAAGACCACACATACCACACCAGTGACCAAAGGCTGCTGCTCCTGTGTTGCAATCGGGGTCATGACTCCCTTTGCACTTAGAGTGGCTACCACAGTCTTCTGGATCCATCCCCATAGCCTCTCTCACTTCACCGCCTACCCCCCTCACTTCCTACCTTTCCCCCACGCCCTTTGCTCACTCAAGCTCAAACATATTGGCCTCCTTGCTGTCCTGCCAGCTACACTGCCACCCAGGTCTTTTGCCTCAGCTAGAACATTCTTCCCCAGATGCCTGCATGCACTTCATGCACTCTCCACACCAGAGAAGCACTTCTTTGTATCAGTACTTAGCCTGGAAGTACACCTTCCTTGCTTCCTCCAAGTCTTGGCTCAGATGTCACAACCTCAATGAGACCTCCTTACCTACAACTGTATTTAAAGTTGCAGCTTGCCCCTCCTTGCACTTCCAATTTGCCTTCCCCTCCTCTACATTTGTTACAGATTTCCTATATAATGTACTATATTCTATTCTAACATATTATATAATTCACTCACCTACTGTCTATTGTCCGCATCCCTTGCTGGAATGTCAGGTGGTTAGAGACAGAGTCCCAGCTATATCTCAATATACAGGATATCCTGACATAACCACTACCCAATATAGAGAGTGGTGCCTGATACATAGTAGGTGATCAGTAAGTTACTGCTGTTGCCTTTGTTGGTAACTGTACTGGAATCAGATAATACACTGCCTGACCCAGGCTGGAATCTTCTCAAGCAAACAGTGGAGATGAGCAAAAGCAAAGCGGGGTTATCTATGTTTCATCCCTATCCCCGTGGGTAATTAAGTAAAACTCAGTGCTTCAGCATTCTTGGGTTCTGCCTTTTTTCCATCAGCCAAATCTTGCTCCTCGCTGGCATAGACGAGACAAACAGTATGTGTCTCATTGTGACCAGCAAATCCAGAGATGTGATACCCTCATCCCTTCCAAGATGAAGGATCCTAGCCACCAGCATCCTAGGAGGTACATCTTCTCTAGTCCTGGAGGGTCTTTCTGAGGTCTCACATGCCTGTGCCATTGGGTGGATCCCCACCGCCACCCCACCCCAGTTCATCTGCTCCTGTCACACCCAACTGCTCAGTCTTGAGAGGTCGTAATGCCCAGTGTCAATTTCCTTCCAAAGAATGCCAAGTTCTCAACCAAGAAGGAAGCCCCTTTTGTCTTGGAGACATCTGAAATCGGTTCAGATCTGTTTGCGGGAGTAGAAGCCAAAGGGTTGAGTGTCAGGTAAGTATGTTTCCTCCCTGTTTATATTTGTAAAGCCAAAGAAAAGAACAAAAAAGTTCAGCCAAGAGACTTTGTAATCACCAGATGTCTTTAGGCATACAACTCTCTGGCTCAAGGTGATGCATTTTATTGCATTTCCAGGTTTAAAGTGGTTTTGAACAGCTGTTGGGCCACCCCGTCAGCTGATTTCATGTACCCCTTGCAGTGGCAGCTAATCAACAAGGGGTAAGTACCACCCTCCAGAACACGATGCTGAGAAGTGGGGTAGATCTGGGGCCACTTTGGCTTGGGATGGCTTGGGAAGAAGAGGCAAATCCTCAGGGCCACATCCGTGACACCCTCTGTGCTTCCAGACTGAGTACTGATACTAGCAAACATTTAAATAGTGCTTTCTAGGTACCGGGTACTCTCCTGAGAGCTTCATCATGTATTAAATCTTTTACCCTGCAAGAGACAGTCATTATTACTACCACCCCTATTTTCCAGGTGAGGAAACTGAGGCACAGGAGGGCTTAAGTAATGTCACTTACTTAGTGTGTGTGTATTTATGGGGAAGTGGGTTCAAACTCAATTAGTCTGACACCAGAACCCTGGTGAGACCTAAATTAGATAATCTGTGCAAAAAGTTAAGCATGTAGTACCTAGTCAGTATCCAGTCATTTTAATTTATATCGCTGTTTTTTGTCATTGATTCAGTAGATAATGGGATAATGGGGAGTTCTTAAAATTTTTGAGTAGAGGACAAAAGTACTGGGATTGTATAATAGAAAGACAATTCTGGAAGTCATCCATGGCACGGGTTAGAAGCCGTACACGGGAGGTGGAAAGACCAGATTAGAGGGCATGGCCTGAACTGAAGTGAAGCCAAGTAAGTGGAAAGTTCATCCGAGGGAGGGAAAGGTGATCAAAATTTAGCAACCAGTCAGATATGGGGTGGAGATAAGGACAGGGCAAGAAGCCTAAGAAACATGTGGCATCAAACCTATGGGTTATGAAGGCAAGGAATTGTTTGTTGTTGGGCATTAGGAAAGAAGATTCTGGATAAGAGTGTTGGATTCTCCTTGAGTTTGGGGTTGACATGTTGAGCTTGAAAGAACAATTTTCTGGAAACACCTAGAATTGTAATTTTGGAAAACAGAGGACAGGTTGAACTAGATTAGAGATGTGGGCATCATACACACAATGAACAGTAAATGCAAAAGAGACCATTCCCCAAACCCAAACAGACCGGCGTGCCCATGCTACCACCAGAAACCTTCAGATCTAAGTAAATATTGGGACTGGGGACAAAAATGATTAGATAACAAAGGTGGAGCTACCTTGGACCTTTAACTATTTATTTTTACTTAACAAACACTTAAACAGCACTTACAACATACCAACATGTTCTAGGTTGGTTTAATTTCATTTAAATTTCATCAAACCCCTACAAAGGAGGTAGTATAATAAGCACTATTTTATAGCGGAGAAATCTGAGGGGTAGACAGGTTCAGAAACTTGCCCAAAGTCCGGAGCTAGTCAAGGGATGGATGATCCGGGGTTCAAACTCAGGCAGCATTATTTCCTGAGCGGTGTTGGTAGGACAGGCCAACAGAACCACATCTAAGTAACCAGCAAAGCTTCCTGCAGAGATGGTAGCTTAATTTGGATGTCACCCCTATCATTGAAGGATTCCTTTAGATTCTCTTGATAATGGTACAAATGACTTCAGGTAGATTGTGAAATAAATTCGTGACCTACAGGGGCCTGAAATTATGATCAGGCATTGGGGACCTCTCAGACAATGGCTACACAGGGCAAAGGCTCTGCCATACCATGGAAACCTCTCCCTGCAAATCACTCTGGTACTGCTGCTTCCAACTGACAGACGTATAAAATGGCAGACGAAGGAATGCTTGTGGCTTTGTGGTGCTCTATAGGGGCAGTCCTCAGACTCTAGTGTGTACAGAAATCACGTAGGGTATCTGTTATACACACAGGCACACAGTTAACCTACCCCATCAGAGAGATCCTGGGAAAACCCTGAGAACCTACACTGATGCAGAGCCAAATTAAAGAAGCCTTCATCTAGTCCCGTATTCTGCCTAGCTAAAACGGCCCCTTGAGGTTGGAGATACTTGCACAAAAACCGGTGAAAGGAGAGGAATAAGAAAGTCCACTCCCATAATCTCCCAGATGCTTTTGGTGCACACTGGGCCCTTTCGGAGGAAAACCCAGTTTCCAAGAGCATACAGAGAGGTTCGAAAAGATATATTATTAGGAATTTTGATCTTATGTAGGGAAGAAGTCTCCTACGGTGATGTTGTAAGAGCCTCCCTTGGGTGCTCCACCATCCCAAGATGTCTGTCACAGAGGGTCAGGTTCCATAGCCAGTGCCAAGACCAGCTGAGCCAAGACATCTAAGCCTGCCCAGGACTTGCCTCCTCCCCACCTCCAACAAAGCTCTGTTTACATTGTTTTCCACTGGCTGACACCATGCCTTGGACACTCCAGCTGCAAGGAGCTATTTTAAGGACTCAGGTCCTGAATTCATGCAAGGCTCTCAGGTTTATTGACCAAATGATCCTCCAAGGTCTTGTTTCACAACTCAGAAAATGCCTTCAGCTCTGTCATTGCTCGGAGGTCATCACAAACATGGCCAGTCTTCTGACCTTTGGTCCAGATATAAGGCATACTGTTCACTTCTCATTTTAATCACCAGCTCACAGAGTTGACATTCCTTCTGGGATTTCTAATTTGCCCCCTCATGTCTGCTTCTGATGGAATGTGTGGAGGAGGGCACATCTCAAGTGCTCTCAGATAGCTGGATGGATCTGTGGTGTGTGTATAGTGGGTTGGATTGGCAATGGAGTCAGAGGGGCATTCTGGGAAGAGCATTAACTTTGGGGTCCTCTGTGGTGCCGTCCACTGGTCTTAAGCTTTTGGACCCATAGACCTTTTGCCACAAAGGACGGAATCGCTATTCCTTGTCATCTGCAGACGACACTCTCCAAAGTTCACGTGGGCCTTACTGTAGGTTCGTGTCTGCTCCCAACACCTTGCTGAATGTCTGTCACTTCAGTAGGGAATTAGCATGTGTTTGGTAAATGAAAAAGCATTTTTGATTAAACCACCTTTTTTTCAGTCTCAACACCGCTGACTTTTGGGGCTGGATCAATCTTTGTTGGGGGCGGGGGAGCTGTCCTGTGCATTACCTATTGTGTGACGATGGACTGCACTCCTGGCCTCTACTTCCTACATGTCAGTAACACCTCGCCCCTAGTCAAGGCGACAATGCCAAATATCTCCAGGGAGGGCAAAATGGTCCCTAGGTGAGAACCATTGACTTTGACAAACGCCCATCTGCATCATTATTTTTGCTTTTATTATAAATTATTACCTTGGGACTTTGGGATTTTTCAAATGCTACATTCTCACTATAGAGAATTTGGAAAATATATAAAGATATAAGAAGCAAGCAGAAATCGCCCATAATTCCACCACTCCATCATAATCGGTATTAACATTTAGATGGTATCCCTCTAGTCATTTTTTTTCCTGTGCCTATATTAAAAACTTGACCAAATTTTTACAAAGGTAACTATATAGTATAGAATTTAAATAGCACAACATAAATTCAAATTCCCAGTCGCAAACCTTCGCAATAACAGAGAAAGATGTTACAAAGGACTTGGCTCAGGTGGTTAGGGTAGTACTTTGGGAAATGCTGTTCTCAGCACCAGTGTCTTTATCTTGTACAAAGACTGGGAGTCAGTCCATGCCCAGTCCTTCAGACGACTTCATCTCTCAGGAATTTCCCTTCTTTGAGATAGAGGTGTGGTGACTTACCTGGTGTGCAGCTTCTCGTAAGTCACTCCCCTCCACCCCACTTTCCCCTGTCTATAGAATGAGAATTAGCACACCCATCCCATAGCTCCTCAACTTGACCTCATATCCTGAAGACAAGCAAGGTGCTGCCAAAGCGCTTTGTAAGGATAACATGCTGTGTAGAAGCCCAGGGGAGTGTTGCTATTGTCTGTGAATTAACCTCAGATTTTGCTGGAGTTCATGAGGTAATTTTCTCTCCCCCACCCACCCCATCTGCTCCAGCTGCCCCACGGATGAAACAGTCCTCGTACATGAGAATGGGAAAGATCACAGGGCCACCTTCCAATTCAATGCTTTCCGGTTCCAGAACATCCCCAAACTCTCCAAGGTTTGGTTACACTGTGAGACATTCATCTGTGACAGTGAGAAGCTCTCCTGCCCAGTGGTGAGCCTCCTCTCTCCAGAAAGAGAATGTGACCTGAGGTGGGGGTGGGGGTGGTATTTGAGAAGCTGTATTTTTAGCTGGGATTCGTAACCAGACCAGTGTACATGTGTGCTGAGGGCATTCTGGAAGAAAGGGCACTGGAGGTAGGGGCAGATGTTCGGGCTCTGTCCGCCCTGCCACCAACAAGCTACCTAGTCTGGCACATGTCACTTAGTCTCTGGAGCCTGGTTTTCTCATCTCTAAAGACAGCGGTGATAAGTCACAGTGGCCCTTCTCTTTTCAGAGAGACGTATTAGGTAAAATGAGCACAATAACAGACATGGAAATGCTTTGAAAAAATTAAAAGCACAAGGAAAATTCAAAACGGCAGTAGTAGCAGTAGGTGCTGGATGGAAGTCAAAAGATGGGTATTTGTAGCTCTTTCCCGGCCAGCTTAAGGGTCCATCCCTGAGACTTGAAACGAGCCAGAGAGATGCTGCAGAAATTCCCAACACCCAATACTGCTGAGCTGACTTTGTGAGAGGAAGCACTGGGTGCTGGAACCCTGGGTTCACAGCCAAGTTCAGCGCATCCCAGGCCAGGGGCCAGTTTCCCCTCTGTACCCCCGACCGAGAAGCTGCTGCAGAATCCATCCATGGACACGCAGAGCAAGTCCAGGTGGGAGACAGGTTTCCATGGCAGCCGGGTGTGACCCTGGTCCCCAGGGCAGAGGTGTCACAGTGCGGTCCCCCACAGCTTCAGCATCACCTGGAAACCTGTCAGGGATGCAAATTCGTGGGCTTCCCAGACCGCTTGATTCAGAAACGTGGGCCCGGAAATCTGTGCTGTAACAGCTCCTCCAGGTGATTCTGAGGCTTGCACGGGCTTGAGTACCACTGCCTTCGACCTGACAGTGATAAATCACCAGCGGCTGCCTGCTCTGGTCTGTCTGGGTTCGAGACCCCAGAGTCTCCGAAGAGAACACCTGCTCATGCAGCCTGTGGTAACCAACCGAAAAAAAAAATTATAATCTCTACTTCTCCTCATTTGTTTTAGCCAGAAAATGGTCACGCAGGAGCACAAATAAAGGGGAAGGAGCGAACAGGTATCTTACAGGTGATGAAGGGAGAATTAGTGACACTACATTTTAAAAAGAAAAGAAAAAGAGCCAGAACACATTTCGCAAGTGTCCCCTTCTCAAACCACTGTCATGAGAGTAAGGGCAGGTAAAAGCCTCACTTCTTACCAAAATAAACGCCTCACTTCTTATCAAAAGAAACCAGGCCAATCCCTCCCACATCCGGCAACCTCTCCCAGCAGGATTTCTTCCAGCCTGAAGAGTTCCTAGAGTAAAGCTTTGTCCTTCTCCCGAGTTAGAGAAGGGATGAAGACAGTGCTCTGGATAATAAATAAATAAACAAACAGACAGACATAGAAATAAGGTAACCAAGATCTGTTGACTGGGGAATTTTGACTCTATCAAGTTTGTGACTTCTTTTTTTAATCCCTTGCCTTTCTCTCTTTTCTCTCCTGTGTGCATTTCTCCTGCCCCCTCCCCCGCCC
>LNAC01000201.1:26062-46231 GCA_002007465.1 Ailurus styani | reverse complement strand
GCCCCCTCCCCCCGCCCCCACGGCCGGGGTTCTTCAGACCTGTGACAAGAGGAAGCGCCTCCTCCGGGACCAGACAGGGGGCGTCCTGGTGGCAGAGCTCTCCCTCCGGAGTAAGCGTCTCTGTTTGCCGGATGCTTGAGTTCATGCTGGGCCGCGTCCACAGGCACAGCTGGTCAGAGCATTTTAACCGAATTGCCAAACCAGTTGTGCTTGTAGACACTACCTTCACCTGCAACTCAAGGCTTCCCACCTGGTGAGGGGCTGCGGAGGGGCGGGGAGCCGTAGCTCACGCCAAACCAAGAAGGTGAGGTTTGTGAACTGCCCCGAAACTCTGTCTGCCGCCTAAATTCCAATGCCCCCAAGGAATTAGGAAGTGCAGAGCTTCGGGGCAGAGCAGGCAGCCAACTGTAATAACAGACAACGAAATGTACTGGGAGCGTCCGGTGCAAGCCAACAGAACCTCACAGAGCGTCCAGCGCTGGTCCTGGGCTGGGCCGGACACTGGGGCTTCAGAATGAAAGGAGACCCGCGTGGCCCTTGTCTTCAGGAGCTCGTCATCTAGCAAGGAGAGAGCTGCGAGATGCCAAGGGCAAGGGAGACGACAGTTAATGGGGGTGGGCGCTGTGGAAGTTCATGGCAAGGGGATTCACCCTGGTCTGGGGCCTAGGGAAGACTCGTGTCGGTAGTCTTGCAGTGTGACCTGAAGGGTGGGATGACATGAAGGGTGAGCAGGGCCTATGGGAAGGCTGGGGCCTTTACTAGCTACACATCTTAGAGGACAGTTGCTAAACTGTGACCAGGGGCCCAGTCCAGGCTGCTGCCTGCTATTTTCTGGCCTACGAGCTAAGAACAATTTGTACCTTCTTATATGGTTGAAAAAAAAAATCAAAAGAATAATATTTTATATCTTATATCATAACAGTGATATGAAATCAAATTTCAGTTTTCTATAAAGTTTTATTGGAACACAGCCACGCATGTCCATACAAGGTGCTGTCTCCAGATGTTTTCACCCTACAAAGTCAAGTAGTGGCAATACAGACCATACGGCTCATCGCTGAAATATTTATTATCTCGCCCCTTCCAGAAAGTTTACCAACCCCTGCCTTAGAAAGCCAAGGAGAAAATGGTTTTCTTCTTCTTTCAAAGAAGCTTTGGTGAACTCCGCTATAAACTTTGTCTTAAAGGCAATGGGGGGCTATCGGTTTAATCGGGAGAGCGTATGGTCAGGTTTGTATTTTGGAGACATAGACCTGAGGCTCCTTCCTTGATCTTTCCTTAAACCTTCAGCTTTCTCTCTCTTTACTCATTACAGGCAGGGGATTCTCCCGTCTCTATAGCTTCTCAGGTAAGGAAAAGAGGCACCTCCAGGGAGGGTCATGGGGCAATGCCTTTAAAAGGTAGATGCATGTTTTAAAAGAAGCTTAGCTTTGTCCCCAGCAAAACTTGAGGGATTGAAAGCTGCCCTTTTAAGCACACCTGAGTGGGACAGAGGGGAGTAGACGTAGACAGATGTCTCTCCATCCATCCCCTGAGCCCCGCAGGAAGGGTGCGGTGTGGTTGGGGATATAGATCAGATGAAGCAGAATTGGGTCTCACCTCTTAGCAAAAAACATCACCAGGGGGCTTTGCTTGGGTTCCCGCATTTAGAGAATGTGATTTTCAATGATGGTTTTTTTCCCCAAGTATCTCTGAGTCCCTGCTGTAACTCTGCCCCTCACTCGCTAGGTGACCTTGGGCAATGAACTGACTCTTCCACTCCCCAGTTTCCTCTAAGCTATTGGCTAATAATGGCTCCAATCATACATGGTTGCCCTATGGAGTAAATGTTACAACTAAGGGCACCAAACAATGCCCCGCATAGAGCAAACACCCAGTAAGATCAGCCATCATTGCTCTAGGCAGTGGAGCGCCTGTGGAGGGAGGTACTCCAGGCTTCTGCCTGCCCTGTGGTGTGACGTGTTGGGGCGGCGGGTAGAGGGATGATTTAGATAGGCCAGGGAAGCCTCTCAGAAGAAGAAACATTTCAGCTAAGACCCAAGATCTCACCTGAATGATGAGGAGAACAACTATGTGAGGAGATGGGGTAAGACCGTTCTATTTATTAATAAACACAGATGTAGACTTGGCTCTCACAGTTACAGGAAATCACGTAAACCAACTTTTTAAGACTCTAATCCCAGATCCTCGATTCTAGAAGTCCTGTATCAAAAGCCCTAAGGTGAAATGTGCCATCACTGTGTTGCCCACGTTCAGACAAGGAACAGTTCAAGGACCTGACAAAACCAAGCTACAGAAACCCCAAAAGATAAACGGATTTTATATAAAATGTGCAGAGTTTTCTGTCAACCTACTGAATGCCTCTGAGTTGACTCTTTGGTTGAGTTGAATCTTTGTTGCATTGTCCTTGCGGCAAGTCAACCGTTTCTGTCTGCTCTCCTGTCTGACCCACAGATGTCCTCTATCACCTCCTCGTGATGCTGGGGATTTGCGTCGCGTGGTAGGAGATCTCCAGGCACCAGCGGCATCTGCTCCACCCAGCGTCACCTCCTGCGTCTAGGACCAGCTCCCATTTACCGAGCTGCCAGCAAGAACAAACAGAAGAGCATACTGTTGAGAAGCAGAGAATCGTGCTTTGCCGATTATGTGTTCCAATGATTTTTGTGAATTTCAGTGATTGCCTTCAGTGCCCCACTTCCTCCTGGGACTTCCTGCGGCTCTGAGATCCTGCGGTTCCTCTCCTGCGGCTAGCGGAGGAGTCTCCTTTCCCCAAGCTCAAGTCAGGGCTGCAGTGGACTCCTTTGAAAGCAATTCTAATTTTAAAAGACTAGCACACCCAACCAAGTGCAGCTGAGCATTGAGGAGAATGTAGGGCATAACCACAAAGTCAGTGCTAAGTACAGAATGCACAGGAATAGCCAACCTGGCCAAGGGGGGCCTTTGTCATTGATGCCGTGCAATGCTTATTTAAGAACCAGGGCTGAGCCACCAGGCAGGGGTTCCAATCTTTCAAATGATGATGAGGGAATCAGACTGGAATATAATCGTTTTGCTCAAACCTGAGTATTAGAAAGGAAAACAATTCTTGAGAGGCCACCGGGGCTACCCCAATTTGTTTTTAGTATAGTGTTTCTTAAATAGGTAAAAACATTATAAAGATATTAACTCATTTTTATAGCTGATAGAGATTTCAAAAATCAAAAGAAAACTAGTGATTAAATGGGACTAAAACTAGAAGAAGAATAAAACTCTCCTTAACATAAATTGAACATCATAATGTAGCATTGCCTAAATGAAACCACTGCTGGCACATGACTCTCAAGTGACATCTGTGACAGGTCCTCTGAAGTTTGTCAACCCAATCCTACTCTACATCTTGTGATGCTCAATGCTCTCGCTTTTTTTTTTCTATTTGATCTAAGAAATCTTCAACTGTGCAGAATGGTCTAACCTCATTTAATCTTTAACAGTCAAGCATGAATCTATCTGTTTTTGTCTCCTTGACTTAATGATTATTAGAATGGAACCTACCAAAAAAATGAGAAACACAACTGTAAAAATGGCCAGTGGAATCGCATGGCGCCACACCCTGAGGCCACCCCCACCCCAGGATCCCAAATGCACGGATGTTAATGATTTACAGGGTCAACAAAATAAAAACCGAATGAGCCAATCCTCGTAGACCCCTGAGGGAGCCCCAAGAATGCACTGTCAATGCCAGAAGATAGAATGGGACAGGAAAAGCCAGAGCTCTAAGTTTTTTTCTTAGTCCTGTACAGGCTTAATTAGTGGGCTTTTACTTTGAAAACACATCAGTGTTTATCTCTGTGGCTAATGTATTTGAGAAGTTTTGAGATGTGTAGTTTGGTGGGTCTTTTACAACTGTGCTAAGGAACTCAGAAATTCAGCTAGTTCCCAAATTTCTGGAAACAAGGAGTACATGTTCGTTTAGCAACAGACTAGGTTCAAATGACTCAGCATAGTCTAAACTGATCTCAAAGCTGGAGCCCCAACCAGTTTGGGATCTCTTCTTCTTAAAAATTCAGAATTTTTATAATCAGGAAGGACAGAAGACATATTTTATTGGTTCTAGTCAAAAACTCTTAAATAGCCTACTTAGAGCCCTGATCAAATCTTTGTCTGTCAGAGTAAAATAATGTTGTCTTAGTTTTGCTTTATTTTATCATATTGTTTAATGATCTTGTATCTCCACTTGGTGCTATGGAATAAATAAAATGCCTTGAAATAAATAACCTATGATTACAGCTTACAGTGTTACAATATCATACTGATAGCCAACTCCTCCACCCTCCCAGGGGTTTCTACACCTAAAACTTCACCTCACACACATACCATGGACTTTCCACCATTCTACCCTGCATTTACTTTCCAAAACTTCAGCATTCACTTTCCGATGCAAGGAGGCGCCATCGATATGACCTCCCCGTCTCTAACACCCTCATGTCCACCACCAGCAATCGCATGTGTTTCAGGTGATCTAAAGCCCCTTCACGTCTTCTAACTTCTCTATCAAGGAATTAAGAGAAAACACTCAAAGTGATCTCTGTTATAAATTCTCTTAAGTGTTAAACATAAAACATATTTAGAGAATGAGGAAGGAGTAGATAACTCCCGTAGGTATCCTTGGTTGACATAGAAAAAACACCGGATATAGATTTTAGGAAATTAATCTTATCAAATTCCTGCTTATGATCCTTAAAGACTCTCTCTCTTAAAACTTGAGTAATACAGGGGCGCCTGGGTGGCTCAGTGGGTTAAGCCTCTGCCTTCAGCTCAGGTCATGATCTCAGGGTCCTGGGATCGAGCCCCGCATCGGGCTCCCTGCTCAGCAGGGAGCCTGCTTCCTCCTCTCTCTCTGCCTGCCTCTCTGCCTACTTGTGATCTCTCTCTCTCTCTCTCTGTCAAATAAATAAATAAAATCTTTAAAAAAAGAACTTGAGTAATATAAAGAAAAGAATATATACAGACATGCACATATCCTGAGTGTACATACTCATTTAAGTCTCTACCTATTGATCCATCAACCAATAGATATATATTTAGATACAGAGAGATTTCTCTGTGTGTGTACATGCATGTAGATACGTACATGTGTGTATATGTGCACATGTGAATGGACATGTGTCCACATGTATGGATACGCTTTATGTATTTGTGTGTGTATGGATGCCAAACGTTTATTATGTCCAATGAAAAAGGCAGAAGTAACAGTGTTATATAACTTGTATAAGCATGTAGGCTAGAGCTGAAAGTGAACAAATACACACACTCCAAACAAATACAAAGATGGAATAATAATAGACAACCACTATATCCCACCACATCCCTACATTAGCGTATCATTGTCTAATGCCTTTTAGATGTAACAACGTTGCACGGTGTAGTTACTTCCGCACTTTTGTGCACACCTCTGTAAGTCCTGAATATATTGCAGTTCTACTAGTATGCTATCTTCTCTTCAATTAAACTGAGAGCTAAAGATCAAGGAACGTTTCATATGCTCATCTCCCCCCAGTGTGGTACCTGGCACAGCGTAAGTGCTCAGTAAATGCTCTTTGAATGAATGAGCTGTCATATGGATGGATGAATGAGTGGATGGATGGATGGATGGATGGATGGATGGATGGATGGATGGATGGTTAGGTGGGTGGATAGGGTATGGCTTAGTTCTCTGAAAGACCTCAGAGTGGAGGTTGTTCTGTTCCCTTCCGTGGGAGAACAAAGCGTGTGGAACCCAGACACCCTGCTCCCAAACAAGGGAAGAAGTTCTGAAGTATAAGAAGATAAATGTTGTCCCATTGACTCCATGCTGAGGTGGCAGGGGAAGCTCCCCTGTCCCTGTCAGATAAATGTCTTCTTTCGACTAATGCTTTCAAGCCTTGATGCTGAAGGCCAACGGGGAGGAGCAGGGCCTACCACGATAAGAATGGAATCATGTCCAAGAAAATGGAGTCTGACGGTCCTAGAGTTCAGTCGCCCACCTGGGGGCAGAATAAAAGTCCTGCCAATGGAAACACACAGTAGCTCCATGGAGACAGGGCTGTCTGTAAAGCACACCCCTCCGGCCCCTATTTAGTGACCCTCTTCCTGAAGAAAGGCAAGAATTCCACCAAACCTTTTATAAGATTTGGTATTAAAGGCTCTCAACTCACCAAAATTATTTTTGTATACAGAGTTCAAAAATATCTCTACAAAGGCAGCTCACAGGTCAAGCAAAAAAAGAAAACATCCCCCATCTCACTGGTTTTCACTTCTTCAGTCTTGGGAAATTCACCAGGAAAGGGTCTCAAACACAATACATCGTCCAAACTGCTCTCCCATATTGAGGAACTGCATGAGGAAGATAATCGGATGTAAGGAGCGCAAAGGGAAAAGAAAAAAAAGAATTACTGTAAAGTGCATTAGTGGTTTAGCCAGTCTTCTACAAGAACCACTGACAAACATGATGGAATCCTAGTCTCTGTGTTAGGGGGAAAAACATTCATAGCAGAATGGATGGGTTCATCTTTGTCTGCTGGAGGTTGGAAAAAAATTAAGCACTTCATAAATCAATGAAAAATTCCACTTAAAATTCTAGGCTTGATTGAAAGCAAAGCCTATCTTTGTTCCTTTGCTTTGGATAGGAAAGAAATTAAGCAATAAATCGAGAGTAGGACATTTCCATTTGGAAACTGCAGCGCTCACAGGAAGTCAGAGCTCAGGAGGAGAGACTGACTGCCCCAATCCAGTCAACCTGGAATGGCCTGATCCTGTTGGATTGCATGGATCGTTCACGCCTTAGATAGAGCTTCATCCCCGGAAAACATTCCTGAGATGCCCTCTAATAAGTAAAGGTTAGGGACCAGCCCCTGGAAAAAGAAGGCAGGGAAGGGTGGGCCCAGCAGCCGCATGTTTTGTTCTCAGCTTTCCTCTCTTCCAGAATGAAATTGGGTTCACTGCAAATTCACAAGCTAATGGGCCGGAAATATCTGGCAGCTAAGGGCAAGTTCACTGGCAGGTCTGGGAGCAACAGCCCAGGCCTGGTCCCCCAGGAAATGAGTTCACCCTATTTGCTCATCCCAACCGCACAGAGCTCTGGGGCAGGAAGAGGAGGCCAGCTAGATAGCTCCCCCTACTGGTAGATTAACTCAATACCCCAGATCCACACCACCCCACCTCCCCCACCCCCCACAACGGGGTATTTAACGCGTATAATAGAATGGTCCTCAGACTTTCATGGGACCCCACAAACATCTTTAAAGAAAATACCTCGGAAGCTCTCCAGGACTTTAGCTTCTTCCTCAGTAAATTCGGGGAGTGGAAGAGTGAAGCCTTCTTTGCCTTTCAACCAGAAAGTTGTTTGTTCTTTGCCCTTTGGGAGGCAAAGGAGAGTGCTGGTGAGTCACAGAGGAGGAAAGGCTGCCCGTGAAGTGTGCCCTCTGAACAGACAACTCAGTCTTCCTTGCTTGTTGACTGAAAATGTTGTTCTTAGCCAAGGTGCAAGTAAGCAGGAGCAGCCTCAGGGAAGGAAAGCTCTCATTATAGATGAAATCTTGATTTCCTTGGGCTTTGCTAATAAGCTTCAGTGGAGAGTCAGCAATGGCCTAGGGGGTGAGGGTCCATCAAGGCTGACTTTCACTGCAAAGGAAATCTTTTAAAAAAAATAATAAAATCTACTGAGCTCTTCTGATCAGTAGGGTGCCAGGTGAAGCACCTCATGTACATGTTCACATTTAATCCCCACATCTACCCTTCAAGGGCAATAGTATCACCATTCCCATTTGACTGGTGATAAAACTAGGCCCCCAAATCAGACAGCTAGTAAAATTCAAAGCTAGGCCCATACTGCTGCCTTCTAGAAAAATCTGTTGATGAGATACAGTATCCGAGGGCCAGCCAGGTTCAGCAAACTGGGGAGTTGATGCCAACCCCTTTCACTTCTTTCCATGAATTCCCCATACCCACCCACACACCTAACATCATAACCCACCACTTCCTCCATGACCATCTCCACGATGTTCTTGAGAACATCCATCCCCTGCCCCACCAAAGGCCGATGGCTATCAGAAAGATAAGAATGCATCAGGGTGTGTTTCAGACAAGCTGTGTGGAAAAGAAAGCAGAGGGGAAGGGAAAAGATATTTAGATGAATTGAGATGAGGTCCTTGTGCCCCCAAGTCAACGGGCCTCTGTCTCCTCTCTCTGGTGTTTTAGATCCAGGAGAAGGGACTCCATAGAGGAAATATGGGCATTATAATTCCTAGGCTTGTGCTTGCTGTTGACTTAAGAAAGACTAGACTGGGGTGTTCAAGCAGAAGCCAGGAGACCATTTGCAGCTACAAGAAAGGAGGTGCTGGGCTAGTTGGGACCGAAGATGTTTTCTGTCATAGATTCGCCGTTAACCTTTCGAGGAGACCATACAACTCTTCTCTGAAGGAAGAAGACCTGGGAGTCACAAGACCCTCCACATGGACCTTAGCCATCTCCACACGCCATAGCACAGAGGTGCCCTCATCCCACCAACTTACTCAACATCTCCATCAGAGACCCAAATGAGGAAGGTGGGGTGCACTAAGTCAGTCTTGCCTTGACTGGAATGGTGCCCCTCTTTTGGAAATCGTACCCTCCCGATGCCAGCAGGATGCCTGCAGGGCTCTGAGACATGTGAATCCAGAGAGCTCCCAGAAACCAGTTATTGCCTAGTTCCTAACTTGGTTGTGACTTCCATCTGGGGGCCAGTGGGCAGGGGCTGCTGTGGAGTGGGAAGGCTACACTACTCAAATTCTTGGGCTGTCAGCACCTCTCATTAAAGCTCATCACAGACAACCTCTCTGAGGTCTGGAACGGTTAGGCTAAGACCCCGTCCCCCCCGCCCCAACCATCCACATATTCTTCAGACGCTATTGATGTTGCTCAAGCTTTAACATGTTCAGTTAAGAAACAGTAGACAGAACTAACTCCATATGCAAGCCGGTACTCCTCAGGCTTCCTGGGATGGTCCCGGAGCTGAGACACATCAGTGAAAACGTGGTTCATAACCAGCACTGCATCCAGAATTAGGCTTGGAGCCTCCATCAGCAGTCCAACTTTCAAGATTTATCCTTAAGAATCTTGACTCACAAGTTTAAAGAGAGGTTTCAATCAGCGTTTGAGACTTGGCCGATTAACTTAAACAATGAAGTAATCAGAAGAAAAAATATTTTTGTATGTTTTATATATTGTGGAAAATTTAGACATTCAAAAGAATGTTAACCTAAACATTTTGAGACTTAAATCCCTACGTAATTATTTTTTTCTAGCTGATAAACCTCTCAACTAATCGATAGCATATATTGTCTAGTAGTAATAATAGTAATGCAATAAAATTACTGTAAAGCATAAGAATATGATATCCCCTGGAGTTCCTGGCCATAGATTAATTCTGCCTCACCAAAACTATACTCTGCATCAGGGATAGGCAAATTACCACCCGCCAGCCAAATCCAGCCCACCACTTGTGCTCACGAGTAAAGTTTTATTGGAACATGGCCACGCCTATCACTCACATATTATAAATGGCTGCTTTCACACTAAAACAGTAGTTAAGTAACAGAGACTGTGGCCCATGAAGCCTAAAATATTTACCATCTGGCCCTGAACAGAAATAGCTTGCTGACTCCTGCTTTTCCTTTAAATGACCTTATTATCTGTGTACCTGACTGTTTGGAATTGAAAATCCTGGAAGGAAGTAGTCATGTGTGTTTATACAGAAAGCACTGTGCAAAACCCTGTCTACAAAGTTTGTGATCAATGTTGTCTGAAGTAGATAATGATCTTATCCTCCAAATGGAAAACAGTAGACAAAATGAAAACACCTAAAAACACCCTCGGGTGAAACGTCGGGGGGGCGGGAGGACAATGACATTGTGTTTGCAAAGTGCCATAAATGATGCCCACACAGAATGCTGCTTTCCACTCGGGAGACCATGTTCACAGTGTCCCCGAACAGACAGTACCTGCGCATGGTACTTCCTACCACCACGGGACCTGCAAGGAGGAGAACAGAAGGGCACAGCCCATCTGCGTTTCCCAAGGGCTGGACAGCACAAGCACATTAAGTCAGTAAATGCAATTCTACAAATATTTAAGTGCCCTCTTCAGGCAAAGCTTCGCAGCAGATCTTAGGGTTTACCAAGAGGCAACCGACAGAATCCATAGACTTCTAGTGGAAAACACCATAATCAATTACGATGAGCTGAACGTTTGTAAGCCCCTCCCTCATTCAGTTGTGGAAGCTCTAACCCTCAAGATGACGTCAAACTGTGGAAAGAGCTGAGATGCCCTTCAACAGACGAATGGATAAAGAAGATGTGGTCCATATATACAATGGAATATTACGCAGCCATCAGAAAGGCTGAATACCCAACTTTTGCTGAGATTATGCTGAGTGAAATAAGTCAAACAGAGAAAGCCAATTATCATATGGTTTCACTTCTGGAACATAAGGAATAAAATGGAGAGGACTCTAGGGGAAGGGAAAGAAAAGTGAATTGGGGTAAATCAGAGGGGGAGATGAACCATGAGAGCATGTGGACTCTGAGAAACAATCTGAGGGTTATGGGGGGGGGTGGGGGGATGGGCGAGCCTGGTGGTGGGTATTAAGGAGGGCACGTATTGCATGGAGCACTGGGTGTGGTGCATAAACAATGAATCTTGGATCACTGAAAAAATAAAATTAAAAAAATAAATTAAAAAAAAAAGATGACGGTATTCGGAGGCAGGGCCTTTGGGAGATACTTAGGTTTAGATGAGGTCCTAGGGTAGAGCCCTCACCATGGGATTAGTGCTCTTATAAGAAGGGGAGACGCCGGAGCTCTCTTTCTTCGCTATGTGAGGACATAAGCCGAAGGCAGCCTTTGGTGAGATAGGAAGAGGGTCCTCATGGGAACCGACCATAACGAAACCCTGATCTCAGACTTTCCTGCCTCCAGAACTGTGAGAAAATAAACATCTGTTGTTTAAGCCACCCAGTCTGTGGTATTTTGTTTTAACAACCAAACTAAGGCAGCAAGTAATGATGATGATGTTATTCATGCACTCGAGATGTAGGCGAAGGAAGTGCAGCGCAAATGGGGGAGTAATTAATTCTGATTAGGGCCCAGGTTTTTAGTCAAGCCTCGGAAGACAGGTAGGAGCAGGTCTAGTCACATAACTTACAGGGCCCAGTCGAAAATGAAAATAAGGAACCCCTCATTCTAAACCTCTTAAGAAATTAAGAAAATTAATAATTAATAGTATAACAATAATAGAGTAATAATTACATTAATATTTTTTAGGAAAATATATGAATAATTAAGAAATTAAAAAGAGCATTAAACCAAGTGCTTGTTGCTTCTGCACAGGTCACGTGCCCATGAGTTTGACCCAAAACAGACCAGGTCAAAAGGCATCTGAAGCTGAGGCCCGGGAGGAACAGCCCCATATAACTGTCCGGCTTCTCGGTCTCCTCCTAACTTGTGGTTCGACACCTTGGAGTCTCTGGGTGTCTTCTCTGTCACCAAGTAATCTGGCTAGCTGGAAACACATTTACAGAGACAGTTCAACTTTTCGTTTCCCTCAAAGATGTTACCATTCAACTTCAAGTCCCTAAAAACCTCAGACCCAGATCCAGAACCACCTGCCACCACCCAGGAGCCCTAAGGCCCGGGGCTGTCTACCTGTGTGGAGGCCAATCCTGAACTTCTCCTCGGGGATGTGCCCAATCGGGAAGTAGAAGGACAAGTGCAAGGACATGGTGGCAATCTCGTCCATGGGCTGGATTCCATCGCCGATGGGAAGTCCGCTAGCCACCATGCACGCATCTCCAAAGGTTTCCACGTGAAAATAAAGCAACAAAGTGGACTTGCTCTGAGGCCCCCCACTTGAAGAGCCACACTCCCTGACCTCCACTCCCTCCATGTCCCAGCATTTCCACTAGTTTCTGCCCTTGTCCTGCTTCTTCCACAAAATTCTTCCTTCCCCAAGCCCTCCTGCACACACTCACTGCTTTCTCTTCTGAAATCTGAGGGGGGGGGGGGACGTATTTCCTCAAGTTCAAAACCAGTTAAACAGGCAGCAGTGTACAAATGGGGTAAATCTTGAAGATTCACATGCATCCATCAAGTGGAATTCATCTTACCCAACCTGAAATGTCTTCACCCCATACAAGGGCTCTTAGAAACATTTATACATAGGTATACATTAAACACAATATATATGCTTATCCTTATGTGTTAATGTATATATTTGCCTGATTTTTCCTCTTCTCTCCCCTGATAAATCCTAATAAAATCACCTTTCAGATCCTTCGTCCACAATAGAGAATAAATGACCAGTGTAAACTTGAAAGCCACATTTGCATTTTAGCAGAATCCAAAGACGATGCGGTAATAGTGGGATTTCAGGCATTAGGCAGGCAGTAAGAACACCTCTGTCTATTGGTCACCCCAGAAATACACAAAATCAACCCATAAACAAGTCTGATTGCTTCTAGGCTACCTCTCCCCACTGTGCATACCTACACCGTTTAGGGACTGAAACTGACTTAGTATTCGCTCATGCAAAACGTAGCAGAGAAGATAACACCAAGAGGAAATCCCAGAGGATGCCCTTCTGAGAATAACAGCTTCCATTTTGGGGTACATGTGATCTACCCTTTGAGATTATCCTCACCATCTTTTGTTTCACCCTTGAACAGAGGCATATCTGTGGGGAACACTGGAGGATAACCATTGAGGATATGTCCCCGGGGGACATAACCACACTGTCCCCCAAATCTCCCTGGCCCCAGGGCCACAGGCACAGCCCTGCAATCACAGTCAAAGCTGGAAGACCTGTGGTTGCCCCAGGCACACGTGAGCTTGGGCACCTCAGGATCCGGCCCCATCAGAAAACTCAGAAAACACCCAAAGCAGCCATCACCACCACCACTTGAATGAGTCCAGATTTTTCATTTCTATCCTCCCCCGATCAATCATTTTTTTTACACCGGGTGGCCATATTCATACATCCCCCAAGTGACACTAGGCAGATCACTTTAGCCACAAATCTCACTTTAGCCACAAATCTGACAGCCTACCCTTGGGAGTCTGTCTTCACGCGCACTGTTAAGGATCACGGGAACAGAAATGGAGACTCACATAGGGCCCGAAGACGACCTTTAAAGGAGAGTAAATGTGAGCCTCTCTGAATACGAAGGAAATAGATTCAGGAGCGAGCTGGAGGAATTAGTCAGTAGAAGGTCAATGCCTCTTTAGAAATGTGTTTACTGCAAGATAAAATAATGGAAGGGAACAAGGAGCAACTGGTGATTCTTGACAAGCACATACATCTGTGATTAATCAAGCCCTTTCCCAAGAAAACAAACAGGAATAAAACATTGAGTTCCTGCCATGCACGGAGATGGACTGCCAGCCTGAAAGAGAGCCTTCCCCGGGTTGACAGCTAGGGCTGGGTCCACCCCCCCCCCCCGCAGCCTCAGAGTCAGCCGACAAGGAAAGTGTGGCCCCTCACAGCCCAGGAGCCAAGTGTCTCACCTTATACACAGCATATGCTTTAATGATGTGATCAAGTAAACTGTACAGGTCATTAAGGAGCATCACAACTTGCATGGGTGAGCCGAGAGAACACAGATTTGTGACTCCAACAGTGTCCGAGAAAAAGATTGTCACGGACTCAAAATGTTCCAGTTCCACAGACCTTCCAGCTATGGGCTGTTCTCCAACGAAGCCGAAACCAGAGAACAGGGATCAGTTTTGAACAGACTCTTACACATCTTGTCTCCTACAGACCCCAGCGGAGTCATCTTTATAGACCCTTTTGCTTCAACGGATTAGGTTTTTGATTAACAAACGTTCCATCATCTGAAGGGATTCTTTTGACTCCCATTTCTCCACCTGCATTTTCTCCAAAGAGATACTTTCATTGGTGGGTATAAATTGGAGGAGGGTGGGGCAGGTGACAGGAATGCCTTTACCATAAGGATTTTCTCCCTGGGGGCATCTCATTTCCCCTATTGGTTATAGATCATTTTTTAAAGATTATTTATTTATTTATTTGAGAGAGAGAGTGAGAGAGAGCATGAGAGGGGAGAAGGTCAGTGGGAGAAGCAGAATCCCCATGGAGCTGGGAGCCTGATGTGGGACTCGATCCCAGGATTCCAGGATCATGACCTGAGCCGAAGGCAGTCGCTTAACCAACTGAGCCACCCAGGTGCTGGTTATAGAGTTTGATGGTAAATATTCAACCTGCAGATGTGGGAGGAAAAGTAAGCAGCCACCAATCCCCAAATCAATATTTTTGCTTTAATCCACCAATCTCACTTTAACACCTTCAAATCCCTGACCCCGCCTCTTTGTCAAGACACACAGGAAGGGTGCTGGAATTTTATTAGCACATGCTCCTGCCAAGTGTTTAGAGAGAGTACAGATGCAATTACAACCAAAAATGAAGCGAGTTTCGAATCTGAAGTCAATGGGCGCATTTTGTATTGTGCAAAGAAAGGTTCTGGAGTACAATCTCAAGTACCGGGGAGCTAGCGGTTAGTCAGACTCATGCAGCCAGAGCGCCATCTAGTGGTCACTCTCCTGTTACTGCAGCCATCATCTTTTCCAGAAAACATTGTCTAGTCCTATGAATCCAAGCGCCTTTGCCTTATCTCCTTTTACAGGGTGTACCAAATTGCCTACAAAATGCTTCGCCCATTTCAGAAGAACCTGACTTATTAAAGGAACAAAAGAAATATTCTATGTGGAGCCTCTTAGATAGTGAGGCTATTTTTTCCTGGGTTCTTTGTAAAGCTCCGCCCCTACCCATGCTCTGGAATACCTCGGCAGCCTTGTGAACAGAAGCCTATGCACCTCCCTTTTCTCCGCCATCAGCCGGTTGGTCCTCTCTTCCACCACATCCTCCGGGTGATGGGCACACACTTCCAGCTTGTCTAGGATGTTCACCTGGCTTTAAAACAACCCCCACATTAACATCCTTTCCCAGGAACTTTAGGGGCAGAGTGGACCGCAACTTCTAGCTGTACATCCCGAGAAAAGAAAACATGTCTTGCCCTTCAGGTTCCCTGCTTCGGGGCTGCCCATGGACAGCAGTGAAATGACCATGGCAATGAGGCCACACGGCGGGACAGAGGCTGCCTTCTACCAGCTCTATGACCTTGTCCTGTACTCTTCACCTCCCTGAGCCTCAGTTTCTCCATCTGGAGAATGGGGATACTAACATGTAGTTCCAGGGCTGTTCTGAGGGTCCAGGGAGATAATGGGTATTCGGTGTCTAAAGCTGTGTCTGGCACCCAGCAGGCATTCAGGAAACGGTGCCCTCTCCCACTTCCCGACAGGCTCCGGATCATCATCATCATCAGTCAAAAATGTGGATTTCAGGACAGGTCTTTGGGTTGCTGTTTTGTTTTTTCTGAATAACACCAGCTGTTTTCCTTTCAGATGACAGATGTAAGGGGCACTTCTAGATCCCACAGGGTCTGGTTTAGAAGTATCTTCGGAAAAATTGTTTAAATTCCCCATTTTTCAGATGAGGAGACTGAGGCTCACATAGGAATTCGACTTGCCTTAACATAAGAGAGCAGATATTCTGAGTAAGTCACGATCGACCTGAGAGACATCATTTAGAACAATTTCGATGTGGGAATGCAACACACAGGGCAGTTGTGTGAAGAATGCGCAGCAGAATGGCCACGTTAGGAGCAGATGCCAGCCTCCCAGCCCAGGGCCCTTCAATCAAGTCCAGCTGCCTCTAACGTGGCCATGCCTGCATGTGCTCAATGTGCCAAAAGATGATACTATTATCCTAACACGAAGCCAGCTACTGTTGAGGAAATTGCTTGGGAAGCATGAATAATTTAACTGCTTACTCTAAGGTTGGTAAGTAGTGTTTTATCCCATCATCCAACCCCAACTGATGAGTCATGACCCCTAGAATGCTGATTCGGAAAACATTCTGGGTCCGTGTCAGAACTCCCTGGGAAAGAGAGCCTCAGTTGACTAGTGATACGTGGAACGGACAAAGCAGGACAATGGAAGTGCTGGTGTCTGATACATCTTTGGGTCATTTGTGAAACGAAGGGAGACTTTTTCACTCTCCTTTAACCAGCATGTAACGCAGTGCTTTGCATGCGGCAGGCGTCAAGTGGGTAGATGATGACTGAATGAAGGAGTGGGTGAATGAATGAATGAGTGGAGGAATGAATGAATGAACAGAGTGAGCCACGAAGGAGCCATCACAGCCATACAGTCTTCAAATTCTAATGGTTAAATGATTAGGAGAAAATGTGCCATATCTCAGTCACCCTTTGGAACTGGCTTCTCATAAAATTTTCTTGATGGAAGAGAAAGTGGGCCTTTCCTCTGGAGATTCATCCCAACATTCACTCGCCATGACCATGATCTCCTCATTGACCTCCTCCAACAGGGAAGGTCAAAGTGGAACTGACGCTGTGGGGTCTTCGATTCGGTTGATGACTTCTGAAATTCACGTGCGGTGTAGACGGCCAAGTGTCTGAAAACTTTGTGCCGTTCAGGGCACTTTAAACACAATTTGTGAGCTGAGTTTTTAAATAAATCAAATAGATCAGGATGTCATAGAAATCTGAATATTTTATGAGAAATACTCCGGAACCTCCCGGAAAATGCAGAATCCTACTGTAAGACATATAAGCACCTTCTAATGAATCTGTTTTTAGATTAAGTTGTTGTTGTTTTTTCTAATAGACCTCTTCTTAAAGTAAAGCATATATATGTCTATGCGACTTCAGGAATGTGTAAGAATTTGGGGTGCACGACATGCAGTTTGTATTCCATATACAATGGCACATAAAAGTTATTTTAGCAAATAATGAATGTTATCACCACGTGCTGCCTCTGTGTCCAACTTTGTAAACCTACTTTTTTTCACTTCTGTATTCACTTCTACTGATATTTATTAAACATTCTGCTTATCCAAGTTTTTTAGAGAAAATAATAATTTGAGAACAATGTATACCATGTTTTGGTATAAAACTACAATGGGTGTAATAACGAATAAATCTTTTTTATTTATTTTTTATTTGAGAGAAAGAGCACGAGAGAGATATCATGAGTTAGGGGAGGGCAGAGGGAGAAGCAGACTCCCTGCTGAGCAGGGAGCCTGATGTGGGACTCGCACCCAGGACCCTGGGATCATGACCTGATCTGAAGGCAGACACCTCACCGACTGAGCCACCCAGGGGCCCAATAGGAACGAATCCTAAGTGCATATTACTAAGTATAAAAAAGTAGTCTGAAAAGGCTACACACTGTTTGGTTCTGTTTATATGACATTCCAGAAAAGGCAAAATTATAGAGACAGAAAACAGATGAAAGGCCGTCAGGAATTTGGGAAGGAGAATGTGTTGAACAGGTGAGGCACAGGATTTGTTTAGGGTAATGAGACTATGCTCTATGGTACTGAAGAAGTGGGTACATGATACTGCGTGTTTGCCAAAACCCATAGAACTTTATAGGATAGAGAGTAAGCCTCAAAGGACACAAATTCTTAGCAATATCAGTTAGGATATCAGTTACAATCCCAGGATGGATGCAGACCGCGACTAAAGAAGGACTTGGAACCCTTAAGACTAAACAAGAGGACCCACTCACAATCACTGTATTCTAGTCGGCAGGACTGCATCTCACGAGGGGACAGAATAAGAACTGTGAAAGTACACATACGCTGGGATTGGATAAGTAAATAAATGGATGGCAGATGGTGGGAGCCAGGATCTCGTGGCTGCAAAGGGAGGTTTGGATAAGTGATAGGGAGACCAGAATAAATGACCCACGTGGTCATGATGTTGGAAATGTCAGTGTGAACTCATGTTTAGCTTAGTATGGATACAGCTGGGTAGATTTGGACGTGGAAATGTGTGTACACAGAGGGTAGTGTACACACGTGCCTCTGGGAGGGGCTAGAAGCAAGCGCACCCCAGCAGCAATGAGCACACCAGCATCCAGGTCTTGGTTTCCAGTATCATTCTCCAGTAAAAAGAACCGGGGTTTATGTACCCTTGACGTGATGGGATGAACATAACAATTGACCCCTGTGGCCTTCTTCCCAAAAAGTAGAAACCCCGTCTAGTCATGAGGAAAAAAATAATCAGACAAATCCCAAGTGAGAAACATTCTACAAAACGCCTGGCCAGTACTCCTCAAAAGCACAATGTCGTAAAGATTAAGTAGAGTCTCTGAGAAACATTCCCGAGGAGCACGGAGTAGACACGATGGCTAAATGCACTGGGGTGCCCTGGACGGGATGCTGGGGTAGGAAAGGACACTGGGCTAAAGACTAAGGAAATCTGGGAGCCCCTGTGTGGCTCCGTGTGTTAAGCATCCAACTCTTGATTTTGGCTCAGGTCATGTCCTCAGGGTTGTGAGATCGAGCCCCACGTCGGGCTCCATGCCCAGCTTAAGAGTCTCTCTCTCGGGCGCCTGGGTGGCTCAGTGGGTTAAAGCCTCTGCTTTCGGCTCAGGTCATGATCTCAGGGTCCTGGGATCGAGGCCCACATTGGGCTCTCTGCTCAGCAGGGAGCCTGCTTCCCCCTCTCTCTCTGCCTGCCTCTCTGCCTCCTTGTGATCTCTCTCCCGCTGTGAAATAAATAAATAAAAATCTTAAAAAAAAAAAAAGAGTCTCTCTCTCCTTCTCCCTCTGCCCTTCCTTCTCCTCTTAAAAAGATAAACAAAGAAACAAACAAACCTAAACAAAAAGCCCAAGGAAATATGAACAAAGTGTGGCCTTTACTTAATAATACAAGTTCTAAAACTGTGTAAAATATTATCTTGTCTTTGTAAATGTACATACTTGTGTTTGTGTATATTTTTAATGCATAAAAATAATCTGAAAGCAAATACATTTTTTTTTAAAGATTTTTTTTTTTTTTTATTCATTTGACACAGAGAGAGAGATTACAAGTAGGCAGAGAGGCAGGCAGAGAGAGAGAGGAGAGGAGGAAGCAGGCTCCCTGCTGAGCCGAGAGCCCGATGTGGGCCTCGATCCCAGGACCCTGGGATCATGACCTGAGCCGAAGGCAGCGGCTTTAACCCACTGAGCCACCCAGGCGCCCTGAAAGCAAATACATTTAAGAAAAGGATAAACTATGGGTAAATTGTGTTTTATGTCCCAAACTGAGTATCATTTGAGACATGGGACCACAGTGGTTTCAAGGACACGACTAGAGATAATCACTACTGCCGCATCCTCTGCTTTCTTGCATTCAGCTCTAAGAACTGCCACCAAAGAATCAATCAAATGACATACAACGTTGAACCATGGGTTCAAATTCAAATTGTGGTTCTGCCGCTCACAGTATGCGTGTTCCTGAGCTGCTAACGTCTAGCCGTTCTGTTCTTCTTCCGGGTGCTTCAGGAACGGGGATGGGGAGCTTGTTAAAACACAGATTCTGGGGCGCCTGGGTGGCTCAGTGGGTTAAAGCCTCTGCCTTTGGTTCAGGTCATGATCTCAGGGTCCTGGGATCGAGGCCCGCATCGGGCTCTCTGCTCAGTGGGGAGCCTGCTTCCTCCTTTCTCTCTGCCTGCCTCTCTGCCTACTTGTGATCTCTCGCTGTCAAATAAATAAATAAAGTCTTAAAAAAAAAAAAACCTTTATAAAACACAGATTCTGGGCCCACCCCCACAGTTTCCAATTCCGAAAGCCTAGGGTTGGGCCTGAAAATCTGCGTTTCTAACAAGTACCTGGGGGATGCTGTTGCGGCTGGCCCCGAGTCACACTAGGCCAGTGCTTCTCAGACTGTGGATCTTCAACACCCTCTGGGAACTTGATAAAAATGTAAATTCTCAGGCCCCGGCCCAGACCCATTGAGTCAGAGCCCCTGAGGGTGGGACCCAGAAAGTCTGTGTTTTAACGAGCCCTCCAGGTAATCTTGACGCCGCACTGGTCTAGTGTGTGCAGAGAATCGATATCTATTCAGTTCTCAGCACCAGGATTGTTTATAGGGAAGTACAAGAAGTTAATGGAAGAAGTGTGTTTGCCCATAAATTAGGTGCACCTTGTACTTTTCCTGGTTGCTGTCCTGTGTATACAGAGTCCCATATGGCCAGCTCTCACTTAACTCTGCGAGCATAGGACTACAGTGAAGGGCAAACATACCGACTGTATACA
>LNAC01000201.1:0-25926 GCA_002007465.1 Ailurus styani | reverse complement strand
CCCGCCCCCCACCTCCACCCCAGCTGGTGCAATCCCATGGCAGCTGAGCCTGGCGAGTACAGATGGGCTCCTTCCTGGGCTCAGTCTGGGAAGACCTATGTAGCTTCTTGGTTCCAAAGTCAGCTGCACTTAGATTTAGGATGAACCTCTTTGGATTCATCTCCCCTCTACTTCACCTGACTGTAGAGTAGAAACTATAACCCACTTTTATTTTTTAAAGATTTTATTTATTTATTTATTTATTTATTTATTTACTTACTTACTTACTTACTTACTTACTTACTTACTTACTTATTCATTTGAGAGAGATTCAAGCGAGAGAGAGCCTGAGCTGGCAGGGAGGGGCAGAGAGAAAGGGACAGGCAGACTCCCCACTGAGCAGGGAGCCCGATGTGGGCCTCGATTCCAGGGTCTGGGATCATGACCTGAGCTGAAGGCAGACACTTAACTGACTGAGCCACCCAGGCGCCCCAGGAATCTGCTTTTAAAGCAACTACATACATTCAGAAAGGCTCCAGACTTGAAAAAATTCTCCAGGGAATGCACGATGATTAAAGATGACACTTGAGGCTGGCCCCTGGGAATGGGCTAGACATGGTAGGCAAAGTGATTAAAAGAAAAAAAAAAAAGTCAAGGGAGAAACTTTAGAAACGGACACGTGCCCACAAGCCTGGGCTCGCTGCGAGACAGTGGTTCTCGGCGTGGGCTTCACATCGGAATCACCCGCAAATCCTGATGCCCAGATCATGGCATATGACATCAGAATCTCCTCGGCTGAGACCCAGGCAGGAGCAGTTCTTAAAGTTCCTCAGGTAATTCCTGTGTCCAGCCAAGGTGGAAAATAACAGCGCTGAGGGTTACGCCCCCTATGCTTTTTAAAAAAATCAATCTGGATAAAATTTTGCTTTATCTCCCACCACTTCTGCCCTTAATTCCATGATGGGATGTGTGTTAAGAGATAATTCAGTAAAAAATAAGTTTGACTATACCCTATAAAGACAATTAGGCAGCATTTATCAAAAAAAAATAAATATACTTAAAATACATTTATCTCTTCAATTTTATGTCCATAAAGATACAAGGATGCTTACTGCAGCAACTATAATCACAAGAAATGGAAAACAACCAGAATGTGTATCAATCAATAATACATGGCATATCCTTACAATGAAAAATTCTGTAGTCCTTAAAAAAAGAGTAAAGTCAATTTGCATATGCAAATATGAGATGAGAGCTGCTCAAGCAGAGGGAACAGTGTGTGCAAAGGCTCTGAGGTAAGAATGTGTCTGGCATGAAGGAGGCACACTAAGGTGACCAGCATGACTGAAAGGAGCAAACCATGGCGGATGGATTAGGAAGGTATACGGAGCTGAATGGTGGTCCCCAACAAGATATGTCCATGGCCTAGTCCCCAGAACCCGTGAATGTGACCTTATTTGCAGAAAAGGTCTTTGCAGATATAATTAAGCCTCGTGGGTTGAGGGGATCATTTCTGATTTCCAGGTGGGCTCTAATCCAATGAGAAGTGTCCTTAGAAGATACAGACGGAAGACAGGTACGCGGAGGAGGGAGCAATGTTAAGGGGAAGGCAGAGATTGGAGCAATTTGGCCACAAGCCGATGAAGTCCGGGGCAGCCACCAAAGCTAGACGAGACAAAGAATAGATCTTTTCTAAAGCTTCTAGAGGGAGCACGGCCCTGCCGAACCTTGATTTTGACTTCTGCTTTCTAGAACTATAAGTAAATAAATTTCGGTCACTGAAAGCTAGCAGGTTTGTAGTGACTTACTATGGCAGCCACACGCCACTAATAAAGAAGGCCCCAGAGCCCGGGTGAGAGGGCTTTGGTGGTCTTGCAGGCCCCTGAGAGGGCTTAGCTTTCATTCCCAAGTGGGAAGCCGGGGGAGGATGCTGTGAACAGAAGTGACGTGACCTAAATCACTTCCCAACAGGATCGCCCCGACTGCTATCATAGAATAAAGTATGTAATCCCGAGCGCCTGGATTGTTTCTATCAGCCAACTGCAACTGGGTTTTTAATTTTAAAAAGGACATAAACTTTAAAAAGGAAAAACAATGGGATAAATCGTAAATTAATAAACACTGAATTAAAAAACAAGCATTTGAAAGCTCCCCACAAGACCAAAGCTTGTGAAAGAGACTCTGAGCTTTACCATCTGGCGCCTCATTGAGGTCGTTAAAAGGCCCATGGTCCTGGGGGTGGATCAGCTCCGTCATCAGGATGGCAAAGCTGTTACCATCTCCTTTTGGGGTGTCCGACCAGGGCGCCTCTGGGAGCCGCAACAGCTTGGGGGCCGTCCTGCACAGCTCTGCAAAACAGAGGGAAACATGCGGTGGGAAAGGGGCAGGCCGAACAGGAAAAGGCACCCCTCTTTCTCAGAGACGCACAGAAGAATTGAAAGGATCCAGCCCCTGCGAAATCTGCTGTAGTGTCGCCTGACTTAAAGAGCAAATTGGGATCTGTGGGTATGTGGATGCAGAGAAATCAATCACCAAGGATGTGCACTCATGTCTTAACCATGCCTAGCACCTGACTCTGTGGGTAGACGAGCTCTTCATTTTTCTTTCCCCTTTCTGTCTTGTCTACATTTTAAAAACTAATTCATTGAGGTGCAGTTCATAGAACACAAAATTAGCCGTAAAAGCAAACAGTTCAGTAGCATGTAGTACATTTGCAGTATTACAAAATCAGCCACCCAAAGAAGTCCCAAAACATGTCCGTGGCCTCAGAGTAAAATCCTGCTGCCACTCAGCAGCTTGTCCCTGTTGCTCTGGCTCCTGGCCCCCAGGCAATCAGCAACCTGCATTCTGTCTTTAAAGATCTCCGTGTCCCGGATATTTTGTATAACCTACATTTATTGTTTGCTGTGAGTTTTATAGGTTTATTTCACGGGAGGTTATAATCGCTAAATTACACTGTAGGTATATATATATATATGGGGATGGGAAATGGAGTGGCTACCAGCAGGTGTTCAGAATTTCCCCCTTTGTCTTGTTCTGTAACATGCTGTCCCATGTTACAGAAACTCCGCACATGTGCACAGCCAGGCTGCTGGCCAGGTGCTGCTCCAGGGAGGGGGGGTCAGGGCCCCGGGACACGCCGGAGGTGAGACTCAAGGGCGCTCAGGTAGCCGCGGAGGAGTAGGCTCAGGTAACTGAAACTCTGTTTGCACATGTGCAAAAAGGGGGGTGGCCTCCAGGCAGAAGGTCTCGCCCTGAGATGGACACGAGAATCATTGGTGAGCTTTTAAAAAAGGCACACAGATGACCAGGCCCGGATTCCATCTTCAGATTCTGATTCACTTGATCTAGGGTGGGACCTGGCCACCTAGGCGGTGTTTGTTGGTTGGTTGGTTGGTTGGTTGGTTTCAAGCTTCTCAAGGAAAACTGGAGCGCCAACAGGATGGGGCTCATCGTCTTTGAGGTGCCTGCGAGGATGCGCTCACAGGACACGGGATGACGAGGCCGTGGGATACCGAGGCCTGAACAGAAGGGCAGTGATTTGCTTCGGGCTGCCCAGCTCGGCCACGATGAGCCCTAGCCTCCTACGTGGGACATCACACTACAGACTCACCGCCCTGGAGGCTGTTTTTCCCTCGCCCCCTCGGGGGAATGGATGAGCCACACACAGTCAGCTCCGGAGGCAGGCCCCCCACGCGTCCCTGAGCCAGTGAACTTCAGGAAGCAGAGATGGGGGGGGGGATCAGACGCCCTGTGGCCACTGTGCTGGTAGCTAGTGGGTGCAAGGTCTGCGAGTGGTTACCCCAGCGGTTTGACAGTCCCTCGCTGGGTGCTTTTAGGTCCCGCCAGACTTGAGCTCCCACAGCCCCAAAGCCATCCACTTCACGTGCATCCGGCTGTCCACCAGGCAGGCGGACGGCTTCAGGTGGCCATGGGGCCCCCGGGGGCTCCTGTGGAAGAGCAGCATGCCCCGGAAGGGTTAAAGGAGCAAAGGGATCAGAGTAGGTACCACTGGCCCCAGTGGAAGAAACAGATGGACACAGATGGAGTCAGAGTAGGTACCACTGGCCCCAGTGGAAGAAACAGATGGACACAGATGGAGTCAGAGTAGGTACCGCTGGCCCCAGTGGAAGAAACAGATGGACACAGATGGAGTTAGAGTAGGTACCACTGGCCCCAGTGGAAGAAACAGATGGACACAGATGGAGTCAGAGTAGGTATCACTGGCCCCAGTGGAAGAAACAGATGGACACGAAGAGATGGACAGAAACACAGACCCAGGGGTGGGGGACGCGCCCACCTCTAGGTTCATTCGGTTGCAGAGCCACTAACATAGCCCCGTGCCCATGAGTCCGTCTGGGTAGGGTTACCCTGAAGTAGGAGAAGACTAGTTCTGGCCCCCTGGCGTGGAGTCACGAAGGCAAGGCCAGCCTAAAATAAGTAAGTTAAATAAAATAGAGTCTGACCGAGTGATCAGACCCCTAATTGAAATCCAAGCTCTAACACTCAGCAGAGAGCAGGTTACTTTGCCCTGTCAGCCTCATTTTTCTCATCAAAATGGGGGAGACAATAATCCCTACCTCCCAGAGTGGCTGGGAAGGGTACATGGCATAATATACGAGACACGTGACATGGTGCATGACACAAAGGCAATTCCCCCATGAACTGTCCTGAAAAATGTGTATATATATATGATAAAGGATACCAACAGTATGGAAACGACGCCATGTAATTAAGATCATTCTCTTATTACCTACGTGTTCCAAATTATATTCCACTCCTACCTACAAATGATGATCCTATAATAATAGAATATTACATTCTGTTATATGCACTTAAGGGTCCTGTTTGAGCACTTTGCAAAAGAAAGGCAATAAAATGAGGGATGTCGACAAATTTGCATTTCATCCACTGTGTTCTTAAGGGTTTATATCTATTACTATAATGCAATAATAAAGTGCCATTATTGATGAAAAGGCCCAGAAAGAACACCCGAATCAGAAGACGTGCATTCACACCTCCATCTGACCCCTCAGTCTCTTCAAGCAAGGCCCTTCATCTCGCTGGGCCCCGATCTGACCATCTCTGAGATGGGACTGCCTGGATCCCCACCACTTGAAAGATGGCCTGGGGACCAGCATCACCAGCACCACCTGGGAGCTTGGCAGAAATGCAGAGTCTTAGGCCTTGTCCAGATGTACTGAATCCGACTGTGGATTTTAACCTGATCCCTAGGAGATTCGTGCGCACGTAGCCTGAGAACACCTGTCCTCCTTTACTGTTCCACACTTGGCTGACCATTGAAGTCACCTGGCGAGCTTAGAAAGAAAAAGCCAATGCTTAGACCTGAACACAAGAGCGCATATTTGCTACAGATCACATGTGGTACAAGCCAAGCCTGCTGCTAAGAAGCTCAAAACAAGACAAGGATCACAATGGGGGGAGGAGTGTCAATGGGAAGACCTAGCTCAGGGTGAGTCACCAAGGCAGAGAGCACGCTCATTTGGCAGGGAGAGGAGAGCAGAGTGCACAGATCTTTCCATAGGCAGGGAGGGGCTTCCAGAAAGAATTGAGGAGGGAAACAATGATGGGGGGAGCACAGAGAAGAGATAAATTTGAAAATGAGAGCTGTCACATTTGAAGCAGGATCAGACTGATGGCTGTTGGTATTTCTCTGATTTTCCCAGGGCAGGCTAGCAGCGGTGAAGCAAAGGCTAAGGGGATCGGGAGCCTGCATTTCAGAAGTAACCTCAGTAGTGCAGGGAGACAGAGGCCCCCACTGTGGGTGATCCTGGGGTCTTTATTTTCTTACCTTCCTTGATGGCTTCACCATAAGACATTTCCGTAATATTTATTCAATATTTCCAGCTTCTTGGGCTTCAAGTACAGACATAAAGGCTCTCCGTATCTTTGATCTGAATCTCTGAGCCATTTGCAGCTGGTGTGGAAGCTGGTGGAAAGGGAGCAGCCTCAGGAAGTAACAGCTATGGGGCTGTCATGGAGCCGCTTTCCCTGCATCAGCCTGAGAAGCATGGATCCCTCCTCCTACTGCCTCACCCCAGAGGTTCCGGACAAGAGCGAACCTGACCTTGTCTCTCTCAAGGGTCTTACTGGATCTTTTTCTGGTTTACGTTTATAGTGCTAGCCTTCTGTGCTGTCGACCTAAGTTCCTCACTTGAACCAACTCATGTAATTCCCCCAGTGACCCAGTAGATGACGCAGGTGGTGTTATCGTCAACCTCATCTTACAAATAAGGAACTAGGGAACCCTAGCAAAGAATTTCACCTGTGCCAGGCCGCAGCGGCGGCCTGTGGCGGAGCAGGACTGGGAAGATCACAGTCCCATTCCCACGACCCTGCCCTTGGCCAACTGTACGAATGCCCCGTGGCTGATGAAAGAAAGCTCTGAAGGGCAAAGGTGAGAGGTGACTGGCTGAGCATTGCGTTGAAGCCACAAGGGTCCATGAAAATTCATACCATGGTCTGGATCACTGATGAACAAATAAATCACAACAAACCTTCCTTTGGGCACTTGGTACTATATGCACTGTGCTTTCTTTGTAGGTAGGATCACATTCGGTCTTTCCGGAAGATAGCTCTGTCTTCCAGTGAGGAAAGTCACGGTTTAAATTGCTCCCAGAGAGTGAGGGCAGAGCTGGAAGATAAACGCAGGCTGGGTTGCCTTCAAACCACAGCCACTCCTAAATCATCAGAGTTTCCTGTTTCCGGTGCCCTGGTGATTGATCGTAGGGGAGGAGGAGGAGGGTGGATCAAAGCACACCCATTCTCCTGACACCTGATACGGGAACAGCCAGGTTCAGATGTCTCCCAAGCCCAGCTGGTGGGGGGGGGGTGAAGTCACCCATGGGTGTGGGAGCAGGAGGCAGTGAGGGCACTCAGTGTTCCAGCGAGGAGGAATTTGAGGAGGCCCTGATGGACTCTGCCCCCGGGAGGGGACCCAGGGCCTTGTGGGCACCAGTTCAGGGACTCACTCTGCTCCAGCCGTCACGGTCTGAATCACCATCCTGCTTTTAGCAAGAGCCCTGAGCCAGAAGTGGAAGTGCAGGCTAAAGCAGAAAGCAGGACCGTGAACACATCACTCCCACTCCCACCCCAAAATTCAATTTGTTTTTTGAGATGATACAGTTAAATTACATTACAGAAACTGCCACCCTCTCACCCAAACCTGGAGGGGCCTGGCTGAAGCAGCCTCTGGAATTCTCTAAGGAGGCTCCAAAAAGCTGAGGTCTGGGCTTATATCCTGTATGGGGAGGGAGACCTGTATCCGATCCGGAATTCCCTCTCGTTCCATGGAGACCTCCCCATGCAGCAGGGCTGTCCCTGGAGCTCACAACCTGCTAGTGCCAGGCCCACCCCAGGCAGGAGACATTTTATTCAATCACCACTGATTCCCCTGATATTATTAGCAGAGTTCATTCCACTAGAACATAAACGAGATGTTTAGGGATGGTCAAAAGCCTAGGAATGTAGTCCTCTCCAAGAGATGGCACACATCTCTTCAGAGTTTGTTTTCTTTCCCCCTGTCTTGGTGGAAATGTATGATTTCATGTATATTGTCACAGACCAAATAGGTCATGATCTCAGGGTTATGAGATCCAGTCCTGCTGGGCGTGGAGCCTGCTTTAAGATTCTTTCTCCCTCTCTCTGTCTCTCTGTCCCACTCCACCTCTCTAAAAAATAGTGGAGTTAATTGCTAATTATTAACAACACTGTCCAAGAGAAACACAGTATGAGCTACAAGTATAATTTTTAATTTTTCAGTTAAGTAGGTGAAATTAACTTTGATAATATATTTTGCTTAACCCAATGCATTAAAAAATCTTATTTTGTCATGTAATCAACATAAAAATAATGAGATATTTTACATTCTGGTTCATTTTGTTTTGTTTGTTTGTTTTCTGAGTCTTTGGATCTGATGTGAATTTCGCACTTAGAGCACACCTCAATTTGAGTGCCCCACATTGCCACTGGCCAATGGTTCCACGCAGCTGGTATTGTTTAGACAGTGCTGACTTATCCCAGAGGATTGTTGAGGGTATGAAATTTCTTTTTCAAGATTTATTTATTTATTTGAGAGAGAGAGAGAGAGAGAGAGAGAGAGAGAGAGAATGTGAATGAATGAGTGGGGGGTAGAGGGAGGAGGGAGAGAGAGAACCTCAAGCAGACTTCACATCCAGCATGGAGTCCAGTGTGGGGCTCAATCCCCTGACCCCAAGATCATGACTTGAGCCAAAATCAAGAGTTGGACACTTAACTGACTGAGCCACCCAGGAGCCCCATGAGAATGAAACTTTTTAAATGTACATGTTTTGAGTACTAGTTAGTCCTAGTAATAAAGTTATCTGTGATAATAATAATCCTATTGCTCCTACTAACAGTGAACATTTATTTACTGGTGCCTGTTATAGGAGGGCATGGTGCTAAGCATACTTACTTCTCCCAACAACTCTATTAGGTGGGCACTGCTGTTATCATTAGTTGATACGCAGGGAAATTGAGGCTCAGGGTAGTTAAGATCACCTGGCCACTAGTGGAGAGCCAGGGTTCAAACCCCAAGACAACTTCTATGCCAAACTGCCCTCCTCCTCTTAATCCATCAAGACTTCTCTTACTTAGAAATGAAGGTCCATCCCTAATTCAAGAAGGATATTATAATCTCCAAAGCTCCTTCCCAGGCTGGCTCCAGTGGGTTGAACTCTTTGGGGATAGGACCATGAGCCTAATCCTCTGTGTCCTCCATGCTCAGAATTGGGTCTGAGCCAAACAAGGTGCTCCATCAACATCCATTTTTTGACCTGAAAAGTCTGTGGCATCTCAGAATCTCTCTGGTGCCTGGTATAGAGAATGTTCTGGTCAAACAGACATCAGGAGAGGAACTGTTTTTATGATTGATATGGGATGGCCAGAAGTGCAATCCGACCCACAGAGCGTGGCCAATGCTTGGGTTCATGTCAAAGTCACCAGTGGGGAAGCTCTGAGAAGCTATAGTGAATTTTTACTATTAATCCCCTTTGAAGGAATGCTGGCAGAGAAATTGACCTTAAAGGGCCTAAATGTGCCTTGACCTAACTCACTCCCACTTCCTTATACTGCCCCATTATGTACACACTCCCTTTCAGAAGGCCACCATTCTTCTAAAGCGAGGTGTCAAGCTGTCTTCGGCTCCCCTGGCATGGATCGGGGGATAGACTCAGTGACCTGGGGTGACTGAAGACCACCAGGGAGACTTACCTTTCAGACTACCATTCTCACCCACCCCAGCATTTCATCAGAGAAACTTTTGGGTTAATACCTCTTGAAAACCAAATGCCAAATGAAAAAGCTAAATCTATTAGTTATTCCTACCTTACCTGGGGAGAACTTACTCGTTTTCTCTTTAGAAGCTATATATGTATATATATGATGTCAGCAGCAGGAGACTGATCCCCAGAGTCTAGAGTACTTCCCTGGGCTTGGTGGGGTGGGAAGGGAAAGGGGGTGAAGGGAAGGAAGGAGGAGCCCAGGGTAGGAGAAGATGCCATGTCAGATCTTCCTAATTTTTAACCGTTCCACCACTTAATTTTACTTGTACATTTCTTGACTTTTTTTCCCTGTAGCTAGATTTTAATCCATTCAGACATAAAAACAAGTCCTTGTCTTCCTGTGCAAATGCCAGAGTAAGGCAAACCCTTAAGAGATGCTCCATGAAGTCTTAACGAAATACTAACAAACAGTGGTGGTCCAGGGTCATCTGTGAGGACCTGGCACGGGAGGCTTCCATTGTCTGCCTTTCTTGGTAATTGCAATATGCTGGTTTCCCGCTAAAGCCTAAGATACCAAAGTTTCACAAGTATGACCTAGTTTCTCAGAAGTAAAGAACAATTAAATCCTAGGGGGAAAAAAGAAAGCTCTTTGATATTAATCACCTGGAGGCTTCTCCTCCAGTGAGAGGAAGCGACTTACCGAAGTCACTCCAAGAGCCACCAGCCCTCTACAGCAGGAGGGTAGACCTTATGCCTCACCCTGTGTCCCTCCCAACACCCAGGCCAGGGTTCGCCCAGAGGATTCTGTTGGTTGATGAGTGGGTTGTTGATTGACAGATGGTGACCAGCCCTGTCCTGATGCCTGTGTGTCGGACTGAGGGACTTCCTCACCAAGACCCACTCCCACCTCATTGGTGTGGTCCCCTCTGGTGGTGAAAGTAGCACAGTGAACTTACAAAGAGCAGCTGGATTGTAGCCAGGGCGAGGAGGACAGCCTCGGGATGCTGGTCCACACTGACATGGCCCCTCTACTCACTGTCCATCTGTGAAATGGACAGAATGATAGATCTACCTTATATTTTGTTATGAGAATTAAATAAGTTAATTTATGAAGTGATGGAAAGTAGGCAAAAATAAGCACTAAACCTATTTTAGTTACTAATACTACTGTTACCCTTAATCTTTTTTTGCAGACACAACAGCCCTCTTTGCCCAAAGTAAAGACTGCCTGCTTGTACACCTTCCCAGGTCTGCACCCCTAGCCCACCTCTTAGGTCAACAGCTTTGTGGCCGTTTTCTGGGGAAAGGAATTAAAAACTTGGCAGAAGGAAGGGATGTTAGGAATCCTCCTTCCCAGCTTGCTTCATGGTCTAGTAATCAGCTTTTCTTGGTGGTTAACAAGTTTCAGCTTAAAGTGCAAATACCCTGCTCCTTCCTGATTGGATAAGCCCAGCACCCCTTTCAACTCTTCAACTCTAGTGTAAAATACTTCTAGTTACTTACTGAGATCAGGGAATGAGAAAAGGATGGACAATCTGATTGAAGTGGTCAATTTTAGAAGTGGAATCATTTTGTCTGAGATCTGAGGAAGATCAGAATTTTCAGGAAAGATTACAGTTCGGTTTAACCCAAGACACAGAACAACTCAAACACACTGGTAGTTCTTCTTTAAATAAGTTTTACATGATACTTACATTGACTATGTCATATGCAAATAAGAGTTTGAATATCCAATCCATCTCATTATCTCAGTTTCTCAAAACATCCTGAAAAAACAGTTATTCAAATTATCAGCAGTGGCTCCACTGGAAGCCCAGGGAGCTTCACGTGTTGAATGGATTTGATTCTAATACGTTGGATGATTTTGACCAGAACTACTACAAACCCAAGGCAGAGTACTCTACAGTACTGGAAATTTCCCCGGAGATATCATAACCTGATTCACCGTTGAGAAAGTCACCCAGTCTGGAGCCTTTTAAATACTTCCTTGCTTCTAATGTAAAGCTGATGGTCACATACCATGGGTAGGATGGCCCAGAAACATAATTCAGAAGTGGCTCTAATGTCTTAAGAGATGATGACAGGCTCAGACAATTTCCACCCAGAGCAAAGGAAACCAGACTCTTGGCAATTCCACCGCTAATCATAGGCCCTGCGGGAGGCCCAACAAGGTAGTTCAGGTCTTGCCATTAGACCAGAGAGGAACTGTTCTTGGATGAAGGGCAAAACATTGATAAGGTTCTTTATTATCTGCTGCTAATCAAACCTGGGGTAAGGTATACTAGTTCGCTTACCTTAAGACTCCCTTCCTTGCAGTACTGGGTGACATCGCAGATGTTGGGTGGTTCTGTGCAAACACCAAAGAAGGGGACAATGTGTTCATGCCTTAATTCATACACCTGAAACTAATAGTAGTAGCTGATGATTACAGTATGTCTTCTCTTCCAGGAACTCTGCCGTGCACTTGGCATACTTGCAGCTAATTCTCACACGAAGAAAAGGTGAGAAAAGAACTATGACTGCTCTCATTTTACAGATGAGGAAACTGAGGCTCAAACAGTAAAATGATGTGTTGAAGATCATATATCTTAGTGGCAGAGCTGGGAGGCACATCCAGGCAGTCTTCCCCTCGCAAATAAACCAGAGGAATGATCAAAGTTTAACCTAAAACCACATCACAGTAAGCAGACCTGACCCTGCTTCCTGATGTTGTTGGCTGTAAATGCCAGTGTGTGGAGGCCATGCCAGGTCACATCTCGAGCAAGAAACCAGACCCCATGAATCCGACTCCATCCATGGACCAGGTTCAAAGGAGGTGAGCAGCCCTCACAGACACAGAGGATGGAGAGATAGAATTAAGGAGAAAGAGCAAGGCTGGAAGGGGTCCCAGACTTCAGGTGCTTGGGTCAGGATAAAGGATCCGAAGCCTAATGTCTGGGCTGTCAGAGACAGGGAGAGTGGGCCACAGTAAGGGAAGCAGCTTCCTGCCATTGATCCCTCGGGCTGCAGCATCCCCAGATGGGGACCGGGAGCGGGCAGCAGAGAGCCAAAGAACAACACTACTTACTCTCTTCCAAGGGCAGGGGCCTCACCAGCCGGATTTCCTGCAGCACAGATGGCTTCCTGACCCAGGCTTTTGCTTGGTCACCAACATAGCAGAGCGCCCCATGGTTTCCCTGGAACCAGAGACAAAGTACAATGTTCTTAATCTAGGATGATCCAGAAAAAGCTCCACTCAGAAAAGACTAGGAAGGGAAGCAGGAAAACTGGCAAGAAACCCATCTACAAAAGGGATCCTCAAGCTCCTCACTGTCCACATCAGCCCTGGGGTGACATTGTGCTTCACGTAGGCACTCAGCTAGTTGCTCAACAGGTGAGATCTTATTTAACAGACAACACAGTCCTGCGAGGCAGGTATGATGAGCCTGTTTCCAGAGGAGATCACTGAGGTTAAGTGACTTGTCCAAGGTCACACATTTTGTAGGTAGTTACAGCCAGAATTTGAACATCTGACTCTAAGACTGCTCTGTTTCTATTATACAATAATGTCCCATTTTCATTCAGAGGAATAGTGAGCTGAGGTCTTAAGTGTAAGCCTGGAATCAGATACCTGGTTCAAGCCCATTTCTACTACTTACTGCCTACATGATCTTGGACAAGGGATTTCCCTTCTCCAAGTTTCCATTTCCTCATCTGTACCATGGAGATTAAAAATAAAACCTATCTTATAGTGTCCTTACGAGGGTTCAGTCAGTTAAAATGTGTAACACTGTTAGCTCAAAACTGGGCACTATCAACCTTTCAGTCAGTAGCCCATCTTCTTGTCCGTCATTACCTATCAATTTTGCTTTTAGAGAGTCCATCACTCACCACAAATCAAAGCACAACCTGGAAAAACCGGCGTGCAAGAGGAGAGAGAATCTAGACGTGAGAGACGCTAAGACTTGGCATGATTTAAATGTCAACCAAGATCTGCCACTTTCAGTATGGGTTTAATTGCAAGCAACTCGGGACTGTGGAGGGGGTTCCATGGAGGTAGGCACCCCTGTGGGATAGGGGAGAGGATCCTTGGAAGAGGTAATGCTTAAACTGAACCCCAAAGGACAAGAAGGTTCCAGATGAAGTGGGGCAGGGGTGACAGGCATGGCATCGTCTGAGGGTAAAACACATGTGGCATAGGTAGCAAGACCCATTGGATGAGTACAGAGTTTAGGCCAGGAAAAACAACTTTTCTGAAAGTAGGTTGGGACTAGGCAGTAGGGAGCCTTGAGCCTGTGTTAAAAACTTTGGACACGATCGTACGGGCAACAGAGGTGGGGACCCCGTGATGGCGTTGGAGGGGACGAGGGCAAACATTTCAGGAAGCTTCACCAATACGGTTATGCTGTGGATTGTTGGCTGTCATCCGTAATTGGCTACTTGACCATAATATACAGTTTTGTGGGGCACCTGGGCGGCTCAGTCGGTTAAGCCTCTGCCTTCAGCTCAGGTCACGATCCCAGGATCCTGGGATGGAGCCCTGCATCAGGCTCTCTGCTCAGCAGGGTGTCTGTTTCTCCCTCTCCCTCTGCTACTTCCCCAGCTTGTGCTCTCTCTCCCTCTCTCTCTCTCTCTATCAAATAAAGAAATAGAATCTTTCAAAAAAAACAGGTTTGTATGAATAAAGGTCCTTAGGGTTTGATGGGTAATGATATCCAAGGCGGTTTTTTGTAGTTGGAAAACCCAAGTAAACATTTAGAAAAATAAGTTCAGTTGCGAAAGGAAAGCTTTGGCTCCAATCTTGGCTAAATCCAGTTTAGGACAAAGAACAAGTCTCCGCTTGCTTGGAGCTTTTGCCCCCTACTCTCCAAGGTCACACAGTTAATAAACGGGAGAGTCAGGACTCGGATCCTGATCCTCTGACCCGAAGCGTGAGTGCTTCCCTGCGACATGTCCCTCTTGTGTCCACACCACCACCAGACAGTGTCGTGGCTCAGGCGCTGAGGTCAGACTGCCCAAATTCAGGTTCTGGCTCTGGCATTTAACTAGATGTGTCACCTGATGCCAGAGTCCTATTTCTAAATGAGCATCTAAGCGCATGACCTCTCTATTTCATACCGCCAGTGCCTCCCCAACACCTAGAGAATGTGTTTAACACAGAGGAACCATGTTTTCAAGGGAGAGTCTTACTTGGAACCCTAATGCAGAAACCAGGTAGGACAAAGCAGAGCGGTTTTGGTTGAAGAGGGAAGAAGGAGGCTCAGGATTCTTCCCCACCACATTTTCACCCTCCCTCTATCCTTCATTCCCCAACCAGACCAGTGAGCCCCAGAATCCCCAGGCACATTTGAAAATGACTTGCTAATGAATCCCAATCTGGTCTTCACATGTTGGAGCCTCCTTGACTTTGGTGCCTCCAAGTCAGCTTTTTTTTTGAAAGTCCTAACTCACTTTAAAAGAACACTACATGTAAGGATACCAATAAAAAGAAACGACTACTACAAATGACAATTTTGGAAAAAAAGCCAACAGGAATGACATATACATACATAACATACATATACATAACAGGAATATTTGATTTTTTTTAAAGATTTTATTTATTTATTTGACAGACAGGGAGAGAGGGAACACAAGCAGTGGGAGTGGGAGAGGGAGAAGCAGGCTTCCCGGTGACCAGGGAGCCGCAGGGCTCAATCCCAGGGCCCCAGGATCATGACCTGAGCTGAAGGCAGACACTTAATGACTGAGCCATTCAGGCATTCACCAGAAATATTTGATTTTGACCTGTAATGTATCCCTCATCTTTACAGCCAACCTAAATGTCTGTTAGAACAAACCTGTATACTTTGTCTACCTTCAGTGCTGGGGTTTTGTTGTTTTTTGTTGTTTTTTTTAACAAGCAACAACATTCTAGAACTCTTTTCTTTTGCTTTGAATCATTTAAGATTCATACATCTGTTCAAGTACATAGATTCTTGTTATTCTCTTAATATCTCGAGTAGCATGTGCCCCTGGGCAAGGACTATCTGAAATTCTAAACTGACTGATCTTTAAAATAAAATTCATTGCATTCGTAGGTTTTTAATAAATTGAGATGAAGGGAAAATTGACTCCCCCTTTCTCTCCCGCCCCCCAGGAACAAGGAGCTCTTCTTAAACTATAGAAACCCAAGTCGATCTTTCTACTCTAATGAACATTTTTCACTAACATTTCCAGTAGGGCAATAGGTGCTCCAGAGTAATTAGTGTACACTTGCAAAGATTGCCCTGGTTAATATGAATAACAAAAAACAGAGAAAAAGAGAAAACGAAAGAAAGAAAAGACACCAGAATTCCAAGCGAAAATATGCTAAGTCATAAGAGATAGCCATAGTAGTATTTTTTGAAATTATGTAAATGCTCTATACTTATCAAATAACCTTATGCTTATTAAATGTGTGCCAAGCCTCCCAGCCTTGAGTTCCCCCACATCTTGGCACACCCTGTGTTACTTCTCTCCTGCTCACCACTAGCAAACCACTCTTCGCGAATGTCACCGTCTTTCTGAAGCCTTCACAATGCTGAGATCTTTACGCCCATTTGTGGGGCTTCTGTCTCACCACAAAGACAGGCGCCTCTCAGAGCGCTTGCCTCCCTCAGAAGGCATCATCTGCGGTGTGTTGCAATGCCTTGCCCTGTGTTTGGCCTTCAGTCCCTGTCTCGTGTGTGTGCTGAGCAAATTAATCTTAACTGTCTTCATCACTGGTAGATCAAAGGAGTTAATATGGTTTTGAAAATAATTATATGCTGCCCAGGAGACAGTTTTAATGTGTGAACAGGATGTTTGGGTTCTTATGCCCACAGAGTAATAGGCCTGAAGGGAATCTTTGAGGCCATCTGATCCTTTTTTAGTATTGAGAAACTGAGGCCCAGAAATTATGTGCCCCAGAGATATTCATCAAGTAAAAAGTGGGAGGCCCGGAAGCAGAATGCGGGGCTCAAGACTCTGTTAAGCACCCACTTTATAAAAAAGTTGGTCTCAGCTTTCAGAAACTCCTAGATGAGGTCCCTTCTGCAAATCACTAGCAGTGAGCAGGAAATGGATCTCTAGGCCAGATGTGGCCTCCCCTTGTTCTGGGCCAAATGGGTGATGTCATAATTGATTCGCCACCAAATGTCTTTATTTTGCTTTTGCAATTTCCCACTCTGCATCCTTAAAATCAGACCTATGATCACAGTTCCCAAGACAGTAATCAGGGGGGGTCATTGTGAGGATCACAGCAGTCACACCTGGAGGGCAGAGACATGTCATTACTGCAGTCTGCTGAAGAACGGAAGTGAGCACATCCGGGGGCCTGGCTGGTCCTGCCAAGCAGATGTCTCAAAGGCAGTGGCCCCCGCTAGGATATACTGGGTCCACTCAGGCTTGTCTCTTCCAAGGATTCTTTTCTGACCTGCCCTCGGGTTCCCATGGCAACTACACTCACCTCCCGCCTTTGATAGAAACTTCCATTGAAAAGGATGGTGATGACTACCACTTCCACTGAACATTTACTGCGTATCCTCCTTAGAGTTGTTCTCAGTTGTGATCCATCTAACTCCAGGGCTGGTCTCTGAACCAGCAGGCAACACTCCCTTTTTCAGACTCTCTCTAATGCCTTAGAAACGATGTCCCTGAGACTCACATCCCAGGAGCCAGGCTTCCCTAGAGCTGAGGTTCTCTACAGGGGAGCCAGGCGATGGTGGAGATTTGGGGGGGTTGCTGCAACTACAGGGTGCTGTTGGCGTGTGGTGGGTGGAGGCCCAGGCCGCTGCTAAGCATTGTACAGCACACAGGACACACCCCCACACAAAAGGCATCCTGCCCAAAATATCAGTAGGGCCACTGCCGTTGAGACACCATCCAGCGGAGAATCCCTACCTGCTGCCTTCCCTGAGCACCTGCACGGACCTGTAGAAGCAGGTACGGGTTCACAGAGCTCGTTATAAAATCCGCAGCTGGGTCTGTCCTCAGGAAGGGAGCCATCGGACCGACGAATCATGGAGAAATTCCTCATGGGTCTTTAAAAAAAATTTAAAAGTCAGGGCCCACTTGATTTTTTCTACTCTGTCTCTACCTTAGCCTTAGCAGTGGCAACTAAAACGTGCACGTCATTTGCAAGAAACAGGCCTTGGTCTCTTAACTGAAACATTGGGTGCCCCATCCAATTTCCACACATCACCTACTCTTCGAATCCACCTGCAGATAATCTAATTCATGGAAGGGCAATATCTTTCTGTTGGGTAAAAGTGCTGCCTTAAACTTTTGATTTAAACCCTGTCACTTTTGATTTAAAAACGATATGCCAACTCTTTGGCGCTGCTCGGATTTTCTCCCGTGTTTAATAGAGACAAATCTTGTTACAGAGCACCTTGCCATTTCACAGACCAAAACATCTCCCCCCACGTGGAGAAGCTGGTTCCTACCACACTGAGGATCTGTTTGGCCATGGTTATTGCGTTTCCTGGGCCAAATTACTTTGGCACATTAAAATTCCATGAGAGTAGGGAGGAAAAAAGTGTCGAATCAAATCTGGATTAGGGTGGTGATGGTGGGAACAAGTAGAAATTCAATTAAGTTTTAGGTTTCCTTTCAGTTTTCTCATGGCTTTAGAGCTGAAAGAAAAAACGGATTTTTCTAGGGATTCCTGGGCTCAGGAACCCAGGACAGCAGCCAGGTCCTGGTGTCCACAAAGCTCTCCATTTGGGAATGGGGTTGCCTGGGTGAGTGGGTTTGGCTGGCTGGGGACTCAACACTGCAGGGGGCGCTGTGTCCCATCGCCCCTAGGCCAGGGCCTCTCCCTGAGGTCACAGGTCAGTGGCACCTGCCTGGCCCCATGAGAGGAGGCCCAGGTCCTGCTGGAGGTGCACTTGGCGGTGGTGGTAGGGGAGGGGAGGGGGGTTGCTGTGTTCTCAAATGGAACCAGAAGTGGCTGAGCCACACCCACCATCAAGGGCAAGATGATTTTAAAGGCCCAAAGTTGATCTTCATATGAGTTCAGAGAGCTCCAGACAACCTATGTGGTGGGTTCTAGGAGCTGGATCCCAAACTGGCCTCCCAGCAAGACCCCCAAAACATCCTCCCCTCCCAGGTCCCTTCCTGTAACACCATCTAAATGCAGAGAAATGTCCTGCCGGGTACCCGATTACCTTCTGATAGCTGTCATGTTGAAGAAAAGGAAGAAAGAGGGTCCCATTTCTGGATTTCTGTAGGGTGTGGACTGAGTAATGCACGTGCCTTTCTCCCTGGGAGTCCACAAACACGGGGCCAGTGATTCCTGGGAACAGAGAAGATGCCCACGTGAGGAGGGGGAAGAGGAGCATGTGGCTCGAACTGCCAGCTCGCCAGCTCCCAGCAGCAGAACCCCCACCTCGCAGCCACCAGGAGCCAGCGTGAGGTTTTTGCCATTTCAGGGACTCTGAGAGAGGGTCAAGGAGGAGTGTGAGAAAAGGAAGATGGTTCAGAGGTAATCCCCTTGTGGGGCACAAAGGCCACTTTGGGCAGGGAGATGTGTGATGTTAGGCCTAGGCTGGGGAACCCATCCAGCATCCAAAAAAAAAAAAAAAAAAAGCAGTCTTCAACTAATTTTACAACAAACCCAAGATTTATGCTTCTCTACAATAATTGGACGTGACAAAAGGAGGCAGATGACATGCCAACCCCCAGGCACGAGTTTGCAAATTTGTTCTTAGCAAGCCCCTTCCTTCCGGGTTTTGGTCTGTGCTTGGTGTCGACGTGGGGCCCCATCCTGGCCCAGTTGTCTTCTTTGTCCTTGCTTAGGATGTGCTCAACCTCACGCACAAAGGACACAGTGAGCTAGCATTTAATGAGCACGTACTATGTGCAAAGCCCTTATCACGTCTCAACTACAACTCAGTGTTAACCCAACAGTAAGCACCTGAGCCTCTAGAGAAAAGCAGGCCTGAGTATGACTTCTGGCTCCACCATCTAATGACCGTGTCTCCTCAGGCAAATACACAACCTTTCTGCCCTGGGTTTTCTTACCTGCAGAATATAATCCATATAGCAATGGTACTGCCTCTTGGGTTATGGGAGAATTAAATGAGATAGCCTACAGAAGCTCTCGGCACCCAGCTTGGTATAAGGTGACCCCTCCGTGGCTTCTGGCCGTGATTACTCTCTGGGGCAGGAGGTAGGATCTCTTCTTAGAAATGAGAAAACCGGGGCACCTGGGGGGCTCAGTGGGTTAAAGCCTCTGCCTTTGGCTCAGGTCATGATCTCAGGATCCTGGGATCGAGCCCCGCATCAGGCTCCCTGCTCAGTGGAGAGCCTTCTTCCCCCCCCCCACCCCCCCGCCTACTTGTGATCTCTCTGTGTCAAATAAATAAATAAAATCTTAAAAAAAAAGAAAGAAAAAGAAAATGAGAAAACCGGCGTATGGAAAGGCAGTGGGTCAGCACGCAGGGGGGTTCACTGCCAAGGTTGTCCTCCCCATGGCCAGGAAAGCCGGGGTAGAGGGTGGACACCCGCCGTTAGAGGTCAAGAGTCAAGAATCAGGTCCAGCAGCCCCATCGGGGAGGGCGCGGAATGGGAAGGATCCTGGCAGGGACCCCACGAGGCCGGTCTCACAGCCTCGAGTTTTACTCTTGACAGGATCAGTGGAAAAGGAGCCGTGAGAGGGGTTTTCTGCGGGGCCGGCCAGGCCCGGTATGGCAGCCTTCTGGACAGGGCCGGAGGGTGGCCCCGGCCGCCGGGAGGCTGCACCTCCAGCCACGTGGCCAGCCTCTCGGAGCCGCACGGGCAGCAGCCACAGGCCAGAGTTCGCGCAAGAGGGCAGCGGGCCAGGCCGTCGCCGTGCAGCGCGGGGCCGCCGTTCGCTCCGAGGCTGCGGACCCGTCTGGGAGTCTCGCCGGCCTCGGCCAGCTCCCTCACCCGCTCCGCCAGCCCCACTCCCCTCGTGAAGGTAGGCAGCCCGAGGGCTCGTGGTCAGCGGGGGAGGCCCATGCGGGGAGGACTCTCTCTCCAGCCTCGCCAGCCCCTCACTCACGCACCTGGTCTCCATCCTTCCCCACGGGGAGGAGGGCTCCCCACCTGCGCGGGCCCCAGCTGTCAAACCCCGATGTCACAGACTACATTTTGCCTCTTTGGGCTTCCGGGTCCCAATTAGATCACGTGATCTTTCTGCCCCAGGTGGGAGGGAGTATGGTTTAATTGAAAGAGGGCCAGGGCGCCTGGGTAGCTCAGTGGGTTAAAGTCTCTGCCTTCGGCTCAGGTCATGATCTCAGGAGCCCGGCGTCTGGCTGCCTGCTCAGCGAGGAGCCTGCTTCCTCCTCTCTCTCTGCCTGCCTCTCTGCATACTTGTGATCTCTCTCTCTGTCAAATAAATGAATAAAATCTTTAAAAAAAAAAAAAAGAGGGTTGATTGCAGAGCTGGGCTGGAGGGACAGCTTTACTGGCTGTGAGATGTGGGGTGAGTTTTGTAACCTCTCCGAATCTCTCAGAGTCTCACCTCACTTACTTACAAAACGAGGAGAGAACCACTGTCATGGTGAGTGTGATGGTTAAAGGAGGTACAATAGGTATACTGTCGTTCGCACTGCCAAGCACACAGTAGGTCTTCAGTATGTGGTCTGTTCATTTAGACAACCAAATGTAAGTGCCTGCTAAGGGCTAGGCACTGTTCTCCCCGTAGAATCCGGTACGGAGCTTATACTTAGTAGCTGACTCCCAGATATATTGGTCGATCATCTTATGTGTAGGATCCACAGTGGGCCACTTGGTCCTAATGGAACCCTTGTCATCAGTGACCCATCGTCACATTCCAGGTCAGCCCAGCCCCATCCTGGGAGTAGCTCCAGTTCTGGCAATAGTGTCTCCATAAAAAATTCTCTGTGGGAGGGATGCCTGGGTGGCTCAGTCGATTAAGTGTCTGCCTTTGGCTCAGGTCATGATCTCAGGGTCCTGGGATCGAGTCCTGCATCGGGCTCCCTGCTCAGTGGGGAGCCTGCTTCTCCCTCTGCCTGCTGCTCCCCCTATTGTGCTCTCTCTCTCTCTCTCTGTCAAGTAAATAAATAAAATCTTAAAAAAATAATTCTCTGTGGGAACAAGACACTTTGTGCCATCATCCCACACAGTCAGGGATTGCCGCAAGCTGCTGGTCTCTCTCCTGACTACCTTCTCCCTGCTAGACCATCTGCTTGCCTTGACCTGTCCTATCTCCACATCTCTGGTCCTTCCATTCTGGTTCCCCGTCCAGGCCTCCCGCCAGGAAAGGAAACTGGCGTGGTCTGAGTTCATGCCTATCTCTTCTGTTACTTCCGTGCACTGGATTATAGGTACTCAAAACCACAGCCCAGAGGCAGATGTTCTTGGGAGCCTCATTTTCCAGGTAAAGAGACAGATGTGCAGGGAGGTTAAGCAATCCCCCTTCAAAGCCCACAGTTAGTAAATAACAGAACTGGGATGGGAGCCAGGTCTCTAACTCCAAAGGCCACTGACATTTTATCTCGCAACCTCTGTCCCTCCCTGTGATGCTGGGGTGCAGATTTCACAAGCTAGCATCAGATTGTTACTTATTGTGGGCTCTGGAAGATGAGAAAGTGTGTGTGTGTGTGTGTGTGTGTGTGTGTGTGTGTGTGTGTGTGTGTGTGTGTGTTACGGGTGTGAGGGGAAATAGAGGGAGACTATCAGAGCCAAACACAAATATCCTCCAAGAAGGGGGCAGGGGCCTGTGCAGGAAGGCTCTGCAGCAGACCTGCTCCTCCGTGGAGATGGAACTGAAGAAGGGCAGCCCCCTCAGCCTCTGGTAGACTTGCTTGCAGAAGCCTTCATCATGGGGGCCTTCTCCATAAGAGTCCATGGCTATGAGAAACCCTGACTCGTAGACCATGGGGAAGTGTGTCACCTTCTGTTTTGTCAACACTTCCTTCCAAAAACTGTCCTAAAACACACTGAAATACATGTCACCATTTGTAGGAAATAGCCCTGTTCAACGGAAGTGTTTAAAGACAATGTCAAATTTGAATCTCTGCAGGGTAATCCTCAGAAACACAATGACTCTGGAAGGCCTGCCCCGTCTAGGTCCACATTTTAGAGCCAGCCCTGAGGCAGTGGGACAAAAGGCAAAAAAGAATAATAAAGAATAAAAGCTTACCTGGGGTGTCAAGCAGCTAGGATACAGAAAGCTTACCTTCTAGCAATGGGTGGGAAAAACTTGAAAAATTGAGGACTGTTGATTCTCAATTTTCTGCTTGTGGCTTCAGTGGTTTGTTAGGATCGTAATTATCTATATTTGCTATTATGAAATTAACGGCCGCTGCCTCTATGTATTGATACACGAGGTACAGCAGGCCTTCCCAATTTCCCTACAGCCCCCTCCTGTCTGTTCTGAGAGGTATCCAAGGCCGGTACAGAGGAGTGTGGGTGTGCATTTGTGTACATTTTACATACATAGTATCACACTGTAATACTGTTCTGCAACTGGATATTACCCCCCCCAAGCCTGTATTGAGGATATTTTATAGAATGAATTTATGCTCTTCTTTTTTTAAAGCAGGGTGAGTTCAACTGCATGGACATCATGTGGTGTGTGTGTGTGTGTGTGTGTGTGTGTGTGTGTGTGTAGCTTTTATTTATTTATTTATTTATTTATTTATTATTTTATTTTTTCAGTGTTCCAAGATTCATTGTTTATGCACCACACCCAGTGCTCCATGCAATAGTGCCCTCCTTAATACCCACCACCAGGCTCACCCATCCCCCTCCCCCCTCCCCTCCATAACCCTCAGTTTGTTTCTCAGAGTCCACAGTCTCTCATCTTTCGTCTCCGCCTCCAATTTACCCCAATTCACTTTTCCTTTCCTTCTCCTAATGTTCTCCATTTTATTCCTTATGTTCCACAAGTAGGTGAAACCATAGTAATGAAGGACTTTCTCTGCTTGACTTATTTCACTCAGCATAATCTCCTCCAGTCCCATCCATTTGATACAAAAGTTGGGTATTCATCCTTTCTGATGGCTGCGTAATATTCCATTGTATATATGGACCACATCTTTATCCATTGATCTGTTGAAGGGCATCTCAGCTCTTTCCACAGTTTGGCAATTGTGGACATTGCTGGTATGAACATTGGGGTACATATGGCCCTTCTTTTTACTACATCTGTATCTTTGGGGTAAGTATCCAGTAGTGAAATTGCAGGGTCATAGGGTAGCTCTACTTTTTGAGGAACCTCCACACTGTTTTCCAAAGTAACCTCCCAAAAAACAAGAGTCCAGGACCTGACAGATTCCCTGGGGAATTCTACCAAACATTCAAAGAAGAAATAATACTTATTCTCCTGAAGTTGTTTTAAAAAATAGAAACAGGGAAAAGTTCCAGACTGTTTCTATGAAGCCCACATTACCTTGATCCCCAAACCAGGCAAAGACCCCATCGAAAAGGAGAATTTCAGACCAATATCCCTGATGAATATGGGTGCCAAGATTCTCAACAAGATCCTAGCTAATAGAATCCAACAGTACATTAAAAAGATTATCCACCATGATCAGGTGGGATTTATCCCTGGGATGCAAGTGTGATTCAACATTTGCAATTCAATTGATATGATAGAACAAATCAATAAGAGATGAGAGAAGAACCACGTGGTCCTCTCAATTGATGCAGAAAAAGCATTTGACAAAATACAGCATCTGTTCCTTATTAAAACTTTTCAAAATATAGAGATAGAGGGAACATTCCTCAACTTCATAAAATCTATCTATGAGAAACCCCACAGCGAATATCATTCTCAATGGGAAAAACTGACAGCCTTCATTGAGATCAGGAACACGACAAGGATGCTCACTCTCGCCACTGTTGTTCAGCATAGTACTAGAAGTCCTAGCAATAGCAATCAGACAACAAAGAGAAGTAAAAGGTATTCGAATTGGCAAAGAAGAAGTCAAACTCTCTCTCTCTTCGCAGATGTCGTGTGGCATATTTTTATTTCTATAAGCTTTCTGTCGCTCCAAGCCAGTGGGACTATGATCATCAAGGTTTGGGGAGAAAGCAACGAGGGGGTTGAAGGCTTCCCTGCCAGTTCTAAGACCTGATACTTAATCTTCTCATCATCTGGCTGCAGGCAGAAGTGATAGAAGTGAAGAGAAAGGACTGGCCAGCAATAACAAAGGGAGGCAGGAGGATGTTCTGGGAAGTCTGGCATATGCTTAGAATTCCAACTGGCTGCCCAGAGAAATCTGAGACCCTGTGGGCAATCCCAAACATCTCTTGATAAAAAGATAAAAGAACTCCAGAACATTATTATACATTTTTCTTTACTCCCTCTTGCTCTATTTCAGCTCGTGATTATATAAAACAAGCTCACTTTATGGGGCACCTGGGTGACTCAGTCCTCGTTAAGTGTCAGACTCTTGGTTTCAGCTCAGGTCATGATCTCATGGGTCATGGGGTGAAACCCCCTGCCTTGGGGTTCCCCGCTCAGTGGGGAATCTGCTTGAAGATTCTCTCCTGCTGCCCCTCTCCTCACTCATGCTCTCTCTCTCAAATAAATAAATCTTTAAAATAATAAATAAAGTAAAACAAACCAAGCTCACTTTAGAAAGATAAAACTGCTGTAAAAATCATACAGCGTGTCCATAGCTAAATGTACTTGGCGTATTTTAGAAGCCCGTGAGTGGGATGCGCTGGTTAAATGGACGGACGCTGAGGTCAGCCTGCATGGGTTTGAATACTAGCTCTCCCTCCTCCTAGTCATGTGGCCTTGAGCAAGTTATTCCAGCCCTCAGGGACTTAGTTTCCTCATCTATAAAGTGAGGGCAATAAAAAGTATCTCCCCATGGGGTGGTGTGAGCTGAAATGGGTTTCAGTATATCAAGTGCTCACTGTGGGGTCTGATATTCACTCAACACTCCGTAAGGCAGAGCTACTGGGGCAAAGGGCTCAGTCCCAGCATCCAAAAGACCTTGTCTGGAGGACCAGTTCTGCCACTCAGGAGCTCTGAGCTCTCAGGTAAGGTACTTCAGTTATCTGAGCCTCCAGTTCTTTGTCTGGAACACAAATAACATCTACCATCCAAGTCTGTTGGGAATGAGTGCCATGATGGTGGAAGTCAAGGCTGGAATATCGGCCTCACGGGGCTCTCGGGATACTGAGCGCAACAGGACACGTAGTACGTGTATGCATAGGAACTTAGAGGGGGGACGTGGCACATTTTAGCCATCTCGATCATCACCACTTAAACCAAACCACCTAAGAATTGCCGTATGGAACTAGTATGCTGGTCTTTATAGGCCTTTGCTGGGGCTCCAACCAGGATCTCTCACCCACTATGCAGAAGAGATCTGGGTAAGTTCTTTCTGCTCTATTTCAGTGTCCCGATCATAAAATGAGGACATAAGGCTGCCTGGCTCAGAGGGTAGTAGTGAGTATTCAGTGAGCTAATGCATCTGGCACATAGCAAGTGTTCCTTACTCGTTCTTTTTTTTTTTTTTAAGATTTTATTTATTTATTTGGGAGAGAGAGAGCAACAGAGAATGTGAGTGGGGGGAGGGGCAAAGGGGGAGAGAGAATCTCAGGCTGACTCTCCGATGAGCACAGAGCCCAGTGTGAGGCTCAATCCCATGACCCCGAGATCATGACCTGAGTCAAAACCAAGAGTCAGGGTCAGGGGCAAGATGGCGGAGGAGTAGGAGACCGATTATCATCAGGTCCCAGGAATTCACCC
>LNAC01000200.1:2964125-2983736 GCA_002007465.1 Ailurus styani | reverse complement strand
AACAGGTACCTCGCTGAATGGATGGTGCACGGTTATCCATCAGAAAACATCTGGGAACTGGGAATTTCCAGTTATCTGGAAATTTAACAAGTATGTTTGGAAGATAAGTTGATGATGTTGCTATAGACATATTAGCCAATCTAGTGATTCACAGATGTAGTTGCTCAAGAAATAGCTGGGTAGTTAGGTCCAGTGACTGACTTTAGGTCAGTACTGTGAAAGATCATTGGGTGCTTCTCTGTTTTCTTCTCTTCCTAATGTGATTACTGTGTAATCACTGTCCGGCAGAAGGGAGGTCGATAGTAACCTAAGGGTAATAATAGAGGCTCTCTGTCCAGACTGCCACCGCCGTGTGGAGGGTACATAATGCCTCTGGCTTTCCCTTGGTTTCCATGTGGTTTTCTTCCTCTTCGGTAACAGTATAAATGATTTTATGGAAAGTGTTTACCCCTTGCAATGACCAAGTAGATTACTCGAGTTACTAGAGATGAAGAACATTTCACAAGTGGACATGGCCATAGTAATTAAAATGTCTGTTTATTCATTTACAAACTTAGTAACATGAAAAGAAACTCTGAATTGGAATCAGGCATGATAGAAACACAGTGCACAGTGTTAATACCGCGTTCCTGGAGGCAGAAATTCCCCCTGGGCACCTAACGTCACCAGAGCTCTCGAGAAAGTCCCATCCCGTAAAGTGCCTCAGATGTCTGCAGCACCAGAAGCTGACGCTACACAGGGACAGAAAGGGGCTGAGTAAACGGCACATTTATAAACGTAAAGGAGGAGTTACAGCTCTGTCCAATAATTACAGTGGCATCTCCCGGATCCCAGGAGTAGGCCCGGGAGTGAAGTATTACCTATGCTGCTAGAAACCCCGACTGAAAGGAGCTGCAGAAACTCTCCATCCCTCACCTGTTGGATCCGGGGAAGGGAGGCTATGGCGGGGGGGGATGGGAACCCTCAGACCGAAATGAAGTTTCTCTTCATCCGTCCCGTCTGCACCCACTGCAGGACGTTCCGGGGTAAGGCACGAGAACCGGGCGTGAAGAGAGGTGCTCCCAACTCCAGTTCTTGGTGTGCAAAGGAAATCCTGGCATAGATCTTTTGAAACTGATGCTAAAAATATCCTCCCCACCCTCTTGTCATTTCTGTCCTTGAGAGACAGAAAACCGAGAAGGCAGAAAAGGTTGGTGAAGGGTAAAAATAGGTGCCTCTAAATATGAGAAAGCAAGCCCATGAAGAAATGTGTAATTCTTCAAGGGATGCAGATTCTCAGAGAAGCCAAGAATCGCACCATACAATGAATAACTGTGGTGTCTGATGAACAACGAGAAGGCAAAGACATACAAAAATAGTTCTCTTGAAAAATAGTACATTTGTAGTGATGAGGGACTGCAGGTGCAAGCCCCGCGTGGATGGGGGGAGCTTACACGTCAGCACCCTGAAGTGGAGGCGGCCGAGGTGGGCGCTGCCAGGCAGACCTGGGGGGCTTGCCCACAGCTCGCTGCAAGACACGGTTAGCGCCTAAAGACTGTCAGCCACCACGTCTGCCCCTCTGCTGTGCTTCTCCTGAATCCATGTGCCTGCGAATGACAATTCTTGACTCGTGAAAATGTTCCCTTTGTGGTGCTGATAAAAGCTGCTTAGATAAACCTGGGGAGGGATGTGAGTGCAGGGGGGAGTGTGCAAAGGAAATGGAAACAGTACTAAGCCCTAGTGACCACACCTCTACCCTGGATACTAGAGGGGACCCTGGCTGCTTATACTGGTCAAGCAGCCAGAGCGAGAACCCGGGAGCTAACCCCGAAAGCCAGGACGCAGACTTCTAGGGTCAGAACCATGCCCACAGATTATAGAAGAGTCCCTTTTATCTTCCTTAGGTTCTCACAGGAGGGTAAAGACTCACTCAGATGCCAGCACCTGTGTCCATCAGGCAGAGGATAAACTGAGCCAGAAAGCAAGGTGAGGGGTCAGCTCTTCGGTGAAGGGAAGCCACTTTTAGCAAGCTGCTGCCATCCCGCCACGTCCCTGGTGGTGGGGGGCTAACACTGCAGATGTGCTCAGAGGCGGGGTAACGGACGAGGGTGGAGTTACTTTTCACTTGTTTTAGTGCCTTTCTTAGAAGGGAGAGGTAAAACTGTTGGTCTGTACGAGAAGGTAGAATCCATGGACAAAAGGTCTCCTGCTGAGAAGCCAAGTCACCAGGCTTCTCCTCCTGCAGAAATGGGGTAACTGAGGTTAATCACTGAGCATAAGGGTCTCTGGGCCCCTGGCCTGCACGGCAGCTCTTGTGTTTGGGGGTACAGCGGGGGGGGGGGGGGGGGGCCGCGGGCTGGGAGAGGGCGGGNGGGGGGGGGGGGGGGGAATGCCCGCCCCCTGCAGAGCACTAGAAATGTAGTGGGAATTGTTTGGTTCTCTCTCCTGACTGCCTTCACAGCCGTTCTGAGGAGGAAGTCTCTCTGCTGCAAGTTTCCACAGAACACAGGTGACTGGCAGGGCTGGGAACAAGATTTACAGGTGCTGTGAGTACATGGGGGCCTAGCATCTACTGCAGGGGGGGGAGAGGGGCCACAGGAGACTTGCAGCCCTGAGTTTCCATCTGCTTGAGACCAGGGTGCTTTGTGTTTCTAGCTTCAAAGAGAAGAGCACAGAGCCCCTCCCTCAAGAGCACACAGGAGGTGACAGTGGATCCTTTCCGAGAAAAAAAAAGACCAGCCGTCTGAACCCAGAGTCCTGCTAACCGTTCCCCGGCGTCCAGATCCCTCGGATCTCCGTGGAGAGAGGAGTGGTCGTACAAGGTAAGTGCGTGTGGCCTGACAGTCCCCGAAAGGAAGTTCTGTCAGGTGTGCGGGGAGGCAGGAAAGAGTCCTCCCCTTCAGAATTAGGGCGAAGGAAGGGAACTGCCAAATTCAGACTGATGCCATCTGAATTAACCAAAACAGACTTTAAGGGTGAGTGTTAAAGTGTCGCGAAGCATGTGTGTCAGGGTCCTCAATGAAGAGTGATGCCCCAGAAAATTAACATCTTGCCAGAGTCTTAAAAGTGTGACCCTTATTTATAACTAAGATGTAAGTAACACATAAGTCTAGAATGTCTTAGGTTCAATCTGAAATAATTTTTCATTTACAAAGATGCGTGTGGCACCGAGCAGGAGATGCCTCTCGCACTGCGTTCCTTCTGCAGTGGGGCCCCTGCTGCTCACAGCTGCGTGCCTGTTCCTGTCACAGCTGCTGCGCTCTGCTCGCCGGCGCGGCAACACCCCTGCCCCTTTCTCCTCCCTACGCAGGGGCAGCATCTCTCTGGGAACAGAGTTCTACCTACCTACTCCCTTGATAAATCAACTACGATCGCCTCCAGCGCTCCGCAATCAGGTAGGCGTTGTCTGGCTGGGGACACGGCAAGCAGTGTCTAGAAGGAATCCGTCCGACTGAGTGAACAGATCCCGAGAAATGCCACAGCAGACAGACGCACCTGAGAATTTTAAGTTGCTCTAAAACAAAAGGCTCTTTAGTATAGAGACCTGTTAGAGCTAATGCTTCCAGGATACCAAGACAACAGTTTAAAATCTGTAACGGCAGAGGATGGCGCAGCTTACCCCTTAGGAAACAGACCCTACCTAACAGCGTGGAGGGCCTTCCCGGCGCCCCAGGCCCTTTTCCGTTCCAGAGACCTGGCGAGCAGACTCAGAACGTACTCTCCCCACTCAGAGCTCTCAGCAGACCCGTGGGGGGTCAGCTCTGTGTGGCTCTGTCTGTTCTGGGCCAGAGGAAGCCAAACTTCGAGGCCAGCAGCTCGCTCGAACTCAGCACGGCCAGCAAGGTTTGGTTCCTCACCAAAACAGTTCCAAAGGGACAGCAGTGTTCACTGAGTGGCCCGACGCGCAAGGGACAGGGGAGGGAGGACAGACTAAGCAAACGCCCTCGGAGCAGTGGAAAGCAGCAGCAGCAGCGTTCTAAGGGCAGGAAACCAACACAAAAGGCAACATGATTTCTCCCTTTCCAACACTGGCTTGTTTACTCAGGCCGACAAAGCTCTTACAGAGCTGAGCCAGACACGGAGAAAATCTGAGGCCGGTCTGACAGCCACGTTGGGAGGGAGGCCGGGGTGGTGTCGGGTCAGCTGTTGCTAGAGGCCAGAGCGCGTCCACGGGATGCGTCTCGGGAGTGAGGTAGATGGTCATCCTCTCGCTAGAGGTACCAGGGGGCCGGCCCACAGCACGGGGCGGGAGGAGGATCCGCCTGGCCCACCAGCATGGGCGGCTCTCGCACGGGGCTGAGCCAGACACCCAGCAACCCATGAAAACGAACGGGTCCCTCCGAGAAAAGTCAGCCTCACAGAGCTGGACTCATGCCCCAAGGCCCGCACACCACCAGCTTCCTTTGCTTCGAGACACAACGTTAAGAATCAGATTGTCACAGTTACCTACTTCCACAGGTGGAGTTGGCGCCTGTCCTGCCCATCAGACATGCTTCATGTCACCATGGGAATCTGAGGGGCGAAAGGGTCCTTACCCCTTCCTTGCAGGGGAAGAACAGCCCAGAGTGAGTAGTAGATGGGAAAGTGCAAAAGGGAGGAGGGAAGGTGGAAGGAGAGGTTGCAAAGCAAAAGGTTTAAAAGCAGGTGAAGTTTAAAATGCCACCAAGGAGCTGAGCGCTGGGAGGCAGAGGACAGGAAGGTGGAGGGGAGCCCTGCGGGAGGGGGCGGTGGGGGAAGCCAGGCTGCAGGGCATTACTTCCCGTGCAAGTCACTTAGCTCCACGTCATCCTTTCGGCGTTTGTGGGTGAAGAGCGAGGTGACCGGGTACAGCTTGGCCTTGGCCTGGAACCGGTGTCCTGCGATGTCAATTTCATACTCTCCCCGGTTGATGAAATCTGCTGTCACCACCTGTTCTTCCCCCGTGTCCTCGGAAAAATTGTGCACGAAGCCCAGGCAGACGTGGCGCTCCAGGGTGTAGCTGTAGGCGCTGCTGGTGGTCTTGCCCGCGAACTGCCCGTTGCGGTAAATGGGCTCCCCCCACCACGGCCAGAGGTCCAGGTCCGTGTCGTGATCGTCCAGGATGAACATGGTGAGGCGTTTGTACACCCCGTTCTGCTTCTGCTGCAGCAGAGCATCTCGGCCAATGAAGTCCATCCCCTAGGGGAGAGGGCAAGGCTGAGATGGGACAGCAATGCAAAGGGGCCCCTGGCGTCCCCTGGCTGGGCTGGGCTAGCACTCATCTCCCCCCACTCCCCCTCCCCGCCACCTGAAAAACTGCGTCCACCATAGTAAAAGACCTCAGAGAACTTCTGTAACACAGGCCTACATTTTTCAGATTTCAACCATAGGACCACACAAAGAAAAATCCTCCAAACGTACTTGATAGAATTATTTTAGAAAACCTATGTTTGGGCGCCTGGGTGGCTCAGTGGGTTGAAGCCTCTGCTTTTGGCTCAGGTCATGATCTCAGCGTCCTGGGATCGAGGCCCGCATCGGGCTCTCTGCTCAGCAGGAAGCCTGCTTCCTCCTCTCCCTGTCTCTCTGCCTACTTGTAATCTCTCTCTCTGTCAAATAAAGTAAAATCTATAAAAACATAGTTTCTTTTTTTAAGATGTAGAATCTCAACAAAAAGCCCATACATATATATCTATATTCAATGCTTACAGGTTTGTATAGGCAACCTAATAAGCAGGGTAGAAACAGTGATTATGAACAGATAAAACGGTGTGTTTTAATTTTTTGCTACTCTTCCCTATTTTCCAAAATTAGTATTCATTACTTTTATATCAGAGAACAGTTACCTATAACTGTACGCGGAGAAGACTACAGAGCTACTGTTTGTCTTGGAAGGGGGGGCCTGCTGAGATCGTTTGTGCAGCAGGAGCAAGGCGGGGAACCCGGCTGGGGCGGCGGGGAGGGGAGCGCGTGCTCAGAGGGAGACGCGGCAGCTCGGGGTGCAGACATGGGAAAGCCTTTTCAGTAACATCCTCTTGACCTAGCACTTTTCTAAAAATGACGTTCCTATTTACTTTGAAAAGAAACAAAAATGAGGCAGCTGAATGTAAGAGGAGTACTGTGTACCAAGGTCCGTGGCACGTTAATGGAGAACCTTCCCCAACAGCCCTCCGTCTGCAGGAGCGCCAAGCAGGGCATCTGGCTGCTTCCGACAGTGGGGCGTGGGGTGCTTCATCTCAGGGGTGTAAGGGGCGGGGGTGCCAAGGGCTCACAACCAGTTTTCTTATTAGGACAGACACATTCTTCATTCTAAGGCCATCTCCTTGTCCACCCAAGGCCATTCCTGGGCCTTTCGCCTCGCCCCTTCCTTCCTGAGGCCGAGTCCGCCCCGGTGGCCGTGGGGGGGCCGTGGGCCGGGCCGATACAGTACCTTCTCCAGTTTCACCCGAGATTCTCGTCCACATTCCAGCGGGGTGGTGAGGGTATTTAAATCCTGACCCCAGAAGGCAAAAAACTTCTCGATTCGAAGACTACGAAGAGCATAGTACCCAGCATTCCGGATTCCGTATTTCTGCCCGACACTCATCACCTCGTTGTACACGTGCAGGGCATACTAGAGGGGGAGACAAAGTCAGTCAGCCTCACGCCAACTCACCGTGGGGGTGTGTCTGGCAGTGCCGAGGGCGGGCCCCCTGAACCCTAACAAGGCAGAAGCGGGGTGGTGTATGAAATTCTCAGGATGTCTCATCTTTGATAAACCAAAGCACTACCCCTGGGGTATGGGGCCAGGGTCACCCCTAAGCCCAACATCAAGCTCCATGAAAGCAGAACCTCTATCTGTCCCTTCTCTCCGGTGCCTAGGACAGGGAGCTGTCCTCAAGTACCAATCCTAGACACACGCTGACCACCCAGTCCACAGCCAGTCCCATAGCTGCCTTTCCAACAGCCCAGTCATCCGCCACTGGCTTTGCTCTCTTGCCCGGCTCACCTCCCCCGTGACCCTCATGCACTGCCCGTGCTAGGACATGTGTGTCACACACAACTGTACAGTTTCTGACTTTTCACAGGTGACGGCACATCTGGACACCCAGATCTAGTCACAGAGGAGCCAGGATGGCCACGCGCCCCTACCCATGTCCCACAGCAGCCAGCCTCTGGTGGTGGTCTTTTCTTGGTTCCAGAAACCAGAAGTATCAGATACCTTAAGTAAACGAAGTTTTCCAAATGGAAAGCAAACGTTGAATTCCTACCTAAACACGCTGTGTGGAATCTAAAGCCCAGAACAGACGATATTATTTGCTATAAAAACAAATTTTTGTGAAACAAACAAAACAATGAGAAATCAGAGAAACACTGTACGAATGCGCTTCTAAGTGCAATCAAAAACAACGAAGAAACACAAACCCACAGAGACCGGAGTTGTGGTTTATGAGTTGGGGAGTGCAAGGAGGGGAAGTGGAAGGGGGCAGAAGGTACAGACTTCCAGGTAGGAGACAAGTGAGAGCTAGAGGGGGAGCGGAGCACCTGAGGACCCTGGAGGGGACCCTGCTGGGCGACAGACATGCAGGCTGTTGAGAGAGAAACCTGACGTCCTCATCACAAGGAAACCAGCTCTGAGAGGGGTGGGGTGCTCACGGAACTTAGCACGGTGGTTCTCCCACGGGGCCTGTCGGTCCCCAGGCCGCCTGCTTACACCTGTCCAGTGATGTGTGCCCACGACAACTCAATAAAAGCGGAAGCTGGCAAAACACCCGGCTTCCTTGGCGTGGCAGTTCTTTCCCCTGGTGGGGCCCCTGCCCTGCCCGGTGCACTGCTTTGCCTGAGGCGGCCGCTGCTGACCGGGCCACCCGTGGGGACAGCCTCCATGCGACCGTGTCCACCTACAGCTGTGGCACCAGTGGCCCAGGCACCTGAATGTGGGCAGGCTGGGGGCGGGGGGCACTGACAGGGACACGGGGACACAGCAGTAATGAAGGGCCCGCATCCCTGGTGCCTTCCATTCAGTGCTTTCCTGTCTCAAGCCGTACACTGCAGTGAAGAGGAGGCCCAGGGAAGAGACTGAAAGCAGGTAACTAGTCCTGGGTTAGAGGAGAAAAGCACGTCCTCACTTTCTAAGTGCTGGGGATTCAGTGTGAGCAGAACGAGAATCTGCCCTCCGCCACCATGTTTTGGAAGACATTTCTCTCCAAGAGACAAGGGTAGTTGACAAGTATACTTCACATGGCTTTGAACTGCGTGGGTCTCAATTCTACTTGGATTTTTCCATACAGTACAGCACCATAAATGTCTTCCTTCGGATTTTACTAACATTTTCTTTTCTGTAGCTTCCCAGATTGTAAGATGACAGTACACAATACATAGAGCACACAAAGTATCTATCAGGTGATCAGACAGGCTTCCAGTCAACAGTAGGCGGTTAGTGGTTCATGTTTTGGAGGAGCTGAAGGTTCTATGTGGAGCTCTGACTGGGGCTGGTGGGGGGTCGTTGCCCCTGACCCCCATGTCATTCAAGGGTCAACTGTATAACCCTGAGGACAAAAGCCAGCTTGAGAAGAACCCAGGCATGGCATAAATCACCTCTTGGACTCATGGAAAATCATAAAAACAGGATCAGCCCGCGATAGTCAGACGTAGAAACCAAGGCCTCAAGTAATAAAGCTCCTGGAGCCACAGGCGTCCCTGTCTTGATCAGTTTTGGCCAGTTAATGACACAGGCACCCAGTGGCAAAGCTGACCATGTGGCTTTTCAGAATCGATCCCTACCTGTACAGGCACAAGTCAGCTACCTCTGTATCAACTCTTCCCAAATCGTGAATAATCCCTTCATCTTAATATTGTTATATCTGTCTGGACAAACACACAAAATTCCACAGGCTGGTAAATGCATGCTTCAGCTAAGAACTGAAAGCCTGCGGCTCTAATGTGACTAACGTCAAGAACAAGACAAAGACGTCTAGGATCCCTATTCCTTGTCACAACTGAACAAGAGAAATTGTATACATAAAAGTTGTTAAGAAAAAACTATTACTGTATGTACATAAGATTAGACCCTGAAAATTCCAGGGACTCAACTCAAAAACAACTATAAGATAATTTAGTAAGGAAATAAAGAATGTAATAGAAAAAAATAGCTTTCAAAAATCATAATCGCTTTGGGGCACTTGGGTGGCTCAGTTGGTTAAACACCTGCCTTCGGCTTAGGTCATGATCTCCGTCCTGGGATCAAGCCCTGCATCAGGCTCCCAGCTCAGCTTCTCCCTCTTCCTCGCTCCCACCAACTTGTGCGTGTACACACGTGCTCTCTCTCAAATAAATAATAAAATCTTTTTAAAAAATCATAACCACTTAGAAGATAATGGAACAAAGATACCCCTCATTCACAACAGCAACAACACTATAACATCTATATGAAGAAAACTTCAAAATACCTCTGAAAGGTCACCAAAAAAACTTGAATAAAAACTAAAAGGCATTCTTTGTAAGATTCAACACATCATGTCAGTTCTTCCTAATATATAAATGTAATCCAAAAAAAATGCCATCAGTGTTTTTAACTAATTATAGTTTCCAAGGGGAAATAAGAAAACATGAATGGTTTTTTTTCCCCAGAGTTTTCCAAGCTATGGAGGATAAGCACGACCAAATATTAAAATATGTAAGTGATCCTGATCCTAGATAGACCAAGAGAACAGAATAAAAGTCCAGAAATAAACCCAAAACCACAGAGGAATTTAGGATCTGGTAAGGACAGAATGTCAAATCAATTGGTTATCCATATGGAAAAAAAAAGTCTGATCCATATCTCATGAAGTACAGCAAGAGACACTGCAAAAGGATGGAGCACTGAAATATTTTTTTAAAAACCCACACGCCCATACAAGAGAGCAACACTACTATAAAAGCACTAGAAGAAAACTGAAAAAATCTTATAATCCTGGAGTGGAGAGGTCCCCTCTATGCATCAAACTCTAGAAGGCACAAACGATCAACTCAAGGGGCGCCTGGGTGGCTCAGTGGGTTAAGCCTCTGCCTTTGGCTCAGGTCATGATCTCAGGGTCCTGGGCTCTGCTCAGTGGAGAGCCTGTTTCTCCCTCTCTCTCTGCCTGCCTCTCTGCCTACTTGTGATCTGATCTCTCTCTCTCTGTCAAATAAATAAATAAAATCTTAAAAAAAAAAAACCTGTGTGGCAAAAAAATGAAGATAAACGACAAACTGGGGGGCACCTGAGTGGGTCAGTGGTTAAAGCCTCCAATTCTTGGTTTCAGCTCAGGTCACAATCTCAGGGTTCTGAGATCAAGTCCCACATCGGTCTCTGTGCTGAGTACCGAGTCTGCCTGAGACTCTCTCCCTCTGCACGTCCCCCCNACAAAAAAAAAAAAAAAAAAAAAAAAAAAAAAAAAAAGAAGTGACAAACTGGGATATACCTCAACAGCAAGGACTGATTCAGACAATGCCTAGAAACTGGTAAAAAGATCAATCATTCAGTACAAAAGTGCACAAAAGGTATGACCAGAACATTCATTCATGCACCGTTTATCAAGCATTTACTATGTGCCAAATACTTATCTAGGTGCTGTGGATATAAAAGTTAAAAGACAAATATTCCTGCCTTCAGAGACTTACATTTAAATAAGGGTAATCTGATGAACAAAATAAAAAAAATACATTTTATCAGACAGTGATAAGCCCGTGGAGCGCAACAACACGGAGAAAGCAGACGGAGAACCAGGGGGTGGGGTTGGCTGTTGCGCCCATAAGGCCTCGTCCAAAAGATGCCATGTGAACGTGACCTGAAGCAGGTGTGGCTATGAGAGCCTCTCTCCGGGGGAAGGACATGCCAGGGAAGGGGGAAAGCCAAGTGCAAAGCCCCCGAGGCAGGAGCAGCAGCACAGTCAAGGACTGGTGAGGAGCGGAAGAGGCAGAGAAGGCAGGATAAGGTCAGAAGAACACGGTGGGGGACAAGCAAGCAGGAGTGCGCAGGTCCTACAGATGAGCTCTGACTTGGAAATGGGTTCTGAAAAGTTGCTTTATCTCACATACAAAGAAAATTAAGAGTGCGCTGACAACGCCGTACCTCTCAGGCCAAGTGTGAGAAGGCGGTGCTGGGACGTGCGCACACGCACCACAGGAAGACTCTTGCACACAGAACTACTTGTCACAGCAGAGGACTACAAAGCGCTACAACCACAAATGTCCATCAGTACCAGACTAATCACGTAAACTATGATTCGACGATGTGAAGGAAGACTAACCACTGTTAAAAAATAAAGAGGAAGCTCTCCCCTTTAGGTACTGACTGGGAAGGATCTCTGCGATTATTAAGAAATCAAGATGAAGAACATCAGTATGCTTCCATCTGTATTTCTAAAAAAGGGTTATGGTGTCTTTGAACTTGCCTGCATATGCACAGAAATCTCAGACATGGCCTACAAAAACTAATAGTTGTGTTATTAGTGGTGGTTGATGGGAACTGTTCAGGAGGCACTAAATCCTTCCTATAGGTTTTGGTTTTTAAACCATGTAAATGTATATCCTATTCAAAAAAGTCAATGACTTAGTCAAGCTGCTGAAGTCCCTCTACCGCAGCCCCTCGTAAGTCCCCAGGCCCGTCCGCTCCGGCGCTCTAACCTGGCCGGCGCCCCGCCGGCGTGGGGAGGCCAGCACCTTCCTCCGGGAGCCTCACCTCTATGGGGATATAAAGCATGAATCCCGGCTCTCCTGTGTGCGTCATGCTCATCACCCGGATCCCGTTCGCGTAGCCCACGCTCATCTCCTGTGGAAGCGAAGGGAGAGGTGGAGCGTGCAGACCTCAGAGGGAGTGAGCACTCCGCGCTTGTTCAAGTGCCGAACCCCTGAGGTGAACCCCTCTCGTCAGCTCTGCACCTCTGACCCTAAAAGCAGTACATGTGAATGAAAGAAATTATCCTCAAAGTGGTCTGTTTCCAAGTGCTGGGGTCACCAGGAACGGAGCAGAGTCTCTACAATCTCTCTTCTCGTGAATGTCACCATTTCAGGAGTGCCAGCCAAGCTGCTGGTGGGAAGCGCAGGCAAAGTGTTTACAAGCATGAAACATTCCTTTTCACAAAGTCCCACTAAGGATTTGTTTTAGTCAGGGCCATCAGGAGCAATGAAGACCGAGTCAGTGTCTTCTCCAGGGGATCTGGGCACCCGCCCTACGAAAGAGGACACCTGATGACCACAGAATGTGGTGCACCTGCTACTCCGGGGTCAGAGGCTGGGCTTCTAATACTCGAAATGTGTTCGGGGTGGCTCGGTTGCCTCATGGGCCTCTGACACCACTGCTGTTCCTATTGTGGAAAGGGCTGGGTCCCAGATGGCACTGAAGCCAACTATTCCCACAGGGAGCCCAACAGGACACGCTACTCTGTAGGCTCACGTGTGTGGATCACTCATTCAGGAAGCAAACCGTGCAGGGAAGGGCCTGCTAATGCCTAATGGTGTGAGTTTTCTGTTGCTTCCACTGTGCCATGGAAAAAAAGGAAAATTGGTCAGCAGGTGGATCCCAGCTTGGGTTTGAACTTCCAAGAGCCTCTACGAGTAACTGTCCCGCAGCTGTTCGTTACAGGTTACCACACCATGGTCTGTTTGGACCTCACTTACCAGTGTTCAGTTACCACTTCTTTTACTCAGTTACAAGCTGCTACTGTTGCCAAATATAAGACACTTACCTAAGCTGTTGAGGGAGTCATCTAGACCACTGCTCACCTAGAGATGCCACATACACAGAAGTTACTCTGAAGGGAAAGGGGGAAGCACTGCACGGAGAGACTGGACCTGAATTTAACTAGCATTTTTGGCATCTGTGTCATAATCCTTTAACTGAGAAAATTTAATCCACTGCTACACAAAGCAGTAAATATACAGGGCTGACACTCAGAGAAATTAAATCTACTTCAAAGATACCCTAATGCTTACTGAATAAGAAGACCTGGAAGGGTGAAAAATAAAGAAATGAATTTACTCAGTCATTCTGTTTGCTTAATGAAAACCACAACACCCTGTGTGGGCTTTAATGCTGTAGGAAGAACGTGTAATTGCCATCCCCATAAAACAAATCTCCCCACCCATTCAAGAACTAAAACTTTAGGGCACCTGGGTGGCTCAGTGGGTTAAAGCCTCTGCTTTCGGCTCAGGTCATGATCTCAGGGTCCTGGGATCGAGGCCCGCATCAGGCTCTCTGCTCAGCGGGGAGCCTGCTTCCTCCTCTCTCTCTGCCTGCCTCTCTGCCTACTTGTGATCTCTCTCTCTCTGTCATATAAATAAATAAAATCTTTAAAAAAAAAAAAAGAACTAAAACTTTATTAGCACCCACCTTGCAGAACAGACTCGGGAAGTGGTCTGGAGTCATAGGGGCATAGGACAGCTCAGACAGCACATCCACAGCTCGAGGACCGATCAGGTTGAGGGCTAAACAGGAAAGAACGAGAGATGCCAGTCCAGGGAGACCCGAGCCAAAGAGAAAAGTCGGTTTGGGACTTGCTCCCTTACTGCCAGGCCTGGGTCTTAAGACCATGACAGCAACCCTTTGCTGAGGCAACCCAAGGACGGACACAGAGCACCGCACTTCTGGCAAACACAGGCCTCCGACAGGCCTGTTAGAAGCAGCTACTGACCGCTGGCAAGAGAGCGCCTGGCGAGTGTGCTTCTCCGTCCCGGGCGCAACGGGACACGGCCCATGGCCTCCTCTGTAGTGACACTGGGACGCCACTGGCCGACGACAGGAGCCCGCTGCCAGGCCTGGCCACACACGTACCACACAGTTCCCACTGCCGCCCTCTTGCCAGCGCGGCTGCATGAGGGGAAGAGCCCAGTCCCCCATCTGCACTTGGGGGACAGCCCGGAGCAGAGCCGCCCAACCAGCCTCGAGTCCATCACGTGCCAGCAGCTTGTGGTGATTACACATCCACCACCCTCGGGGGCGGGAAAACCACTGTGGTTCTACAGTCTGCCAGTCTGGTAGCAAGAAGGAAAAGCTGCTATGAATTGGCAATGAGGGCCCGCTGGGGACGAGGGGCAGGTGTCAGTTAAGTGGGGGGTGGGCAGCCATTAAACCTACAAGGAGGAGGCAGAAGCGGGGGCTTCTCCCCCACAGGACTGAAGAGGAGACCATCAGGAAATTAAGTCATCCTCGGGTGCCCGTGTGGCTCAGTCAGCTAAGTGTCTGCCTTTGGCTCAGGTCTTGATCCCAGGGTCCTGAGATTGAGTCCCACATCGGGCTCCCTGCTCCATGGGAAGCCTGGTTCTCCCTCTCCCTCTGCCACTCCCCCTGCTTGTGTTCCCTCTCTCACCATCTGTCAAATAAAATCTTAAAAAAAATTAAGTCATCCTCAAAAATTATTCACTCACTTAAAAAAGCTAAGGGGAAATTTTGAAGAAAATAACACTTCAGCAATAAATTTAAAAAATACTTTTTGGGGCACCTGAGTGGTGCAGTTGGTTGCACATCCGACTCCTGATTTCATCTCAGGTCACAATCTCAGGGTCGTAAGATCAGCTCCCATGTTGAGCTCAGCGCTCAGCATGGAGATTCCTGATAAATCTTTTTTAAAAGAAGATTTATCTATTTTAGAGAGAAGGGGCAGAGGGAGAGAGAGACTCTCTAGCAGACTCCACAATGAGCCTGATGGAGGGGTTGCTCTTACAACCCTGAGATCATGACCTGAGACGAAGTCAAGAGTCGGATGCCCAACCGACTATGCCACCCAGGTGCCCTGTCAAATAGATAAGACGCATACGATCTTTTTAAAAAAAAAAAAATACCACTGGGGCGCCTAGGAGACTCAGGCATTAAGCATCTGCCTTCAGCTCAGGTCATGATCCCAGAGTCCTGGGATCAAGCCCCGAATCGGGCTCCCTGCTTGGTGGGCAGCCTGCTTCTCCCTCTCCCACTCCCCCTGCTTGTGTTCCCTCTCTTGCTGTGTCTCTGCCAAATAAATAAAATATTAAAAAAAAGTACTATTCAAATGATTTACCCGTTCATTCAACCAATATCTGTGCTCCTCCATGCTGGCTGTAGGGGATACAGCAGTGAACAAAACAAACCAGAACTAAAGCACAACTCACTGCACCCCTCACTGACAAAAACCTGGGTGTTAGAGGTCCATGTTGTACAACCAGAGAGTCTCTTGCACGCCTCCCACTCCACCCCCTATTTCTGAATGTCAAACAGAAAGAAGGCAAATGGAGAAGACAAGTCTGGACAGGCTGGCCTTTCCCTTTGTAGCTGAGCCCAGAGGGCCCGCTTACCGGTGTATTTCCAGGTGACATCCTCCAGTAGCAGGTTGCTGTCTTCCGGCATGTGTTTCTTAAGCCAGGCCCAACAGTGGACCTGCTGGTCGGTGGGGGAAATCATGAAGAAACTGAAAGGGAGATGGACAGTAATCAAAGCCAGGCAGCAGAGAAAGGATCAGGAAGCAGGCAGGTTAACTCATTTCAAAGCAACCCACGAGCAGAAGACCAGCAGATAGTCTCCTAGCTTTCAGAGAGGACCAGGGTGCCTAAGTCCAGAATCTACCACGTAAGCACAAAACAGAAGACCCAGGCTTCCTGTTGGTGCCAAGACAGCATACACACCTACTACCATAAGCGACCATCTCCACCCCTAGGGTGACTGGTCTGTCCACACTGAGTTTTATATAATCTGGGGTGTTTTCTTTACCTTTCCTTCTGATTTCCGTTTACACTGCACTGCCAATGACCAGGCCCGGAGTGACTGAGATCTCCGTGTCCTGGGCGTAAGCGGGGTTCCCGGAGCCGAGGGCGGGCACCCGGCTCCCTGCAGGGTGTCGGGGGGCGGGGGGGACGGCGGGGCAGACGGCAGGGCGGGGCGGGCCTCACCTGCGCTTGCTCAGGCGCGCGATGCTGCAGTCGTTCTCGTAGCCCCCGCCCTGGTTGAGCATGCCGGTGTGCACGATGTGGCCCACGGGCACGTCCAGGTCATTGGAGAAGAGGTACTGCAGGACTTCCAGGGCCTGGTCCCCGGTGGACTGCAGGGTCAGGGAACAAAGCAGAGAGCGTGAGCACGAGCAGCTGTGGCCGGGTGACACGGCGACGTGCTGAGCAGACTCCCCGCGTTGGTCTCTGGGCAACAATGCCTGTGGATTCACTCCACCGCCAGAAGCTCCAGGGAAAGCTAGCTCGATCTGAATGATAAGTGGGCCTCTGCAAGCAGATTACAACCCAGAAACAGCTCAAGATTTTGAGAAATGTTGTAATACAGCTAAAACACTAAGATACACTAGAGTTCTTACAGAAGCAGTTTTAAAGTGACAGATGAAAACCAGAGAGCATTCGGGGAATATGCAAAGGTTCCTAATCTCTTCTTTTGGTTCCCAAGCACTTACTGTTATTTCAAACTTTGTGAAAGAAGACATGTCAATGACGCACACAGCTTCTTTACAGCACTTGACCTCAGACTCCACGATGTCAAACCAGTCTGGCTTATAGAACGTCTTGCTCTGCTCCAATGCCAGGAGGTCTGTGGACCAGAAAATAATAAAAGGAAGGGAGAAAAGGAGATTTATATCTCAGACCTTCCATGCAGAGCTTAGTAGAGTGTATGACAGATTTTTCTTATTCTTCTAGGAATACATTCTAGCTATAATGCATTTTAAATGGGTTTTATTGGCTCTTAGGGGCAAAAAGGAACAAAAATGAGAATGGGCCTTCTTACCCTTGTCCGGTGGCACAAAGTACTTTGGCCTCTCAAATCCATGTTTCTCCATCCACCTGGCTCCTTGTGCATCCAGCCGGTCATAGAGGGGGGAGGTGCGTAACTGCCTCCCGGTCTGGAAGTCCCACCGGGGAACCTTCAGATCGTACAGCAGAGCTGGAACAGAAAAGGACAGTCTCTGCCAGCCCAAACCACAGGGCAGAGAACACAGCGTCCACGAGGTTTGGGACTTGCTCCTATTCCCAAGAGCACAGTCTCTGGGCTAATGGGGCCTAGTACGGAAATGGAGCCTGGTGCAACAGGCTGGCTCCAAAAGAAAGAATAACGCTGCAGGAGCTGCTCTCCTCCCTCCAGTGACCCAGCTGTGAGTCACAGAACACCTCCAGGTCTCTGTTCACAGTCATCGTTTCAAACCCACAAGCAGAAACAACGGGAGGAAGGTCAGACTTCCCCAGCAGAGAGCAAGGCTGCATCGCCAGAGCACGCGGGGGCCGACACTGCTGAACATGGCGCGGGCTTCTTTGCAGGGCCTGAGTCGCCGAGCCCTCAGAACTGCTGCAGGCACCTCTAACATCTGACCCACTTCCGAAGTGAAACGGCACACAGCATACCCTGATTTCGTGGCTGTGATATCGGACAGGTTGCATAGCCCTGGCCCAGTGACATATTCACATAACAAAGCTAGGGTCAGAATTCATTTCTCTTAGTGTCTAATCTGCAACAGCAAGATGTAAAAACATCCAGCAAGAGTGTGAGCTTGAGGGCGCCTGGGTGGCTCAGTGGGTTAATGCCTCTGCTTTCGGCTCAGGTCATGATCTCAGGGTCCTGGGATCGAGGCCCGCATCAGGCTCTCTGCTCTGCAGGGAGCCTGCTTCCCCCTCTCTCTCTCTGCCTGCCTCTCTGCCTCCTTGTGATCTCTCTCCCTCTGTGAAATAAATAAATAAAATCTTTAAAAAAATAAAAAAATAAAAAAATAAAAAATAAAAAAAAAGAGTGTGAGCTTGAGTCCCTTGCACAGAGAAAACCTGACCTCGTGGCATTCCACACAAGAGGGACAGTGGGGTGGGGAGGAGGCTAAGAGATTCAAGAGAAGGGAGCCATGCTCATTGCCTTAACTTGTGCCATTTTCAGTCTCCTCTCATGTTTAAGGTCCAACTTATGCTTTCCCCACTTTCTATTGTGCCTATGATTCCTGTTATGTGAGAATCGGAGGCAGCCATCAGAAGTGTCATGTCACCAAGGAGAAACTAAGGCTCCATTATAATTTGCACAGGTTCTAAAGTAACTATGGCTGAGGAAATCAGGACTTATGGCACTTCACATTTTAACCAAAACACCTGCTAAAATTAAAGAACCTTAGTGGCCACCCACACTGCTGCCAGGCCCTCTGTCTCCCACAGACAGTTCGCTGCCACAGGCTAGAAGTGAGCACACAAGAGCTAAGGGTTATCCAAAGGCCTCATCGTGAATGGAACCCCCCACCCCGTTACTAAACCAACAACTCACTGTTAATCAACACTGGTGCTCAGAGCCAGTGTAGAAACGGCTATGAGTATAAATATGCCCCAAATATTTAGAAATATTTTGGCAAACTGTCAGAATGATAGTTCCTCAGTATAGGACAGTAGAATGACAGTCTGATTTGGTTTAATTCCTGATACAAAAGCTGACTCTAAGGGTTTACTAGAAAGTAAATCAGAGACAAGGTACAGTAACAAGTTAAAACAAAGAGACCTTCAAAACAAAACAAAACAACAAAATCAAAGAGGCCTTCAAAGCTGGAGGGAAGACCAAGGAGAACAGAAACGTATGTTTTGTATTTACATGAGAAGTGGTTTCCTATCTTGCTAGCACATAACAGTTAATGACAAAAATCACTCAGAGAACTTTGAAGCTTTGAGAGTAACGTGGCAAATTCTCTGCCTTGGAAAGCAAATCATGATCTCAAAGATCAAGTAGGGAGCAAGAGCATTCACCTGGCACAGGGACTTGGCAGGCACAGTGAAAAGCAGAGGATACTAGGAATCCACATAGAGCCCTATTCTTTCCTATTCCCAGAGGTAAATAAAAGACAACATGCTAAAGAGAAGGTTCTGTAAATATCACACGGGGCCTAATGCCTCAACCAAACATCAGAAGCCCGACTCGGAGCAATTATTAAACAGCTGCCCCTCCGAAGGATGAAACAGGCCCCAGGGCAGACACCTTCACTGAGGTGCCACTGGGACTGAGCTCCACTCACGCATGACTTCCATGACCCGGTGGCGCAGAAAGGTGCGGCTGCTCTGGAGGGCTCCAAAACGCTTCAAGTCCAGTTCCCAGATGTTTTCTGATGGATAACCGTGCACCATCCATTCAGCGAGGTACCTGTTTAGATGTGGGGGAACTTGCTATACCTCACATAGGACACTCTCCTAGCTGTACGAGGAAGCAAAAACCAATAGAAACATCCCATCGTGGGCAATTTCCTTAACTTTTCTGAACAAACAAGGATCCATCTACTGCTCTCAAAACCGCTGTGACGATGTTAGCTCTGACAGGATTCCCTAGAAACTGCTATAAAACAAGCCACGTCTATGAAAAAAGACTAAGTTATACATACAAATGTAGTCTAATTTATCCATTCAGTGGTTTTTTTCTGGAAAACCCTCGGAGATTATACAACTATCTGACCATATCTCAGCTCCAAACACTTTGGGTGACTCCTCTTCCATAACTGTTTTCAGAGTCATTCTACAAGTCACTCAAGAAAAATGGCCTTATGAATAAAAAATTTAGAAATTTAATTGTGGTAAAATACACAGAACATAATAGAACATAGAACAAAACAAAACATAAAATTGACCACCTTAATCATTTTCATGCGTGAGGTTCGGGGGCATTAAGTACTTTGACAGTGCTGTGTGACCGTCACCACCGTCCAAGTTCAGAACTCTTCACCTTCCCGAACCGAGACTCCCTCTGCTCAGCCAGCGGTCCCCCCC
>LNAC01000200.1:2945077-2963728 GCA_002007465.1 Ailurus styani | reverse complement strand
CCCCCCCGCTCCGCTCCACTGCCCCGGCCCTGCCGGCCTATCCCGGCACTCCGAGTAGCTCAGAGAACTGCAACCACACAGCATTTGTCCTTTCTGACTGGCTGGTTTTAATTAGTATATAATTTTTTCAAAAGACTTGTATTACTCAGCGCAATCCTCTGTCTCACTCACAGCACTTACTGTATGCAAACTCAAGTGCACTCGAAGGATCAACATTTGTAACTACAAGAGCCCAAAAGTCCATCCCACAGGCTCCGAGACTAATTTCAAAAGAAGAGTTCCCGAAACACTGTGCACAGTGACACTTCTGGCATATCCCACAGTGGTGACTCTGAAGGGGACAACTCTCCAATTACGTGTACCTCCTCCTCACCGTTAACATTACCCGATTCCCTACCTCCACTACACGCCAGAGCAGCACGAACTAACTGTAGGAAGGAAGCACCCAGCAAACAGGGTCTGAGCAAGGAAGACTTACCTTCCAGCCCCTCCACCAAACGAAAGGCCAGCAGAGTTCATTCCCGCCAGGACAAAGTAGCCCTGTACTGAAGGAGACTCGCCCATGATGCACCTCATGTCCGGGGTGAAGGTCTCGGGGCAGTTCACCAACTTCAGGATCTCCAGGGTCTCCAGGTCCGGCATGCGACGCAGGAGGGAACTCAGCAGGGGCTCTGAGCCGTAAAAACAAACCCAAACACAGTCCTCAGCTTTAGGGAATTCAAGAACTTCCAGCTCCTTATGCTTCCCGACTCCCTCGCCTCTCCGATAATCTCCTGAGAGAGGCTTTCTCAGAAGAGCCAAATGGGCCCTAGTCAGAGAGCAGAAACCGTGCTAGAATTAAGCGACAAACCTACGACGTGCTTGGCATAGAGACAGAAGACGACGAGACACTCTTTAGAAAGGCTCGGAGCTGGGGAAGGGCACACAACACACAGGAGGCCTCGTAAGACCTCTGGGGGATCGGTACTTGGGGAAAAGCTCTTCCGTGGCACCCAAGGGTTTCCCGAGTTGGAAGAGCTGCAGAAGACGGGTCCCCGGCCTGTCTGAAAGTGAGCCTGCCGTCCGGGAATTATTCCAGGGGGACGGCGGCAAGAGAGGAAACCAGACTGAAGCTGGCTGGTGGGAACACAGAGCATTCTGTGTACTATTCCCCGCACCTTTAGAAGTCTGAAATCTCTCGTAATAAAAAAGTTTATTTAAAAAAAAAAAAAAAAAAAGTCCAGTAAGGGGGGGAGGGGAAACTCTTCATTATGGACCCCTTCGTATCTCTGGAACCTGGACCACGGGACTGTACTAACTATCCAGGAAATAAAAATAAATTACAAATCCAAGTAGCATAAAAATACCAAATCACTGTGATGTACACCTGAAACTAATACAGTATCACGGGTCAATTCTTCTTCAATAAAAACAAAAACCGACTAAAAGGGGCGCCTGGGTGGCTCAGTCGTTAAGCGTCTGCCTTCGGCTCAGGTCATGATCGCAGGGTCCCGGGATGGAGCCCCGCGTTGGGCTCCCCGCTCGGTGGGCAGCCTGCTTCTCCCTCTCCCACTCCCCCTGCTTGTGTTCCCTCTCTCACTGTGTCTCTGTCAAATAAATAAATAAATAAATAAAATCTTTAAAAAAACAAAACAAAAACGACTAAAAGACCATATTAACAGAACGATTCTCCTTTCTAAACATTTCTTCAGTCTTACAAGCTGCCCTACAGAAAGGTTTCCTCCGAGCCTAGAATTTCAGCAGTGGTTTTAGCTACGTGATAAGCCAGAAGTCCCTTAACCAAGAGCCTCATCCCCAGAATCTGTTACCCAGTAACCACAGCCTTAGACCAGGCGAACTCTCTAGGCTGCCCTCTGGGAGCACCTCGTGGGGCTGTTACAAAGATCAAAGAAGGAACTGTTCCTGAAAATGCTTTCAAAAAGACAGCATCTTAGACAAACCCAGGGCATCACAGTTATCCTCTAGTTTGCACACCAAAGTGATCCCAGTCTTCCTGCAGATTCTGAATCTCCAGCTGGTTCTTGCCCTCAGTGAAGATTGGCTTCGGGTTCTTCTCAAAGCCCCCTGACAAGATGCCACCCTGCCAGTTCCGGATATAAATCCTTCCATCAGCATCCACAATAGCTGAGGAAGAGAAACAACAAGGGAGCGGGGGATAGAAGAGAAAAGCAAGGTTTAGAGGTAGGCCAGCTTTCTAAGTGCACAGAAAAAGCAAAACCAAGACAGCCATTATTGGCTTTATTAGCCAGAGAGCAACCAGTGAGCGCGGACCTATCGAGGTCACGGGGGAGGACCCGCCCTCTCAGGTTTACAGGGGACACCGCTTCTCTGATCAGTTACCCAGAAGCTCCGACTGGTGCTCACAACCCATCTGCGGAGCTGCCGCAGTGCCGCGTGAAAGTCTAGCAGAAAGGGGGGACCGCGAGCCCATTCCAGGGGTCGAGACCTCCAGATGATGTCAAGCCCTCTCCTCTGGCGCTCGGGGCCATGGAGCAACCTGACTGGAGCTTACCTAGAACCCCTCCACAACGTATGCCATTCAAGTCAAAAACTCCGGGTTACATTCCAAATATTCTCAACTCGGACCTCTATGCGGCACGGCAATTAGCTTACAAAACCAACCAACCAAAAAATTGCTTCGGGGGAATGCCGGTTTTGTCCAGCCTTTCATAAAGAGTTCTCAGAGAAAAGGTAGAACCGGGTCGGCCTCCCCGTAACACGCTCCAGAAGAGACGAGGCTCTCTGAAGCACTGTCTGTCCTGAGCAGAAAGTCTTCCTTTTCAGAGGACAGGACAGTGGCAAGGAAACAAGATTAAAAACAAAGTGTAAGTCCTCACTTGGTGTGTTGCTCTGCAGAGGGGTCTCCAAGGGGCGAGTCAGAAGGTAGAAGTGTTCGCAGGCGTGTAACGGGATACTAACCGGCTCCTCGTTGGACAGACCCAGCTCGTATGCCCACTACAAACGGACGGATTGATTTGTGGGTGGGAAGAGGAAAGAAAGACAAATGAGCATGTTCAGCCGCTTGCAAGAATTTAATTTCAAGTGGCCTGTGTGTGCTCTTGGCCCAACGTCAGGTGTGGGAAGCCAAGGGGCAGCCTGCTTTAGTCATGTGGAAGGGGAGCAACACAGTCCTTTTTAAACCGTAACAATTATTCTTAGACCAAAGAATGAGAGATTTAGCAACTAGTAATAGGAGCTCACTGGGGGGCAAGTGATGCCCTTTTAACAGAACGCCTGGCCTCGACTACAAACCCCAGATACCGTCACATGTGACGTTCGCAAGGCAAAAGGTACCCCAGGTCACCTGAAGATGGTAGAGTGGAAGGCAAGGGACCAATCTGCCTTAAAAGTAGAAGCAGCTCAGTGTTCTGGACTGAACCCACACTCCTGACACAAAAAATAAAGATAAAAGCCCCGCGCTTTATCTGCTGGGTCGCGGGATGAAACAAAACACCAAAGAAGACCCAACGCCAAGGATTTCTGTCAATGCCCGACCGTTTTGCAGACTTCCTGGCACCGATGAACCCAGGGTGGCAGAGGGAAAAGGTCACCACTGGGGCTCCTCTCGGAGGACTAGCTCCAGGCCTCCGATTCAGAAGAGAAGAATTCTGAGGTTTCTAGTCCAAACGAGGAACAGGTGGTCCCTGACGTCTGCCGAGTTCATCACAGTATTAACCTGACATCTCCATACCTAAAACCCCGGAGGTAACAGTGAAGTGAGAACATCAGTGACCCAGTACTGTTGCTCACCTACCTGACCAGCACAGTTGACAAAATACTGGCACTCGATCTGTCCTTTATCTGTCTCCACACCAGTAACTTGACCTTTCTTGACCATTACGTGAAGAACACTGGTCCGGTCATAGATCTGAACACCTGTTCCAAGGGAAAGAAAGAGTTGGTGCATCCGCCCTCTGATGGCCCAGAATTAAGGCCTCTGTAGCAGATTCTCAACCCCTGAGAAACGCTCAAAAAGCCAGGTCAGTGCTTTATTTATAAAAACAAAAACTTCCAGGAACCACATCCTGACACTGTGTCAATGGGCCTTTTCCAAGACTGAAAACAGTAGGCGACTTTAGTACAGGATTCCATTCCAGGAGTCATAAAAGGGGCAGGGAGAAAAAGTTCAAATAAGGCATCTTAAATCCTGATCCACCCACACCGTGAATCAGTTCATCCGAAGTGCAGAACACCGTGGACACCGGGTTAGTCTTCCCTTCATTCCTTCCAACCCCAGGACATGACCGGCTATGGATTCAGTCCACCCGGGTCTTCTGACCTCGGAGCTTCTCATGTTCTGCGGGGGCGTGGGGGGATGCCCATAAGCCTGAAGCGCACGGGTCAGTACTAAAAGCGATCCCTTAGAACTTTAGTAAGAAAAACGTGGCCCCGAGGAAACACTTACTAACAGACAGTACATTCACACAAACACTCTAAGAGCCAGTGTTCAGAAACAGAAGCCGAACTGGTGTCACTGCCGGTCGTGAGACACCTTCTTATGTAACGTCTTCCTTCCTCACTCAGAAGCCTGCTTACCATTTTGGGAGGCAGCACTGGCCAGGGCAAGAGCCACGTCAGCAGAGGACACCACGGCGTCCTCGGGAACATGCACGGCCCCCACCAGGTCGTGCACGCTGAGGAGAGGGTGAAGTTCGGCCACTTTCTTGGGGGAGATGATCTCAGAAGGGATGCCTATGACACTGCCGCAGAACACAAGGGGACAATGACATGCATGGCCCTCTGGCAGAGGTCTGTCTGACAGGAGCATCAGGACAGGCTTCTAGCCTCATACGTACTTCAGCCTGGAGTTGATGCGCTTCAGGGAGATCAGCCGGTCCTGAGTTTGGGCCAGAAAGACCGAGCCCGTCCTCGTGTAACCTGGAAGGAAAAACCAGCCCAGACTGAGCAGCCCAGGCCTCCCGCAGGGGGCAGGGGGGCGAGCCCACCAGACTGTAAGTTCCAAGACTGGTGAGGACTCCTGGCACCACCACCATCCGACATCCTCAGCTGGGATTCTGGGAGGAGCGAGTGGGATTTTCATGTTCCTCTTAAATAATCACTCTTAAAATAAAAACGAGAGATGCTGCCGCTACAAAGCCTTTTGGAAGGGAACACACCCCAGAACCCATCTCCTTCTTCAGTCTTTGTAGCCACCCTCCCCGTGGTTTTGGTGGGAGTGTGACCCCGACGCAGGCCACTCGCAACGCCGGCGCCCAGGGGCTGGGCCCTCCCCTCTCCTTCCCCGGCAGAGCCAGTGGGCCTGTGGCCGCAGCTCAGCCCACCAGAGCCTCCTGGGATACTGGGTCGGGAGCAAGCGGGTGAACGGCTGGAGGCCGGCCAGCTCAGGAGCAGCACCGTCCTCGCCAGACAGGCCCTGTTTCAGCTGAGGGGCTGCCTGCTCTGGGTTCCCCGCCTCCCCCCGCCACCCCGGTCCGGCCTCCACGCTGCCTCCTCCAGCTGGCAGCCTCCTGCCAACTCGACTGGCTCCCATGGCCTTCCAACAAACTCCTTGCTGCCCAAGTTGGCCAGAGTCAATTCCTGCTCCTCGCAATCGACATACCTGACACAACCTTGATCGCACTTGGGTCAGTGACAATCTCCCTAACGGGCAGCGACTCTTGGTTCTGATGGTGAAAAAGCTGAATCAATCAGGGTGTTTTTTTTTTAAAAGGCAGCACAGGAGGATCACTTAGATATTTTTCTCATCCCTTTTGAAATCATCACATAAATATGCCCTTCTCGGACGTGACAAGAATGTCTCAGTTTGGAGAAGTAAAATTTCAGAGACAGGTTTTTAAAAACTGTAGACGGCCCAGGCCAGTGCGGTGACCGTGGCCAGTGCGGTGGCGGCTGATCACACTCTGAGGCTCACCTACAGACAACGCTTCCCCGGTCGCTTCCCACTCACTACCAAACAGGCCCCCGGGAGGACAGGGCCACCGTGCACGAAGCTGCACGTCCCGGCACACACACGAGGTCAAACCGCCCTCTTCCCGACAGAACCACCGGCCACGACAACCTGCCGTGCCGCTTCATAAGACTCCCTGTCCACTGTCTTCCCACAGAGGGCTTTTAAAGTACTTTCTGACATAAAATGTGGTTTATCACAGGTTCAAAGCCATAACATAGAACTTTTAGGTTCAGTAAGAAAAGAAGGTAGACATCTGATACTAAAAGACAAGTCAGAGAAGAAATATGAATGGCCAACAGACCTATGAAAGAATGCGTAAGTGGAAAAGATGCAGATTGGAATCTGGTAACTTATTCCCTCTCTCATTTTAGTAAAAATGAAAATAATACCCAATGTGGGGCACCTGGCTGGCTCAGGCGATAGAGCACGTGACTCTTGCTCTCGGGGTCGGGAGTTCGACCCTCACAGTGGGCAGAGAGATTACTTAACAAAAAAGCAGAATGAGGGCGCCTGGGTGGCTCAGTGGGTTAAAGCCTCTGCCTTCGGCTCAGGTCATGATCTCAGGGTCCTGGGATCGAGGCCCGCATCGGGCTCCCTGCTCAGCGGGGAGCCTGCTTCCCCCTCTCTCTCTCTGCCTGCCTCTCTGCCTCCTTGTGATCTCTCTCCCTCTGTGAAATAAATAAATAAAATCTTTAAAAAAAAAAAAAGCAGAATGAAAAATAAAACAACACGCAGTACTGAGAGCCCCCTGTGAGAGCAGAAAGTGCTCTCACCCACTGCCGGTGAGGAGGGGCAGCTCTTCCGGGGTCTGATCTGGCCATACCTAGCAGAGTTGAAAATACAAACGCTTTTTGCTCAAGTTATCAACCTTCTAGAACTCTGTCCTTCAGAAACAGCAAGAGAAAACAAACGCAGACCGACAACGACCTGTACTGCATCATTCTAACAACAAAAAAAGAAAACTATAAACACCAGGTAACGGGAGATGGATGAACCAACTGCACAGACTGCGGCACCCGACTGTGTGGTTATAAAACGCAGACTTTTTTTTTCCTTTTTAAAGATTTTATTCATTTATTTGAGAAAGAGAGAGAGAGAGAGAGAAAGGGCAAACATTTGTGGGAGGGAGAGGCAGAGGGAGAAGCAGGCTCCCTGCTCAGCTCTATCCCGGAGCTCGATCCCAGGACCCCGGGATCACGACCTGAGCCGAAGGCAGACGCTTAACCCACTGAGCCTCCCAGGGGTCCCAAAGCGGACTCATTTACCTGAGCTGCTTCACAGAGCCCTCCATAACACACTTTCATTTAACGATTATTAAAAATATTTTTGTATTTGATGAAACAAGAAGTGAACACGTACCGAACAACTCCCGATACAAAAGATGGTACAAAGACTATATGGTCGGGCGCCTGGGTGGCTCAGTGGGTTGGGGCCTCTGCTTTCGGCTCAGGTCATGATCTCAGCGTCCTGGGATCGAGGCCCGCATTGGGCTCTCTGCTCAGCAGGGAGCCTGCTTCCTCCTCTCCCTGTCTCTCTGACTGCCTCTCTTCCTGCTTGTAATCTCTCTGTGTCAAATAAAATAAATAAAATCTTAAAAAAAAAACAAACAAACAAAAACAAAGACTACATGGTCAACTGTTAAACAACCAGCACCAACAAAAGGCAAAGCAAACTCTGCAGAGACAAGGTCCGCGAGGACTGCATGACCTGGACGGAGCGCCGATGCGCCAGAACAGTAAAGGAGCGAAGCTACGCCACACGTCCGTGCACTACGTCTGAGGATCAGCATGTAACAGCGGGAAATCCAGGCTGTACATGTCACGGGTCTTCATTCAACGTCTCAAAAGCAGTCCCCTGACCGGGCCCCGCGCATCCTGCCGGGGAGGAGGATTCTCCGTCGGGGGACCCCACGTCCCCTTTCCACGGCACCACGGCTGAACCGCCATGGGGGTGACAGCCTGAGGGGGATCCCCGGACCCTCCCTGGCCTGCCTTCCTCGCTGCCCTGCGAGCACCAAGGAGATACAGACCCCAAACGGGTTCCAGGTGGGGACGCCGAACTCAAGGGAGACGAACTTCCCTTACAGAAAAGAGGCCCACGACCGGGATCCCTCTCGCATCCAAGCGGGTGAGCAATGCAGGGCTCGCCAGAGCACGAGGGACCGAACCCGGGGACCGGAAGTCGGCAGTTCCGGCTCGGGGCCCCCGAGGGGGACCCTCTTCTGCCTCAAACTCTGCTCGCCACCCGGTTCAGGTACCCGCTGCCACCAAATTAAATCCCACCAAAAGGGACCCGCCCCCACCTGTCCCGCACGCGGCGGGTTCCCTCCCCGACGAAGGCCCGAGGTGGTGAGGCAGCACGAACGCCCGTTAGCCTCTTGGCTCAGGGTCCGCGCCCCTCCAGAGGAAGCCTGGCCAAGCCTGGGGGCCCCGCGGGGAGCCAGGCTCGTCTCCGGGGCAGGGGGCCGGGGCGGGCCAGGGGAGGCGCCCCTCTCGGCACCGAGCCCGCGCCGGGCAGCCCGGGAGCCCTGCCTCGGAGCTCGAGGGCCACGGTCTCCGCCTGCCGCCCCCCCCCCGGCTCCTCTCCCGGCCTCTCCTCTCCGCACCAACGCCGCTGCCCAGGCCCGGGCCCCGGACGTTCCGTCTGCACCTGGGGCTTCCACACGAGGGGACCCTGCGCCAGAGTAGGAATCCTATCAAAGGGAAGCGCCATAAAACCGTAGCCTGTCGTCAAGAGTCTGAACACGTCAAATCCCACCTTCCCAACGACAACCGCGTCGTGGGTCACGTGAGGTCCGAGCCGGCCAGCGAAGCAGACCCTCCGCGGTGCTTACGCCGTGACCCCCGGCCGGGCCGCGTCAGCGGGCGAGCAGGTCAGGCTACCAGCATCCCTGCCAGGATCGGCCTGCGGTCACCTGCGGTCTGAACTATGCGGGTCTTCAGAAGAGCAACCCCGATGGACGCGGGCGTCCTGAATTTCACCTCTAGGCCCCGCTACTCCCCCAGGACGACTCCCGTGGCCACCACACGGTTTCACCGGCCACGACGCGAGGCTCGCCCCTGGGCTTCCGGCCGATCCGTCACCTGACGACGCGCGGACAGACACGCTGCTACCTTGTGACCCTGCGGGACCGTCCCGGGGCGCGGCCCTTCCCCGCCCACTCGCTCCGGTGGCACCTAGCTCACGATTCCCTGGGGTCTCCTCCCTTGATGATGCACACGAGGGGTAACCGACGGGTAGGCTTTTTAGTCCGACACAGGCTTCAGAGCAACGGGGGAGGTGCAGCGGGTCACACCACGATCTCACCATCGAGCACCGAAGCGGACGTATGTCCTCGGCTTCTTCGTTCGGGGGCCGAGTGTGGCCACTTGCTAGGCTTCGGTGAGAGAAATAACAGGAGATGGCCCGGGAAGACTTTCGCATCCCGAGAATGACAGGCTCTGGAAAGCATCCGGGAAAAGGACGGAACCCCCTCGACGGGCGGGGAGGGCAACCGGAGACGGCGCAACACGCTCACAGCCTTGCCCAAGGAAAGACCCCGGCGAGCGGCAGTGCCCGGACTAAGACTCAAGCCCTGACCCCCGAACCCGCAGGCCGACGCGGCGTCGGGCCACAGACGGCACGGAGCACCGGCGGCCGGGCCACAGGCAGACCAGTGAACGGCGGATTCCCTGCTTACCTGTCTGGATGCCCGTTTCTTGCTCTAACTGGTGGTAGAGTTTGTTGGAATAGTCTGCCATCTTCTGCTCGATGGTCAAGTGCCTGGCGGTGCTCAGGATGCCAGCACAGAACCTCGTGGAGCCAGCAGCCAGCCTGCGGGATGCATCCAAAATGCTATCAGGTAGATTCCCACAGCCGTGACCGCAACTAGGTCAAAGACCCTCATTACGGCACCGTCCGTCCGATCCACAGACGGAAGCCACCTGCCTACCCACCGACAGGAGCGCGACCGAGCAGCCCGGAGCTCTCCTCCACAGCGGGATACTCCGCACGGCCACAAAAACAGGAAGGAGAGAAAGCTTTTACGCGACAATGAGGAACAATCCTAACGAAAAACGCAAGGGGAGGGACGCTGTTTAATGTATGCTACTAACTGGTCTAAAAAAAAAAAAGACAAGAAATAATAGACATATGAGAATGGACCGATCCAGATGTGCTCCTATGCGTGGGGAGCATCTGGAAGGATACACAAGGAACTTCACTTGCCTCCAGCGAGGGAAACTTCCAGCTAGAAGTCAGGGGTGGGAGGCAGACTTTTCCCTGTACACTCTTTTACAATTTTCAATCTGAACCGTGTACACGTACTGCCTATTCAGGAATAAATACAACAGACGTGTTACGGGTCATCCAATTTCTGGTAGGAAATAGAAGAGAAAAGGGACATTCGGGGAAAAGTGAAACCTCCTGAACAGAGTATGACCTTCAGTTAACCCTACGGCACCCGCCCGGATTCATGACATTTAACGGTGATCCCGCCCTAAGATGCTCCCCCGGGGTGCACACGGGCCGGAGGCGAACGGGAACACCAGACGACCTTCACGCCTGTTCTGTAAATTCTACCACTGCCCTGGAGCGCGTGAGCTCCATGAGGAAAAGGAGCAGAGACCAGGCAGGATGCAGCCAATTTCATCTCGGCTCACAGAGGAAGCTCCCGAGCCACAGGGTTGGTGCTGCTGGGCGACTACAACGGAGAGGACGAGACGGCGAGGTGCCCCGTGACCCCGAAATGAAGCGCGGCCTCTCTAGAGACCGGCTGTGCTGCGACCGGCCCCCTCTCTCCGAGCCGGAGAACACGGGCAGGACTCATCGTGAAACCGCGTCCCGGAGATGCTGCCTTTCCGTGGCTCTTCTCCAGCTACTTAGCGCCAGTCAGACTGGCTACTGGCCGGGTCACGTTACCGGGAGGGGAGGGGAGGGGACGAGGGGAGCCCACGCAGTGGGGGCAACGCAGCCCCACGCCGCGTGCCGTCTGGCCCTTACCTGCCCTGCTCCAGGAGGACGATATCCTTCCACCCCATCTTGGAGAGGTGATAGGCCACAGACGTGCCCATGATCCCGCCACCGCAGATGACCACCTGCGCCTGGCCGGGCAGGGCGACAGAACGCGCCTCGGCGGACGATGTGCCGCTCCTCCCCGACGACCAGTTCTGCCATCCTCGGCCGGTCCTCTGTCTTCGGACCGCCGACAGCAACCGGAAGAACATCACGCCTGTCGGCAGCTCGGAGGTGTGCTCTCACTCGGCTACGGCGCAGATCCCCGACATGCACGCTAGACGGAGAAGGCAACCAGATTTCATTCCACTGTACTCCGTGTACAGGGCTGCTGAGAAAGGGAAAGGAGGCGACAGAGCACGCCAGTCCTGCTTTCGGCCAAGTCTGCAGCCCTGCGCGGTTCCAGACGCTTCGCCGGCTACAGAGACAGCAGGGGACAACGAGGAGGAGGTCCTCGCCTTTATGCCACTTTCATCAGTGACACAGAGAGCGAGGGGGTGTCTGAGTGTGTGTGCGGGTGCCCACGGCAGGGGCGGCCCATACCCAGATCAAACAAGGAGCAAGGCCAACGCGCTGCATAGGCAAAATAGGACGGTCGGGAAGGAGGGGCCATTGGAAAAGAGACCTGACAGTGAGCAGGAGTCAGCTGGATGCGTCTTCCGGACAGAGGCACAAGCACACGTAAAGGCCCCGAGGCAGGGCAGACCTCGAGGAGTCCGAGCACAGAAGGGAGGCCACTGTGCCCACAGCACGACGAGCGAGGCGGAGGGGACCCATGACACGGCTGGAGAGGCAGGCAGAAAGCAAGGGTAGGCGGCACTTGGGCGCCATCGTGACGGGCTGGGATCCTGCTCCGAGCGCAGAGGAAAACACTGAAGCGGGGAACGAAATGATCTGATTGGCTTCTCCAAGACCAGTCAGGCTCCACGGCAGGGAGTGGCCTGGAGAACGAGAGGAAAAGCAGGGCCAGGAAGCGACTACGGGAGTCCTAGAGGGAGGGCACGGGGATTCAGACCAGGATGGCGGCAGCAGAGTCAGAGCCGCGACTGGACTGCTCTGGAGGCCAAAACACAGACTGACTTGCCGACAAACGGGATGTTAAAATGGGGCAAGGGGAGAAACAAGGATGATGGCAGAGTTCCTGGGTTAAGTGGCCGGTGCCACTGGCCGCAGTGTGAAGGGCTAGGGATGGGGAGGGAGGCTGCGAGAGGGCGCAGGCAAGCCAACGGTCCACTCTGGAGGTCACGTGCAAGACCCCTAGTGGGCTTCCAAGCAGCAGCCACACATCCAGGCCTGAAGCCAGGGGAACGCCTAGGGTATCTGGAGACCCGGCAAGCTGAGCTCACCTCCCCAGCAGGTAGAGCTTGGGAAGAGGAAGAGAGTACCGGACAGAGGACGGAGCGCAGGGCAGACCGACAGCATCCAGACAAACAGGTGGTTCAAGAGACAGAGAAGGAGCCGTGGCGAGGCAGAACGAGGACTGGGCAGCGGCGTCACAGAAGCCGGGAGAGGAAAGGGTTTTACGAAGCGGTTCACTGCAGAGGGTGCCCGCAGGTGCAGCAGGATGGCCGAGGGTCCGCTGGGACTTGACAGCAGAGTTCCTTGGTGTCCCCCAAAAAACATTCCCAGGGGAGTGCTCGGGATGAAATCCAGACCAGAGCAAGCTCCAGAGCGAGGAGATGAGGGAGTGCAGACCGCTCCTTCACTCTCTGCTCTGAAGGGAGCAGAGCGACCAGCCAGCAGCAAGAAAAGAATGGGAGCAGAGCAAGGTTCCTGGTCTCTAAAGAAGGCGCGGCGGGCCCTGGAGCCTGATTCACCGCTGGCAGGAAGGGCCTGGAAAAGGGAAAGAGGTGGGTCTGGAAGGAGAGATGGTGACAAAGAATGAGGTCCCCGAAGAGAAGAGAGGGAGGGAGGACCCAAAGCCACAGCGAGGGACGGTGTGCTCCGTGTCTGCACAGGCCGCGGGCTGGAGGGAGACTCGAGGACCAGCAGGCCTCCTCCCAGAAGCAGGGCAGGCTTAGCCCACGCCCTCGGGTGTCACGGGCCGTGAACAAGCACACGTGTCTACGAGAAGACCAGCATCATAAGGCAGAGAAGGGGAAGGGTATGGGATCGGGCCACCGGGGAGAATTACTCTCCCGGCGAAGCAGAGGCCTGTTCAAGGTTCCAGAAACTGCAGCAGACCTGCCGGGAGACGGCAGGGTCACCGAGCGTGGGGACAGGGGGGACTTCAGAGGAGCCCCGGCAGACAGCGTGCCCAGCAGCATGCCGCTACCAGCCCGGGACCCAGGGCAGGCCCCAAACAGCCCGACTCGTCCAAGGCCAAGGTGTGGGTGCCCGTCTACCACACGGCATCTCAGAACGGAGACCGAGCAAGGCCTACGCCGCGTCCCAAGACAAATCCCACCCAACCAGGGCCGATCACTCGGCCACCTCGCAGGAGTCACCAGGACTCACACCCTCGGTCCCTGCCCAACAGTCTCAAGAGAGAAGCTTCTTTCTTCCTGCAACCTCGTCTCCACATGACCAACTTCTGTGCCTGCCTGCCTCCCTCCCTCTGCTGTCCTCCCCTCCAGACCTCTCCCTGTGCCCTCCAGAAGATCCTTTCCAAAGTTAAGCCCCCGGCCCTTGCCGGGACTCTCTCACCTCTGTGTCCATGGAGACACAGCTCTTCTGAGGGAGCGGCCGCCGCCACATGGCCAGCCCCGTTCTACTGAGCTCGCCATCAGGATGGGGTGGGGGGAAGGGAGGAGGGTGAGCAGCCTCCTCCTCCCTTCAGAACTATTACCGCTTGGTCATACTGGAACAGAGCCAGTTCCTTCGTGGCTCAGGCTAGCGGGCACCCCTTGCCTAGCCCCGGGGCCACCGCGGGTTCAGCCACAGGCAGATGTCTGTCTACATTCGGGCTCCTCTCCCACCCTCGGACCCCACCTCCTCTCTTCCTTCCTTCAAAGCAGATAGCCGGGCTCATCTCATCCCCCAACACTCCACCGATAATCCCACTTGCATCCACAACCATCTCTCCTTCCTTCAGAGGGTCCAAAGTTCATCGCCCCACAAGAGCCCCGGATCCCTCCCCCTCCTTCCCTGGAACCCAGCTCCCCTCTGACCCTCAGCGTTTTCAGATGCACAAGTCCTCCCGACCCACTGAAGAAATGGAACAAAACCTCCATAACTGTCGTCGAGTAGCGATTTTTCATTTTAAAAATTATAAGTGATAAAAAAAAAGATCTTGGCAAAAACCACAAACATAGAAGGCAATTAATGATCTCCCATCAGGGCGCCTGGGTGGCTCAGCAGGTTGAGCGTCCGACTCTTAGCTTCGGCGCAGGTCATGGTCTCGGTGTTGGGGGATCGAGCCCCCTGTCGGAATTCTCTCTCTCCCTCTGCCCCTGTCCCCACTCACGGGAGCGCGCGCACATGCATGCGGTCTCTCTCTTTCTCAAATAAATAAAATTTAAAACAGTGATTTCCCATCATACAAAATAAGCAATCCCAGTGTGCTACCCTGCTGTCCACCTGAGTGCCACTGCCTGTCCTGTGTCCTTTCCTTACTCCTTAGTGATTGCAGGGTCTGCTGGCGGTCAAGCCAGAAGTGACTTTTTTTTGAAGGTTTTGTTTATTTACTTGTCAGAGAGAGTGCGCGCACAGGCAGGGGGAGCAGCAGGCAGAGCAGGCAGAGGCAGGAGCAGGGTCCCTGCAGAGCAAGGGTCCCTGCAGAGCAAGGAGCCCCGATGTGGGACTCAACCCCAGGATGCTGGGGTCACGACCTGACCTGAGCCGAAGGCAGCCGCTCAACTGACTGAGCCACCCAGGCGTCCGGAGCAGAAGTGACTCTTAAATGTGATCTCACACCCTGTCTTCTCACTTGACAAATACCTTCGGGAAAGGGCTTCCTATATGATCTGTCTCTTTTCCCTGTTTCCGGTCTGTCCTGAACCCAAAGCGGTTGGGCTTTTGTCCCGCCGAGCCAGGAATGCTGCTCTCACCGAGAAGGCTCATGTTACCAACATCCGGGGACACGGGCCCCACCTCACACCCTCTCCACAACACTGCATATTGCCCATCGCTCCCGCTCCCGCTCCCGAGAACAACCCCCTTCCCGGTTTCATCCTGACTCCTACTACCCTGGCCATGGCTTCGCTGGCTGCTCTCCCCCGCACATCCTTCCGAGTCCATGTCCCTCACGGTGCTCTGGGACCAGCTTCTCCCCTCGGTCCACTACTCTCCAAGGGGATTTCACTGCCTACCATGACCCAGGGCCCAGAGGTGCAACCCCGACCTCTGCATCTGCACCTCCAAGTGGAGCAATGGCATGTCCGCTTGGGCTCCCGGAGGTCAAACTAGGCACATCCAACAGGGAAACGCATCGTCCTCAATCTCCAAATCTGCTCCACGTCTGTGTCTCCCAGTGACACCATACACGAGAACCCTGGGTGCCACCCTGGGCTCCTCCTTTCTCAGCTCCTCCATGCAGCAACCTGCAAGGACTAACGATTCCACAGGCTACATTTCCCTCAGGTGGATCCACTTCTCCCCATCCCCACCGCGGCTACCTGAGTACAGGCCGCCACCCTTGCTCAGATTACCACAGAAGCTTCCTGACGGGGCTTCCGCACACCGTTCTCCCCACACCCCAGAATCCTGACACAGGACTCTGAGCCAGTCTTCCCAAATGAAAATCTTGTTTCATGCCCCTGCTTAAAACTCTTCGGTGACTTTCTCATGTCCTCAGGAAAAGGCAATCTCCTTCACGGGAAGTGCAAGATTCTTCACTGCCTGGCTCATTTCTTATCTCTGCTCTCTTTACCTGGAGCCAGGCTGAACCTATCTGCAATTAATTCCTCAAACAGGAAGGATTCTGAAACCCCTGGGGGGTCCAGGCACACTGTGCCTCTAACCAAACAGTATAGTTCCTGCCACTCCCCCTCCCCCAAAACAAAGGTTAATCACCTAGGCTCTCGGCCTGTTTGACATCTCATCGGGCCTCCTCTCCCCCAACACTGGCTCAGGTGACCCTTCTGTGCTCTCCCATCACACCCTTCGCTTCTCCCAGCACAGAGCTTCCCAGACCGTGTCACGGCCCGTTCGTCAATCAGGGAAACAGCACAACAACCCAGCTGAGAATGCAAGCTCTAGAGAGAGGCAGACAGCTGTGGGTTTGAAAACCTCCCCCCACCTCTCATTAGCTCTATGACTTACAGCAAGTTATTCCATGTCCGTGCTTTGGGCTCCTCATCCACGAGGTGAGCTAGGGCTACCTACCTCACGCAGCTGCTACAAACACTCAATCAGACAAGAAGGAAAAACATGGCAACTGGCACCTAAGAAGCACTCAGTAAGGGACACCTGGGTGGCTCAGCCAGTTAAGCAGCTGCCTTTGGCTCAGGTCATGATCCCAGGGTCCTAGGATCAGGTCCCATATCGGGCTCCTTGCTCAGCAGGGAGCCTGCTTCTCCCTCTGCCTGCCACTCTGCCAGCTTGTGCTCTCTCCCTCTCTCTCTGACAAATAAAAATAAAATCTTTTAAAAAAAAAAAAAGCAGCACTCAGTAAGTGGTACTTTTTAGTCTCCTATTATCATGGAGCTCTCTGGAAGCTCAGATTAATTATATAACTTGATCATGATCTTCCCAGCATTCAGGGTAGGCACCTAGGAAATATAAGTTGCTGAATGGATGAGAAGAGAGAACACACGAGAGGGTGGGGGCAAGTTGAATGAGGACTCAGAGATCTCAAGGCTAGGCCCTCAGATTTGAGGGGATATCTAAATCACATGAAAGAACTTTTAAAAAAGAAAATGGGAGTATTTTCAGAGGCACTTACAATCTGCCAGGTGCTGCTCTAGGTGTACAACTGACTTAAACCTCACAACCCTATAAGGTAGACGCTAAAATTTCTTTTCTACTGCTTGAGGAAGCTGAGGCACAGAGAAGTAACTCATCCAAGCTTCTCTAATGCCGGTGAGTGGCAGAGCCAGACCCTGCTGGGCTGGCGCCAGAGTCTACCCTAGAACCTTAACTCCCTGCTACCCTTCAAACAACATCAGATGAGGAAAGAAGGGGTAGCCGTGAGGACAGAACCACAAGACACATCCCCTGGCAGGATAAAAGGAATTGCAAATGTCCAAGAAGGCACGTATTAACAGATGAGGTTCAAGATGGAATAAACAATGTTAAAAACCTAGGGTGATTAAAAAAAAAAAGCCTAGAGTGAAAAGAACCAAGCAGAGGATTTGTGACCTTGTGCGCATCATGACCTTCAAAGAGTCACTGAAGTGGTGAGGGCAAACGAGAACAAAAAAAGGATTTAAAGTGGATGCAAACAAAGAAAGGCAGGCGCCAGAGTATCCAAGCAGGTTTGGCAGCAAATCCAAGGCAAAGCTTGACAGCAGAGAAGGGAAGTCAGTAGACAAGAAACGGAAGGTGTCAAAAACAAAGAAATAAAAGTCATAACCAGATTTAAAATAAATGTGTGTGTATATAAATATATATATAAATATAGATATGGATCTCTCTTAAGTTTTATCGAAGTACTCTCCACACCCCATTCGGGCTGGAACTCATGATCAAGGGTCACATGCTCTTCCGACTAAAAGAAGCCAGGCGCCCCAAAGCAAATTACATTTTTTAAAAAAAACTAGGACGACCCTGTAATATTTCCTGCGATGATAAATATCTGCCAAGCAACCTCAACATCGGGAGTTGGTATGCTCACATCACATCTGCGTACACCAACAAGAGCAAGAGGGCAGCTCCAAGTCCCTCTGAGTTGTTCCTCTGTATGGTCACAGCGCGCGTGCAAATGGGACGCTGGCGACAAGGAAGACCGGTGTGCGGAGATCGACGAGCAACAGTTCCCACACCTGCCTCAGCACAAGCCACCCAGGACATTTCTATCCCAGGCTCCGTCTCTGGGGAGTCGGATCCTGCCGGTCCTGGGTGTGTAATTCTCAACAAGTGCCACCAGGTGATCAGACAAGTTTAAGAAATCAGTACGAATCCCTAGCGCCGGCCAAGTGTGCCCTGGGGCCCGGCTCCCCTCCTCCTTCCCTCCGCAGCCCCGAACGTCCCGCTCCCACACACCGGCAAAAGGCACTTGAAGAGGCCCGCCCGAATCTCCTCTCAGTGTCCTTCACACCGGTCCCGAGTGGGCCCACATCACGAACACGGCTCACTGCCCTGGGCCTACACTCTGCCCGCTAACCTGGCTGCCGCACTCTGCAGCAGTCCCACAAGTTCGTGAGGCACAGGCGGACCGCGCAGCACGTCTCCAGGCGGGAAAGCAGCGGCGCCCGCAGTGGACGAAGACCGGGCGAGACCGGCCTCGTCCGCGCTAGGGGCTCGCAAGCCCCAGGCCGGGAGCCCGAAGCGAGGTCACCGCGGCCGCTGGGGACGCCGGGCCGAGCCGGCGGACGCCCCCTGAGGGGCCGCCGCGCAGACCCCGGGGCAGCCGGGCACGGGTCTCCGAGGGCCGGAGCACCTCGGCCGGACCGGGCACAGCTGCCGACACGCGGGGAGAGAGGAGGCGGAGGCCTCTCGGCCCGGGCCGCCGGAGTCCCGAGGCGACCGGACGCAAGCGACGCGAAACGGGGGGCGGCCGGGACCAGCCCCGAGGGAGACCAGGGCGGAAAGGGGGGCGCTGAGACGCGCGCGGAGGGGAGGCCAGAGCGGCCCCGCCGCTGTCTTCCTTACCTCACGGGCCCCCGAGGGCTCCGCGATCAGCAGCACCCCGGCGGCAGCGCGGCAGC
>LNAC01000200.1:2891905-2945052 GCA_002007465.1 Ailurus styani | reverse complement strand
GGGGGGGGGGGGGGGGGGTCCCGGCGCCAGAACCGGGGAAATGGGGAAGGGAAAGGGGCGGGACGGAGGGAGTAAAAAGTTCCGGGGAAAGCCGGGGACCGCGACCTTCCGCGCTTTACGGCCCCGACAAGGGTACGCCGGCGCGAGATCGCCCCCGCGCACGCGCGCGCCGTGACGTCCCCGCGGCGGCCCCGCCCCTGCCACGTGGGGCTTGTTTGGGTCTCGCGAGGCCCCGCCCTGGGTCTCTGGGCGTCCGCAGCCGTGGTCTGGGCGGGCTTGAGCCGGCGCCGCCGACCCGCTTGACCTCTGCAGGTGGAATCGGGACGTTCGCGGTGGGCCGCTCGCCCTGCCGTGCTGCGGGGAGCGCGGGGCTTCGCTCTGCCCTCCGGGCGCGTTCCCACTTCTGTCCCCGAGTGGGTCGCGGCTCAAAGCCGCTGTGGTCCGGGGCGCACCTTCCCGGCTTGCCTGGGCCGGACGGCAGCCCCTCTTGTCACAGGGCCCCGTCCAGCGCCGCCCCCCCCCCTTTCTTTCCCTTGTGGAAGTCGTCGCCAGGTGCGGTCTGTGTTGGCCCACTGCCTTTCCCGCCAGCTGCAAGCCCTGCCCTCTCTCGACAGAACCTCGGTGTTAGGCAGGGCTGTGTCCTCGGCCCTCGCGGCCCTGCTTGGCCCCGCTTCCAGTCACTGGTTCTTTGCATGGAGAGCGTCTGAGGGTACAGCGGCCCTTGCAGGTTGCGCCACACTCTCTTTTCCCGTTGGTTGAATGCGGGCTCCCCTCACCACACGAGCCCATCTTGTGTCCTTATGGCCTCCTCGGGCCAGGCACCGTGCTGGGCGAGGGATTCAGCGGTGCACAACACAGGGAGCGCTTGTTCCGCTAGGGAGTGGCAAGAAAGCCCCGGGGACCCCGGTGGCACCGCGCCAACCCACAGGCTGCCTCCTTTCTAGCACAGACTTGCCAGTTAACTCACATGGTACCGGGCAGATGAGTGCTGGCTGCCTGAGGACAGAAAGTCCGTCCCTGGCTAGTCTGATCCGTGACAGTTTAAGACGTTCCAGACTTTGGTGCTAGAGAAATTCTTGAATATTTGGCTAATGGCCGAGAGCTTGGTGTCACCTGACTGCCCAAAAAGAAGAGGAAATAGACTAACTCATCTGAAGTGTATTCTTGGGCAAGTCTTTCCTGATGCCAGATGGGGCGATTTGGGGAGAAACCCTTCACCAGCTTTCCTGATGAGCAGCTTGACCCATGCCGTTTGCAGGCTTATGAACTGGGAGAAACCTTGCTGTCTGTGGGCAACGGCGGGTGACGTAAAGTGATCGTTAAGGTGTTCGTTCCATTCTGTGGACAAGCAGTGAGCAGTGAACAAGCTGTACAGATTTCTCAACCATCACTGTCGCTCGTCTCTGCAAAGGCCTAAGCCTCCTTTTATTCTTTTTTGTTGATTCTTGTACTTCGTAGGCTCTCATACACACCAACTGCACTATTCTTCAAGAGGATTGCACACTTTCATCTTTTGTGGCTTCTCCTTGTGCGTGGAGGGTCGGAGTGGTTTCTCGTACGATACTTCACAGAGCAGAGCAGCCCGTGCACAATTACAGATGTCATGTCCTCAGGGAACTTTATTCTCATGAGATTCGGATTTGCCTTTGCAAAACTTCTGCCTTGTTGGTTTTCTGTCTCTCAAGGACAGAAATTACAAGGGGTGCAGACGGTATTTCTGGCAGCTCTCTCAAAAGATCTGTGCCAGGATCTTTTGATCCTTTGCACACCAAGAATGGCAGCTGGGAGCACCTCTCTTCTCCCAGCCGGGTTCTCGTGCCTTACCCCGGAGTGTCCCACGGTGGATGTGGACAGGAAAGAGAACGACGAAGTACCTTCACTCATTCTGAGGGCTCCCGTCCTCCCCCTAGAGCCTCCCATGCCCCGATCAAACGCCTTCCTGCAGCTGGTTTCCATCAAGGGGTCTCTGGCAGCACCGTTCACACTTCACTCTCGGGTCTAGCCTGGGGATCCGGGAAATGCCATTGTAATTATCGCACAGGGCCCTGAGTCCTTATTTACGCCTGTAAGGGTGCAGTTTGCTCAGCCCCCTTCTGTCCCTGAGTAGCGGCAGTGTGAGGTCCTGAGGACGTGTGAGGCACTTTAGGGCACGGGGTCTTTCTCAGGAGCCCTGGTGACTTGTGGAACCCAGAGCGACCAGCATTTCTGATTCCATGAAGGCGGTAGGAACATCGTGCCCCGTATTTCTGTCAAGCCAGATTTTAATTAAGGTGTTCTTTTCATGCTACTGGGTTTGTAAATGAATACGCAGACACGTTCGTTCCTCTGGCCGTGTCTACTTGTGAAACGCTCTTCCTTTCTAGTGACTGGGTGGACGTATTTGCCATCACAAGGGCTAAATGTGGTACATAACACCGTTTGCATCTGTGTCACCAGAGTGTGAAACAGACTCTGGACCCCGAGGTGCAGCAGACACAGGCATCACATCACCCTCCACGCGGCGGTGGCGGTGGCGTGGCTGGAGACGGAAAGCCTCCCTTCCTCCTTCTGAAGGAAGGTCAAGAGGACTCACACCTAAGTCTCTAACACACCGAACGGTGAGCTAATCAATCAGTGCTGAGCACTTGCTAGACGCCAGTGGTGGTGCCTTAGAGTCATCTGGGGCACCTAAAGCAATCCCCTCCGAGTGAATCGGAATCAACAGGGCTGGAAATCTGCTCAGTACTTCTCGAGAGACTTCCAGGAACTCCTCTTGTGCCTAGAAACCGCTGGATGCCCACTGTTGAAGAGTCTGCAGGACACATGGTAGTTGTTGAAAGATCTGTGCGTTAGGGAGAACTTTCGCTGGTCCCTGAACAGGACGAAGTGTTTCTTATACATCATCCCGTGTAATCTTTACGACAATCTCAGGAGGGGAGGTTTGAGCAGATGGTGGAGACTCAGAAGGAACATGACGTTGCAAGATCACACAGCTTGGGGGAAGATCTGGAGCTGAACCAGGAAAGGTCCCTGCACTGTGTCACAGGGCCGGTGGCCAGGACGCCATCTGAGGCCCACTGACTCAAAGCCTAAATCGGCTGCCCAGCCAAACCGCAGGCACCTGCTGGCCCACAAGCCCGAGACGGAACGCTTGGGGAAAGCACCGGGTCTTGGGCTGGCTCGTATGCCGCCCTGTGCAGCTCAAGTAGGGGGTCTCTGACAGCGTAGCCACGTACGAGTGATGCCCGCAGGGCCTCATCCCCTTGAGGAATTCTCCATCGCTGCCGGCCTGGAGCCACTGGTCTTTATCCTGCTCCTCCAAGCCACGTTCCAGCGGCTCCATGTGGGAAACCCACAGGCTGACGCGTCAGGAACAACCTCCTGATCCTGTCTTCTGAATCCCCTTTTATTTCAGGTCCACGAATGGCCAACCGAGCCGCAGACCGGGGAGTGGCCTGGCCACCCCACCGGCTTCTCCCTGGACCGCTAGTTCATCGCCCCGCTCGCCCGAGGCTGGGTCCCCAGGTCTCTCGTCTCTCCCGGCCTCTCGTTCCCCACCCCGTCTGCTGGAGTTCCGAGAGTTGGCATCCCTTGCTGCGAGGATCATCCCTAAAACGATGTCGCTGCTTCTGGTGTCCCCCCAGGGTTGGCATCCCCCATTCTGCAGGGCTGTCTTTCTCCAGCACGGCAGATCGTTTTACTCCCTGGCATAACTTAGCCGCTCCCCGGGACTCCCCGTTGCCAGGGAGACAGTGCTCACACTGGTCAGCGTCAGCGCAGCAGAGCTGCGTCTCCGTGGCGGGACTGGCAGAGGGGACCCAGGTGGCTCTGGGGCCGACTGTGTGCGGCTCAGGGGCCCGAATCCTGGCCCATTTGCCCCCTTGTGCGACTGATCCTAACCCCCACCCTGCTCTCAAGTCACCCTCCGCCAAACCCGTATTTTGCTCACTAAGGTGCCCTTCCTGGCACCTGTCCTTCTGGCCTTGCGGAAGAGTCCTGAACTGAGAACCCCATGATCCCCCACGGCCCCTCACGTCAGCCTGGCAGACCCCTCCAGCCCACCGTCAACAGCATCTCCTCGGTGAGGCCTTTCCTTCCCACGACAACTGTCTTCCCTTTAGCGTGTCCCTTCTACTCCTTCCACCTCCGTCTTTCCTGGGTTTTTTCTCCTACTCGTTCTGTCCATCCCTCCGAGGACGACTGGCTTCTCTGAACCCCCCGCATCTAGTATCGTGCCCGGCATCTAACACATGAGTGAGCGAATGGGGCAAAGTGGCGAGCAAATGCTCTTTTCGCCCATCTGTAAAATGGGATAGTGTCCTGGCCTCAGGGAGCGGGGCCTTCGGTTACTGCAGCTGGCCCTCAAGAGGACCAGTAGGTGGCGCTGTGACATAGGAATAGACGCTTCCTGGGACCTGCCAGCCCTGCATCTGGTGTGCAGGTCCTCAGGGTGAACCAGAAACCCAAATCAGACTCATCAAATCTCCCTGAGAGGGGACACCCCATGTGGCCCCCGTGACTCAGGAGGGGCCGAGGAGGGCTCCTTTGTGCCGCCTTGAGAGGAGGGACGTGCCCTTTGCCTCCTGCTGTCCTCGTCTGGAGGGGTCTGTGCAGTTAGGGACTTCATTTGCTAGGACCTTGCTTGGCTCTGGGGCAACATCTGACTCGGTCCCCTGAGTCCAGGGTGAGAGGGCCATTGTCCCGTTTGGTTAAGAACATGACTTGGGAGCTGACCTGGCCTGGGTCCGAGTGCCCGCACCGCCTCCCCCTCGGTGTGTGACCCTGGGCCGTTACCTTCCCCGAGCCCCCTCTCTAGTCGTCACCGGTGCAGACTACAGAGGAAGAGAGAGGGGTCGCATAGGACGTGTGTATAGAGAGAGATTTATCTAAGGATTTGGCTTACCGGACTGTGGCGGCTGGCAAGTCTGAAATGGCAGGGCAGGCAGACAGGGTGGAAACCCCAGGAATCGTTGATGTCGAGGTCTCGAGTTCGAGGGGCGTCTGGGGGCAGAATTCCTTTTTCCTCTGCAGACCTCAGTCCTTTTCTTAACGCCTTGACGTGGATGCATGGGCCCCACACACGTTATAGCGGCTGACCTGCTTTAATCAGTCTACTGGTTTGTGTTAATCACGTCTAGAAAATACTTTCCCAAGAATATCCAGACCAGTGCTTGACCCAATATCTGGGCACCCTGGCCTAGCCACATTGACACATAAAACTAATCATCTTAGCCTCTGTCTACTTGCATATAAAATTGGTGATGACAACTTTTTCTTTTCTTTTTTTTTTTTTTTTTTTTTGGCAAGACTCAAATGATGTGGTTAAAATACTTAGTTTAGAGCACAATTTTGAGAGCACGACCGCTGCTTTTTTACTCTTGCAAGGTTAGTTGTATGGCCTGGCACTTTAAGGGGTGGGAGACTGTGGGGCGTGAGCAACACTGAGTGACCCAAAGGCAATGAGAGTCATGAGGCTCGAGGAGCAAAGGGCCTGTTACGCAGATACTTAGGACAAAAACTGGGCTCGAGTCCCCAAGTGCCACTGGGCTAATGCCTTTGAACTCGGCTTATCATGACCTGTCTACTCGGGACCTGGGCTAGACGTAAATTTATTCCAGGATGTGCCTGGAAGCTCAGGACAATCGTCTGAGCTTCGTGAGCTACCTTTTTTTTTTTTTTAAGATTTCCTTCTTTCTTCTTTATTTTGGAGAGAGAGAGAGCGTGGACAGGAAGAACAGAGACAAAGGGAACGAGGGTCTCAAGTGGACTCCCGCTGTATGTGGAGCCTGATGCAGGGCTTGATCTCATGACCCCAAGACCATGACCTGAGCCGAAATCAAGAGTTAGACGCCCAACAGACTGAACCTCCCAGGTGCCCTGACTCCTAGTTTTTAAAATTTTTCTTTTCCTTTTTGGATGAAATTAATGTTATTTACATTCTTTGACTTCATAAAAAATACAACTGAGCCATAGCATAGACTATGTTTTCATTCTTCTTCTCCATTTTATTATTCAAGATTGCAAAGGTGCTGCAAAGTTGGAAGAATTTTACAGTGAACCCCCAAATACCTAATGCTAGATCCTCTCATTTTACTAAACATCCTTTGTCACATCTTTATTCATCTGGTCATCCCTCTGTCCATTCATTTGTCTGTCTGGGTTTCGGCACTTTTCAAAGTAAATGGTAGACGTAGGTACTCTTCACCTACATATTTGTCTTGTATTATCTCTGGTTTTGGTGTCCATATAATGCTGGACTCACAAAAGGAGTTGGTGTTTCCTACCGTTTGTTCATTTTTTAAAACAGATTCATGGGGATATGTTTTACACACCAGGAATCGTAAATGTACTGTGGGATGGTGATTTTCAGTCAATTTATACATTTGTGCAACTATCAGCACAATCCAGGTTCAGAGTGTTTTTATCACCCGAAACCTTCTCTCATGAATGTTTCTAGTTAGTCAGGCCCCAGCCCCATCCCCAGACAACCACTGATGGGTCTGCCTTCTGCCTTAGAGATTTGCCTTTGTAGACATTTCCTATCAATGAAATCACACAACATAAGGCATTTTGTGTGACTTCCCTCATTCTGCCGAAGGCATTTGAAGTTCATCCGTGTTGTAGCACGAATCAAAAGTTTGTTCCATGACTATCAGTGATACCTCAGTAAAACTCAGGAACAAAAGTTCAGTCCCTTTTAAGGCTGAATAGTATTCTACGTTATGGCCATACACAGTTTATCCGTTCAGCATTTCAAGGGACGTGTGGGTTGTTTCCAGCTTGGGGCCGTTATGAATGGTGCCGTGCTCACTTGTGACCAAGTCTTTGTATGGACGTGTGTGTCGGTCTCTCCCAGGCAGATAACTTGGAGTAAAATTTCTGGGGTTCATGTAAAGATATATTTCACTTTTTAAGAGACTGCCAAACTCTTTCCCAAAGTGTACTTTTTTTTTTTTTAATTTGCTATCAGCAATATATACAGCTTCCAATGTTACTGCCTCTCACTGAAAGTTGGGAGTGCCTGTGTCTCGGCTCCCAGGTCAATGGGGGCTGGCAAGTCTGGAATCATTTGCACCCACCATGCACATTTCTGGGGTCAGCCAGATTTGGGTGAGTTTTCACTGGAATTAGACATCCTCCTTCTCTGACCGGTCCTTTCCCATGCTCCTCCTCACTCTCTACCAGCTGGGTTCCTTGTGAGGAAAGAGAACTTGGTGGGTTTTACTCCTGGAGGTTTAGCCCGGGGTGTCAGTGTGCTGCTCCGAGTTTTGACTCTCATCTAAAAACTTCCTGCTTTTGTTCACTCTTCAGAGCTCTCGAGTCATTGTGTTCTGTATTTTGTCCCAAGTATATAACTGTTATTTGTTGGAAGATCCATTTCTGAGGAACTTTCTCCTCCATTAGGGAAGTTCAGCTTTCATATCATTAACTAGAGTTCAATGTGTATTTGAAGTTGGTTTGTTGGGGGGGGGATGGGAGTACATTTACTTACAATGAAAAACCTACGTGTACCATTTCTTTTTTTATACACTTTTTGGGGACATAATGTATGTGTGCTTTCTTTGTTAAAGCAGTATTTTTAAGTTTCTCTGTTGAAAAAATGAAAACTCCTGCTTTTCTTCCTCTTCTTCCTTGTGAGGTTTGGGTTGAAGCTCTAACGGCAGCCTAAGATCAGGGTGTTAAGCCACTCAGTCTTATCTGTGGAAAGGATCAGCTACAACAGCTCTGGGCTGTGGGTTTCCGGTTTCACACCTGACACTGGTTCCGTCTCAGAATCTTCTGTTCCCTTTAAAGGTAATGGTATCCGTGTCACTGGTGCTCCTGTGAGCACTTTGAGACACTTGGACAGTTATGTCTGTGGTGTGTAATTGAACAGAATCTGTTTTGTCTTCCCTGTGAGGACAGCTGCTCTCACCAGACAACCCAATGCTCCAATTTGAGAAGCTCCTACGTCAGAGTTAGGGCGACTCTTTCTTTCATTGTCTCCTCAGTCTCTTTCCATGCACAGCTAATTGACCAGACCTAACCTTTTCAGAAAGACTCAAAAGTATATATAATATTTTAATTATACAATAATTAAATAATTACAATAATAAAAATAATAAAATAAAATAATAATATTCTCACTGCCGTCACTCTGCAAATTCACACACTCCCCGAGTCCCACGGAGGTCTGCCTGTTGATCTCGTCTGCGAGCTTGAGGACCTTGTTAGGGAATAACAATGGCTTCCCTCATTTTTTTGACATGCATCTGGTGCTCTCCCCCTCACTCCATCTTCGTCTCTCTAGCGGGGACGTTCATAAGTGCTGGGGGCAGTGTGTTGTTTTGTTGTTGGTGGTTTTCCAGTTCCCTGCAAGGGGTGGGGGCTTCAGGGAGAAGGGCACTGGTGCGTGACTGGGAGTCAGGAGAGCCTGGGCCATTGCTGTCCGGAGGCGTGTCTTTGCCTGTCCCCATTCAGGTTCCCCAAGTGCAAAATCATGGGGCCAGGCCCACCCCTGCCACACAGCTCTGTAATTTTTTTTAGAATGTAGTTGTTTCTGGAATACTTGGGTTGAATTTCTGTAGGGCCAACAGGAGGCAGACTGTACCATGTCTAGGAAACTGAGCTCTGACCAGTGGCCACGGTCACACGTGGGATGTCTGGGAGAAATGAGTGAAGAGCGTCAGGAAGAGGGGATTTGAGGACTTGTCGTGAAGCTGTTTCATTATTTGGGAGGAAGGAGTGGATGGAGATTATGGGGTTGCTAAAGCCCTTCCAAACTTCCCCAACCCCATGGATGCCCCCACTTGGGTTCTGGGGATGGGGCCACTGCTCATGTGAGACCCTGAGTTACGGGACCTGGGAGAGAGGGGGTGGCAGGTAGACGTCAGCACCTCTGAAAAAGCCAGCTCAGTCCTAGACATGACTGCTGTCCAAGGGATGGGGACCCAAGGAGCAAACGTGGGAAGGCGAGGTGGCCAGGACTCTTAGCTGGAAGATTGCCTAACGAGATGCCCCATCTTCAGAAGCCTAAGAGAGGGGTGCCTGGGTGGCTCAGTTGTTAAGCATCTGCTTTTGGCTCGGGTCATGATCCCGGGGAAGCCTGCTTCTCCCTCTCCCACTCCCCCTGCTTGTGTTCCCTCTCTCACTGTGTCTCTTTCTGTCAAATAAATACATAAAATCTTTTAAAAAAAGAAAAAGACAAAGCCTAAGGGAGATCAGGCATGGGCCAGCTTCTCTCTAGGAAGCTACTCCCATCCATTATGCTGCCTGACCACCTAAGCACTACTTACCCAGAAAGGAGATGATAGGGGCAAGGAAAGGTAGGGGTTCTGGAATCAGGCAGATGTGGGTTCTCATCCTGTTCTGGCTTTGGCTGACTGCTTGAACCTGGGCAAGTTATTTGTGACTCAGTTTCTCCACCTATAAATTGGGATAAAAGTATTTATGTGGCACACAGTATATCAGGTTTAAATTTTATTTAAATTTATTAAAATTTGAATTAATGTCATTAAATTTTATTAAAAGGTAGATTTAATTTTTAAAACAATATAGATCATCCAAAAATTTAAACACGCCAAAAAATATACATTAACAAGTCAACTCCCACCCTTGTTTTCCTTCCAAAGTAATTAATTTGTTACCTGCTGTATCACAGAATAAATGTTACTAGTATTAATAGCTATTATTTATCAGGGACCTGTGTCAGGATGGTGCCTTATAATATCCCTACATTCACCCCTGTCTGGAGACAGCATTACCCCCATTTGGGGGGACAGGAAGCAGGCTCAGAGGGGCAGAACATTTTGCCTGGAACATGACCTATAGCGAGACATTCCAGATTTTAAAATACCCAGGTGACTTCATGTTTGTAAAACGCCTAGAACAATCAACATTAACGCCTCCTACCCATTCACCTGATGCTGTTCCCCCAGGAGCTGGGCAGACAAGCTCCCTGGGAGGAACGAAGGAGGCTGTGTTTATATCCAGACAGTCATCAGACAACACTAGTAAACAACAGCAGCAGGGACCAGGCTAAGTCTGCTAAGTTCCTTACATGGCTTGTTTCAGACTCATAACTACTCTCTGGGGTAGGTACTGCTGTTTCCATTTTGTAGGAGATGAAATTCAGCCTCAGAGAGGTCAAAGAATTTGGTTAACTTCTCACAGCTTAGAAAAGAAGTCTCAGAGACAGGATTCAAATCCAGGCAGCCCCACCAGAGAAGCTAAGCTCTTCCACACCTCTATCCCAGCTCCCCCGAGAGGTGGCTAAGAGAAGGTGGAGGGTCAGAGGGTCGAAGGCAAAGACTTGTCGGGAGAAGCAATGAAAGTCTGGAGCTAAGTTCTGGGGCTAGGATTCCAGAAACGAAGAGTTGATGTCTACCTTGTAGGGGCTGTGAGTTTGTTGAGGAGACAAACATAAACCACGGGCGGATGAACAGAGCTAGCTCAGTGGTAATAAGAGCACCACACCCAGCAGACTCGCTGTTCCCGTTATCTACCGCAGCACACCCCTCCCCAACAGGGATTTAAGACACCAGTCATCTCTTTTGCTCATGAATCTGTCGTTTGGGCCAGAGTTGGTGGGGTCAGCTCGTTTCTGCTCCATTGGGCATCTGCCTGAAGGCTGGGGGCTGGAGTCACCTGGGGGTTACTTACATGTTCGTGGTGGTGGCTGGTGGTCAGCTGAACCTCGACACGTGGGCTCTGCCTGCCGCTGCTCGGCTTCCCCCGAACATGGCAGCCCAGCCGCATCATTAGTCATTAGACGATGAGAATTAAAACCACCTCTACTAGAATGTCTAAACAAAAAAGACTGAATATACTGTGTCGTCAAGGATGCTCTCATACAATCCTTTTGGAAAAGGGCTAGGCAGTTTCTTTGGAAGTGAAACATCCACTTACCATATGACCCAGCCATCCACCTCTGAGGTAACCACCCCAGGGAAAGGAAAGTGTATGTTCATAGCAGCTTTATTTGAACTAGCCAAAAATGAGAAACAACCCAAATGTCCAACAAGAGGTGAACAGATAAGTAACTTATGGTATACAGTGAAATGCAATTCATCAATAAAAATTAACTATTGATACATGCAACAACGTGGACAGCTCTCCAAATTATTAGGTTGAGTGAAAGAAGCCAGACAAAACAGTGCAGGTATGGTATTATTCGATTTATATAAAAGCCTAGAAGATGGAAACTAACCTGTGATGACAGAAAGCACGCCAAAATTTGCCCGGACATGCTAGGGGTGGGGTGGAGGGAGGGATGGCAGAGGGGCATGAGGAAACTTTTAGTGTTGATAGTGGTGATGGTTCCACAGGCATATACATTTACCAAGTTGTACACTTTAGATACATGGAGTTTACTGTGCGTCAATTATATCTCAACTTACGAAACAAATACTACAGTGGAAAAAGGAAGGGTGTGTTGGGTGAGAAGCATTGTGGCCGCCATCTTGGAAAATACAACCTACCTTATTCAGCAGGTGTTTCAACCAGGTGTGTGCTAAGTACTTTTCAGCGCTGGTACTAAGTCCACCCAGCAACCCAACCCAAAGGGAAAATGAGGAAGTGACCAACTCTGTTATTATTATCATCTTGATTGTGATTAGAGAACCATGAGGTCTAGGTCTCTGGGAGGGAAGGGTGTCTCAGGGTTCTGGTAAGCAGGCCTTTTCTCCCTGAGCCACAGAAGCTGCTCCCTACTTCTTAGGACACATCAGGAAGCAGAAGCGCCCTTTAGAGAGCAGCACAATGAGGTGGAAGCTTTGTGGGTGTCGGGACATGGCTGCCGAACTGAGAAGCAGGAAGGGGCCTGCAGAGGGGCCTCTCTTGGGCAGGAGTGGTCCCCCCTTCTTCTGCTTCATTAGTCCCTTTGGACAGGTAGATGCCTGCCGAGGACCCTCTGGTAATTGCATTCAGCTTTCCTCTGGGAACCACCACGTTATGACTTGAAGTCCTCAAAGATCAGCTGAAATTGCCCCCCCAACTCCTGCCCCAGTTTCCAGAGGGCCCCACCAGCCCACTGATCACAGTGATTGGCTTGAGCAAACGCATAAGACAGGCTAGGTCAACCAGCATCCGCCTGGGACCTGGGCTCCGAGTAAGACGAAGGGGACTCTTCCTTTTCCCTGGGGTGGCTACGCTGGCCAGCGGGAGCCTTGGGTGCTGGTGGGCATCTTTCCACCACATGCGGACAGCCTGCCTGAGAACCAGACGGAAAGATGGCTGCAGAACCGGGAGAAGGAAAGGGCTGTGTTTCTGACATCACTGTTCAGGCCTGTGGATCCAGCCATCCCTGAAGCTGGAACCTCTTCAGGACTAGTTTTAAGGGCCAATAAACCACCTCTTTGCTTAAACAAGTTGCACCTGGGGTTCTGTTTCTTGCAAACCTGAGTAGTGGCCCATGCTTCGTCCTAGCACTCAGATGCCCCACCCCCATCCCTCCAGGGGCTTTCCGAGAGGCCCGGATATTGGGGTTGGCCCGCAATTGTGCTGCGCCTGTGTCTGCCCCCCACCCTCCAGACCTAGGGAGGAAGCAGACGCCAAGCCCCTGGTTCTGGGGCCCCAGAGACGGCTCGGTTTGAGAAGTGCTGCCCGCTCCAGCCAGTGCCGGCGCGGTTACGGAGATGGCATCCCGGCCAGAGCTTCGGAGCGGGGTCCCCGCGTCCCGGCGTGGCTGGGCACTGTGTGTCTGGCTACTGCTCTCTGTCTCCGGTGAGGTCCTCCCTTCTTTCTGTCCCAGAGCCTAATTAGATCTCTCTCCTTTTTATAGGGGTGGAGGGCTGCCCAGCAGACAAGCTGGCTTCGGAGCCTAGAAGGAGGGGCTGGTGCACAGCCCCGTGGACCCCTCGTTCCCAGCCCCTGTGGTGAGCCCAGGCCTGAGTGACAAGAGGGCTCTGAGAAGGTGGGGGGATTCGGGGGCTGACTGGAGCACAGAGGGCCTGGGGAAGGGCAGTTGAGGGATGGGAAGGACCAGACAGTACTTGGGGGACAGATCCTTTGTGGGATGCGGTCCAGTGGAGCTGAACAGAAATAGAAATTCGTGACATTGATTAAGCAGTCCCTGTGTGCTAGACTTTATCTTGTTTAATCTTTTTTTTTAAAGATTTTATTTATTTATTTGACAGAGAGAGAGATCACAAGTAGGCAAAGAGGCAATGAGAGAGAGAGGAGGAAGCAGGCTCCCCACTGAGCAGAGAGCCCGATGCGGGCCTCGATCCCAGGACCCTGAGATCATGACCTGAGCCGAAGGCAGAGGCTTAACCCACTGAGCCACCCAGGCGCCCTCTTGTTTAATCTTTATGACGACTCTGTGAGGTAGTTCCTACAACCCTCACTTTACAGTGACACTGAGGCTTACATGAGGTGTTCTTAGTCACACAGCTAGCAGGTGGAGAGCTGACCTGGGGGCCACTGAGGATCTGGGGGAAGTGGTGGAGTTCCTGGCGGGGGAGGATGGGCTGGGGCAGGAGCAGTGGGAGGCTGGGGCCATCTAGGAGGCAGGAAGTGGCCCAGGCAGGGGAGGATTTGTTGGAGGGGAGGAGAGCTGGGTGACAGGATCGGCAGAACCTGGAGACCGAGACTTGCCTGCAGGCTGGTGAAGCTCCGAGGATGGGGAACGGAGGGAGTGGGGAATCTTCCTCACACAGATTGTGGAAAGGAGACCAGAGAGAAACCGAGGAGTCCTCAGGGAAGAGCTACCCCAGATGCGCTGTACAGGAGCCAGGAGAGAGGGGGAGGGAGGGCTAGGAGGGACTAAGGCGGAGGCACTGGAAGGGCTGATGGGAGGAAAGAGGAGTGGGGCTATCCGGGACGGCTGAGGGCAGACCAGGCTTTGACACAGGAGTGGTCAAGGTCACTGCTACAGAAAGGTCAGGAGAGATGAAGGCCAGGAGCTCCTATTACCTACTGGTTGTGGTAGTCGAGTGTGGTGGGAGAGAGGGTCTTGTTCTTTTCATTTCTGACTGTAATAGTAAAGCCTGAAAAATACAATTAAACAGGGGTAGAAATATTAACAGGTGTAAGACCTCCCATGGTTCCAAACCCACACACTACTATTAATGGTTTTAAAATTTCCTTCAGATTTGGGTATAAGAACCAAAACAGACACATACCTATGTAAAGGAATTTCGATTGCTACACATCTTTGACAAAACGAATTATTACCTGTCTTTCATTTTAGCCATTCAGGTGTGTGTGTGCACCTGATCTCATTGTAGTCTTAATTTCTGTTTCCCTGATGAATAATGGGATTGAGCGAGTTTTCATGTGTACTGACCTTTGGGATATCCTGTTCTGTGAAGGGCCTCTTCGGATTTTTGTTTGTTTTTCTATTGGTTCGTTTGAGTTCTTGTTAATGATTTGCAGGTCTTTATATAATCTAAATAGAACTCTTCTGCTGGTTATATGTGTTGTGAGTATCTTCCACACTGTGGATCTTTTCACTGTTGTTAATGGTGTCTTCTGATAAACAGAGGCTCCCAATTTTAATGTTGTTCAAATAAACGTTTTTCCATTATAATTGACTTTTTTTTTGGTGTTGTATTTAAGAAATATTTGCCTACTAAGATTTCTTTCCCAGATTTATGCCGATATTCTCCTGTGTTTTCCTCTAAGCTTGATTGGTTTACCTTTCAGATTTATTAGATATACGATCCAGCTGAAACTGATTTTTGGTTGTAATCTATGAAGAGTAGAGGTCAGAATTCACTTCTTGTGCATATCCAGTTGACCCAGCACCAGTGATGGAAAGGATCATCCCTTTTCCATAGCCTTGCAGTATCCCTTTGTCATAAAACTGTATACATCTTTTGGATTCTGTCCCGTGTTCCGCTGACCCCTTGTCTGTTCCTGCACCAATACCACACTGTTCGCATTACATCAGTCCTTCAATGGTTTGGTTCCTGGTAGTGTAAGTCCTCCGGCTTTGCTGTTTTTCAAGATTGCCCGAGATATTCTAGGAACTTTATACTTCCATAAAAATTTTAGCATCAGCTTATCGTTTTCCACAAAGACCCACTGGGGCTTGATTGGAACTGTTTTGACACTGTGTACCAATTTGGGAAGGACTACCACTAAAATACTGAATGTTTCTATACACGCACATAGTATATCCCTCCACTTACTTATATTTTCATAATTTTTTTCAATAATATTGTATAGATTTCAGGGTAGAGGACTTGTATATTTTTATTAGATTTATTTCTAGGTTTCTGATGTTTTTGATGCTATCACAGATATTATTTTATTAATTTCACTGTCTACTTGTAGCTAATATAGAAATACAATTTATCTATCTTCACCTTATATCCAGTGACCTTGCTAAACTCATGTATTAGTTCAATAGTCTATACACTTAAAAACTTATTGTGAACACCACTAGGTTGTCTACAAATAAAATTTTATTTCTTCCTTTACAGTCCTTATGTGTTCTTAGAAACAATTTCTGTGAAGTATACATGTCATAGAATTCACCCACTTTAAGTGTACAATCGAGTTTTAAAGCATTTTTTGTAAGGGTTATTTAGAGGTATGTTATTTTTCCAACATTTGGGAACTTTTCAAATATCTTTGTTACTGATTTATAATTTAATTGCATTATGGTCCAACAACATTATTTGACTTGAATCCTTTCATATGTAGTAAGACTTGTTTTATGGCTCAGCATGTGACCTACGCTAATACAAGTTCCATGGACATTTGAAAAGAAAGTGTATTTGGCAGTTGTTGGGGTGGATTGTTCTATAAATAGCATTTAGTAAATTGGTTGATGGTAAAAAAATAGTTGTTTGATTGTATTATTCAAGTCATCTTTATCTTCAGTGATCTTCTGTGTACTTCTATCAAATATTAAAAGATGGGTGTTGAAATCTCTGGCTGTTATTGTGGCTCTGTCTTTCTGGGCAGTTCTATTACTTTTGCTTTTATTTTAAAACTCCATTATGTGCATAACTGTTTAGGATTGTTAAATTCTTTTGATGAATTAAACTTTTTAAAATTATGAGATAAAACTTTTTACCATCAGTAATATTCTTTGCCCTGAGATCAACTTTATCTGATTTTGATACTGTCTCTTCAGTTTTTTTTTTTTAATCGTGGTAGCATAATATCTCATTTCCATCTTTTTTGTTTTAAACTATTTTTGTCTTTAAGTGGGTTTCTTGTGATAGAATACAGTTGGGCTTAATTTCTTATCCAATCAGACTTTCAATTGAGGTGGTTAGACCACTTATATTTAATATTATTATTGATATGGCTGGGTTTATGGTAGAATGAGCCCTTTACATCATTAAGTGTACATCTTTATCTCTCACACTGTTTCTTTTCTTTCTTTTTTCTTTTTTTCTTTTTTTTTTGCCCCAGGGGTACAGATCTGTCTCACACTGTTTCTTGCCTTAAAGTCTGCTTGGTCTGATATTAGGTATAGCTATACCAGTTATATTAATATTTTTATTTTCGATGTTTTGATGTCCTAATATTTAGGGTGTGTCTTTGGTTTGCAGGTTATAGTTGTTAGATTTTGATCCATTCTAAGTCTTTTAATAATAGAATTTAGTCCACTTATATTTAGCATAATTACTAATATATTTGGGTTTATATCTCCTTTATTGCTTATTTCTTCTTCCTTTTTCTCCATTTGTTGTCTTCTTTTGGATTCTTTTAAGAAAATATCATTCCCTCCTCTAAAAACTTGCTAATTATATATTGTTTTATTATTCTTTTAGTGGCTACTCTTACAGTTTAAAATATGCATTTCTGACTTCATGGTCTAATAAAATATTACATTGATCACTTCTCCAATATGGCTAGGATATTAGAGTACTTTAACTTCACTTGTGCCCTCCCACATTTTGTGTTGTTCTGATAAGACATTTTAAGTCAATATATATTTTAGACATTTGTATTGCTTCGTACAATGTTTATTTATATTTAACTACATATTTACCCATTCTAGTGCTCTTTGTTCCTTCATGCATTTTCTTATTTCCATCTAGGATCACTTTTCTTTTGCCTGAAGACTTCCCTTTAGGATTCCTTTTGTGAAAGTCTCATGGTGACAAATTCTCTCAGCTTTTATCTGAAAATTCCTTTATTTTAAAGGCAGTTTTCATTAGGAAAACAAACAAAAAACTATGCTGCCAGGTTTTTTTTCACCCCAGAACTTTAAATATGTATTTTTATTGTCTTCTGGCTTTCTTCATATCTGAGGAGAAGTCAGCCATCAGTCTTAGTGTAACACAGTTAGTACATTAATCAAAATCAAGAAGCCCTGTACCCCTGAAACAAATAATACATTACATGTTAATAAAAAAGTCTCACCAAACTAAAAAAAATCAAGAAGCCAACATTAATATGGGGTTTAACCTACCAATCTTACTCAGATTTCACCAGTTCTCTCTCCAGTGTTCTTTAGAACAACAACAAAAAAATATGGTCCAGGATCCAATCTAGGATCATACTGTATTTAGTTATCATATCTCTTTATTTTGTCTCATTTAATGTGAAACAGCTCCTTAGTCTTCACCTTTCATGATAGAGTGCAAGCCACTTATTCTGTAGAACATCCCTCAGCTTGGCTTTGTCTGATGTTTCTTCAAGATTAGATTCAGGCTTTGCATTTTAACAGGAATACCACAGAAAGGAGGTTGTGTTCCCAATGCATTATATCAGGAGGCACAGGATGACTATTTGCCCCATTCCTGTTGATATTAATTTTGATCAGTGGTGAAGCTGTTACTGCCACGTTTCTCCTACAAATTACTATTTTTTTTCTCTCTGTAGTTAACAAGTAATTTGGGGGAAGAATATTTAGAATCTGTGAAGATACTGATCTCAAAACACACACATACACGTGCACACACACACACACACACACACACAAACAGACCAAATCAAAAGCCCAAAACTTTTCATTATCTATTGATGCTTCTTGCCTGAGCAATTATTACTATGGAGGTTGTCAAATGATGGCTTTCTAATTCCAGAATTGGTTCTACAATTAGTTGGAAGTCTACAGAATGAAGTTTTAATAGAGTTCCATCAACTTCTCATTTGCCTTGTTCCTAGGGCCTACCCCTTTGTGTTTTTCAACTGAAATCTTGGTGTATAGAGCAGGGTCTTTCCTTTTGAGAGAGATTGAATTCTGATCTTTTATCTTTTCAGCACTGTGACTCTGCGAAGTTCTGTTCTGCTTTACAGAGGTCTGGGATTAGCTTTTAAGGTTCCCATCTTGTAAAATTTCAGACTTCAGAAAATGGCGTGAACTTTTATTTGAGGCTTCTCAAGCCTTCAATTTTGTCACTCAAGCCTATGAGACTATAAAAACCTCTGCTAATTTCTCTTGTCTCACTATAAAAACCCTTCTGCCTGGGGAAAACCTGGCTCCTTAGCCTCTTGCCAGAATCAACAAATGCAAGGGGCCGGAAATTGTTACTTTGCATCTCCACGGTTCTCCCCTCTCCACAACCTTAACCCTTCTGGTTGCTGTTGCTTCTCTAACTCTCTTATACTTGAAATATCACCTGTTTCTCTGGCTTTCCTAAGTTATTTTCATTGGGAACATTATTTGGCTGCCAAATACTCCACCCTCTTCAGAAGTGAGAGTTCTAAATTTTCCTGGGGGGGGGCTGCTGAGTGTTGCATCATATGGGTGTCTCGTTTAAAAATGTAACCTCTTCTAATTATATTTATTTTTATTTATATTTTATAATGAGTACTGTAATAATCTTTGTAGGTATACCCATATACACGAGTTCCATTTTTTTTGGTAAGATAAATGTATGGAAATAAAATTGCCAGATCACAGAGTACTATGATTTGCAATTTTGACAGGTATTGTCAAATGGCCCCTAGTAAGACTGTGCACTAGGCTGAGCTGACAGGGTCTAATGAATGACCATTGAGTAGTTTTGAGTGGGTCACTATCTTCTCTGCCTCTTCAGGTGCCTCAGAGGTCTCTCGGCCCTCTCTGTTCTAGCCTCAGTCTTCTGTGGTGAGTGGACAAGGCAATCCACAGATCTGGTGTGTGGTACAGGGCAGCCCTGTCAGTGCTCATGTCGTGTCTTGGTACCAGCAGCTGATGGGGAGTGGCCCCACCTTCCTGCTGAGTCAGCGAGAAGGGATGCCCCCAACCTACGGTTTGGGTGTGAAACCCCGCTTCCTGGCAGAGATGGACCCAGCCAAGAATGCCGCACTCCTTACCATAGGCAATGCCAGCCCCGCTGATGAGGGCACCTACTACTGTGCCCTGTGGTTTTCAGGACAGTATGTCTTTGGAGAAGGTACCCATCTGCTCTATCAGGGTGAGTCTAAGAGTGTAGGGATTTGGTGCCCCTAGTGTGTCAGACTGCAGTGGAGTGGGTGGCAGTGGGCAGAAGGGTGTAGATGGTGGAGTCCCCCTGGAGGAAGCCTTGGTCAGCAGGGATGAGGGGAAAGGAAGGCAGGCCCAGAAGACTAGAGGGCCAGCAGAGAAAGCCTCAAGCTTCTGGATGGTAGACTCGACTGGGAGCATTTGAGGATGGACACAGATACGTTAGGCCCAGACTTTTAGGCCTAGGAGGGGAAGCCTAATCAAGAACATTAAATCCACTTCCTTACCTTGCTCTGTAGGAAGAATACTGGAGGCCCAGAGGATGAAAAGTATGTGGCAGAGACAAGCTCAGAGTTCATATTCTGGCCAGAAGGCTAGCTGTGGGGGAAAGTAGATTCTGAGAAAGGCAAGGGAAGGCCTTAGAGGAAGGGAAGGAGTGTCTCCAGAGGCCCCAGAAGGAAGGAGATGCAAATGCACTATGAGTTTGGAAGAGGCTGGTGGTACCGGGTGACATCCTTCCTCCCTTCATTCCCCGCAGCTAAGATGCAATCCCCAGCTTTCCAGCCACCTGAGCTGAGCCTGTTCGTCCCAGCCTCTGGCCCTCCCTTCCACGTACTTTGTGTGGCCCTCGGACACAACCCTGACCCTCTCAGGGTCTCCTGGGTCCTGAAAGGCCAATATCAGGAGGAAGAGGACACCACTGGAGGAGCTGGGGAGCCCGTGGTCAGCTGGCTGCAGCTGCCTCGGGGGGTGGCAGGAATATCTGTGACTTGCCGAGGTTTGCACCAGACTGGAGTCTCAGAAGTCGTGCTGCCCCTGCCCTGCGGCCAAGGTGAGAACAGAGGCCCTCGGGGGTGTGCTCCAGTCTTCCTGATGCAACCACCTGGAACACTGACACCAGCTCCCCTCTGGCAAACTGGACGGTCAAGATAGGCACATCTGTGTGTGGCCAAGAACCCTGGCTCTGCCCCAGCTTCTGGGTGAAGACTGCACTTGGCTTTGGAGCCTATGCAATGACGTGGGACCACCTACCCCCAAAGGCCCAGGAGACACTCTGTCATTCCGGGCTTCTCTATTCTCTAGTGGTGAATGCCTCTTTATTTCTTTGGGGGATATGGCAGAGGGAAGCTCTCTGAAGGGCATTTGCTCTGTTCCAGGCTGCAGGAGAAGGCTGGAACTGGAGAACGGGAATGAGATTCACGAGAAGAGTGGACACACTTGTCTAGGTATGGACCCCCGGACACTGACCTGGGACCTGGACCCCTGAGGTGGCAAGGCCTTGACTTCTCACTTTGACAGTGACCCACTCAGCAAGCCCTTAAGGAGTACTAAGTATTTCCCAGGGCAGAGAGATGACTGGAACAGTCTGAACATTAGTGAGTCTAGAAGGTTTGGTCAGACACTGAACCAATGTTTAAAATGCAACAAAAACTGCCCTAAGGCTTTCAGGGCAGGAACACGGGATATTCCGGAGCTCAGAGAGCAGAGGGGCCCTCCTGCAGGAGGGTCTGGGAAGCTCCCGTGGACCATGCAGCGTCAGAGGTGAGCCCTCAGATTCTGGCTGGAAAGGGTATAGACCCAGTCCAGAGCACCTGGGTCTAGTCCCGGTTCTGCCCTCAACTCTCTGCGGCCCCTTGGGTGAGTCTTTCACCTCCTCTCAGATCCACCCACCCATCTACCGCCCTCGGTCCGAACCATCTTTGCCCTTACAGATCTTAAGTCTAACTTTCCTATCTGTAAAAATGGGGAGTAAGAGAACCTCCCGGAGGATCGAGTGAGCCAGAGAGATCTCTTCAGGAGGAGGCAGTGTCAAGGGCCGGGCGGGTCCGACTTTCACGCTGTGCCGTCCGTGTCCCCCCCCCCCCCCCCCCCCCCGCAGTGGAGCTGGAGCAGATCCTCACTGCCGCCGCCTACTGCTACCTGGGACTGCTGGCTGCAGCTCTCATCTATGGCCTGATCGTGGCTGCCCTCTGGAGGAATCGCTGCCTTTGGGCCCACCCTACGGAGCCTCCCCCCGGACGGGGTCAAGGAGCAGCCCTGGGTTCCAGGGTGCAGGTGGGCAGGAGGTGCCCTCCTGCCAGGGTCACTGAGCGCAAGGGGCCGAGCCCCAGCGGATTCCATGTCCTCCGGGGGCCTGTCTGTGCGCCGGACCCTACCTCCTTGCTCCAGCCAGCTTCCTCCTAGTCTGCGGCCTTTCATTACCCTGCAGGTCCCCTTTCTTCTCCCAGATTCCCAAATTTCTCCATAAATACAGGGAATTTGAGAAGATACTGCTGTGCTGTTGGTTGTTCTGGGCAAGGGAGGTGGGATCCTAGGACCAAGACTGACAGCTCCCTGGGGAGGCCTGTCCAGGGTCGGCAGACTCTGGGGACAGGTCAGCCACCCCAGCCTGGAGCCTGATGGTCATACGGGTCCCAAAGCCAACCTGGCTTATCACAGGGAAACACCTATGGCAGAGGAAGACAATCACGTTTTGCTGCTCACTGAGAAAGCCGGGTCACACAAACCCTCTCTTACTTCATCTACTTGAGAGTTAGGTATCTACAATCCTCCCCTTTTTGGTTAAAATCATTTCATCCTTACCCCCCTTCCTTTTAAAGATTTTATTTACTTATTTGAGAGAGGGAGGGAGCAGGAGAGGGAGCAGTGGAGGGAGAAGCAGGCTCCCCGCTGAGCAGAGAGCCCCATGTGGGACTCGATCCCATGACCCTGAGATCATGACCTGAGCTGAAGGCAGATGCTTAACTGACTGAGCCACCTAGGTGCCCTTCTTACCCAACTGCCCCCCCCCCTTTTTAATGAGAGAGAGCAAGAGCGAGAGAGAGAACACGAGCCAGGGGAAGGGCAGAGGGAGCAGCAGACTCCCCGCTGAGCAGGGAGCCCAATGTGGGGCTCCATCCCAAGAATCCAGGATCATGACCCAAGCCAAAGGCAGACACAACTGGCTGAGGCACCCAGATGCCCCTTCTTACAGCCCCTTTTGAGAACAAATACCAAATGCCTTTGGGGATTGAAGTTGGTCAAGATCTTTTACCAGAAAGATCACACAAAATTTTACGGTAGGGGGATTCCATCAGAGATTGCTGAGGCAGCATGGTCCCCATGACTGCTGTAGTGTCCCCTCAATGGGCCAAGTGCAGTGGGGCAAGGTAACCTACTTCTCCTTTGTGGGAATACCAGTGACAAGGAGCCTGAACCCTGCACCTCATTTCCCACGCTTACACTACAGGGGTGCAGCCTTTCCAGGACTCTCTGAGCATCCGGCCACAGAATCCTCCCATTCAGGGTGACGGCTGCCCAGAGCTCCCTAGTGTTTGGAGCTCGGGCTCAAAGGCCCCCCCCAAGCCTTCTTCCTCCTTTCTTCTACACTTCACCTTCTCCCAGCCTCCACAATACACCTATGTGGCACCTGCTGAAAATGAATCTGAGCAAGTTCTGAGAAGCAGTCCTGGTCCCAGGATCCTCCAGTCCTCTCTCCCTGGGCATCAGAGCACTTGAATCCTGGGACACACATGTCTACTTCGAGAAATCCTTGCTATTATGCCAACTCCTTAAGTGAGGACTTTGTTAACACCCTGATGCAAATTAGCTTTGCTGACAGTGGAGGAGGCACAGAAGGCTCAGGAACAGTGTCACAGAGGTCACTGGCCCTGGGACTGGGCTGTTGGGATGGGGAGGCGAGGGCTGACCAGCAGGGACCTGGTGGGGCACAGAGAAGAAACACAGCCTAGTTCTGGCTTAGCCACTGGTGCTATCCACGTGTGCTATCTGTAAGGTGAGGTCCTGCTATGAGCTCTTCCCAGCAAGGAGCCTTAGGCGGTGCCTTAAACACATCTGTCAAGTGAATCATTCCCAGCACCTCAGCCTGAGAGTCAGAAAACCTTGCATCTGGCCTCTCGCTCTCCTCTAAAGGTCCCGTGTCCTACTCTGCCTGACTTTCTCAGCCAAGGAGACAAAGGACACGCCAGCGAGTGCGGTGAGTCAGCGGCCAGATCAGGGAGTGCGCACAGCGCAGCTCAGCTCGGTGGCCGCTCCTAGCAGAGCAGGGCGGTTGGGGGTCCTCCCAGTCACCAGAGAAGATTTCACAAGTAAAAACCTGCAAACTCTTTATTAAATTCTCCCATTTCATCTGTACAGAAAAAAATGCACATTATGTTCAGGATCTCAGTTAACATCTCAAAATTACACAGCATGAACATGTAAAAACAAGGAACTGCCGGGATTTTATACATAGAAAGAAAAATCATTTACAAAAGAGGCTTGTTAATTTTACTTTTTTTTCTCTTTCTTAAAAAAAAAAAAAAGTTCAAGGCCTAAGATCTCACACAGCACCTGCTGTTCAGTCTGTTTCCTACCTGGGACTGACCTGGGCACGCGGAGCTGCGCGAGTCGCTCGGGAAGCCTGCGGCCGGCTCGGCGCTGCCGTGGCCACTCCGGCCCACTCCGGCCCACTCTGGCCCTGGCGCGGCAGCCTGCCCCGGGGGCCCGCTCCTGCCTCCCCGGCTCTGGCATAGGCCTGCTGGGCTCTGGGGTCCAGGTGTCAATTCCACGATGGGGGAAGGCAAAAACAGAATAAAGAGGCACTATCTGAATTTTCTCCTTGCTTGGGGAGGGTTCTCTACTGCCCATATCCCAACATCCCTACTGGTGTGTGGTGACAGATCTTGGGAGGGGGGAAGGAGAGGAAACCACCATCAGGATCCTGTCACCACCAGCCCAAGCAGATAGTCCCGCCTTGTACTACAGATGACAACAGTCCCTGGGTCTCCACAGTGACCTCGCTAGATGGCTCGGGGAAGCTGGTCACTCTGAAGAGTCAGTCTGGGTTTGTATGACTTGTCTGTCGTCTGAGATCGGGGCAGGAAGGGGGATTCCCCTCTGAACTTGACTGCCCTAACAGCTGACCCTGGTCCTAATGGAGAGGAGGACCAAGAGGAGAGCACTAGAGAGATGGCCGACCAAAGACAGATGAGAGAGGGAGATAGGAAGAAAGACAGAGGCAGACCAGAACATCAGGTCTGGGTCCACGGCCCTTGGGAATTGAGACCAGAAGAGAGAGGAGTCCCTAAAGGCCCAGGAGAAAACTCAGGGTACTGGAGGGCTGCATTTGATGAAGTGATGCAGGTGCCGTCCAAATGGTAAGAAATAAAAAGGATCTTTCAGGTTTCTCAAATTTGTAAGAATCTGAAATATAAATACTATATACCTAAACGCACACAATTCAAAAAGCCCTCTCCTTTTTTTCTAGGGCAAAATTTAGGTTGAACGTGTCAGGATGGGTTGGCTGCCATCGTGGCTCTCGGTATCTGCTCACTTAACATAAGCTATACTCGGGGTTTGGGTAGTTTCTGGTTGGGGAGGGCAAGAAACAGGAAATGAAAGCCTTTCCTCAGAAGAACTAGAGATGACCTAAGCAAGGAGGCCGCCCCACGAAGCAACCCACCTCTCTCTGGATGACTCACTAGAGTGGGGGATATATAGTCTTTGGGATAGAAGCTGTACCCCTGCCTGGAGGTGGGGAGGATGGGAGACGTTTCCAGAAGTCATACTCACACATGAAAGTGAACCTTCTCTTGGGGAAATGGAGGGAAGTCGGCACATAAGTTCCTTTCCACTTTGATGATATGTAAACGGATAATACAGACCTCTTTACTATTGGATTCTTTTATTACATGACTTCGGGAAATGGAAGGAAGTGAAATCTGATTATTCTGTCACCTCTTCTGGGAAAGCAGAATCTCCCTCCCGCCACAGAGCTGCTCACTATCCCCCAGAAAAGGAAGTGCAGGATACGAGACAGCAGAAGGCCTGTAGGGAATTCAAGTCAATGCCTGCCGAGTACCAGAATCCCCTGGCTTTCAAGGATGGACTGGCTCCAAACAAGCTCGCTGGACCCACATAACAGGAAGTGGCAGCCAGTGGGTCTCCAGCGAATGCAGAGGAGGAAGGCTCTCCTGTTGGAGGGAACCTGAGCCTTTACTCTGCTCCCAACTCAGCACATCTTGCTTAGCAGACTTTTCCTGGGACAGCAGCAAGAGCAGAGGCAGGCCAGGGATACACCAGAGTAATGGTCTCACTTCCAGGGGTATCCTTCTGTGAGAGAAACTCAGTTAGAGGGAACAGTCTTGTTCCTGACAGCCTGCCTGTATTTCTGCTTTCCTGTACCGCAGGGCCTCCAGCCCGGGAGAGTTACCTCCCGGTGCCTCTTGAGCATTGTGGAGCACACTAAGTATGACTCCTTGAGACACCGGAGTGAGCTGACAAGGCCAGATGAGTTACCTGGCTACTGTAATTTTCAGCAAGTTCCTGAAGCCTTGACCTTGGGAAACCCCCGCACCCCTATTACCGTATGCTTGTTACTGTCTGGGGGCTAGACACCAGAAAAGACAAGGACAAGGTCCATCACTGGCTCCTCCACCAGGGCCATGGTTTCCTCTTCTTGACTAACTCTTGACTAGCTGATTTATCCACAACTGACCCATAAGGCCAGTAATCCATGAGGCCCAGCACCTGCGTTGTTCCACCGAATGAGGGACAGAATAGATACAGTTGAGCTGCAAGTTCAGATGGTGCTGGGCCCCCTGGAGTCAGAAAACTGCTCAGGACACTACCTGGGACTCTCAAGAACCGGTCACCTGAAACTCTTTCAAGCAGGACGGTGAAATGCTTTCTAGCAACAAGCAACTGAAAATACTGGCAGAATTATCCCTTTTATTCTGACTATTTCTAAAGATGATAAATGCTTCAAGAATCAAACTCCTTTTCAAGCTTCCAGATTTGCTGTAGACAACGAAGACAAACCCAAAATGTCAAGACACACTAAACCACGGAGATGTTGTACAAACGCTGGGACGGAAAATGTACAGATGCAGAGTGGTACCCGCACACTCACCAAATGGTGAATGTTTATTCTTTCCTGTAAACCATGCCAGACACGTCGGTGGGGGCCTGCATTTAGATGACACCCCCAGTTCTCATTCCCAAGCTCCTGCGGCCCAGGTAGGCACTCCTGGAGGTGGACCATGTCGACCAGCCCAATTCAGTCCCACAGTGGTGATGGTAGGGGGCTGCTGCCCGGACTCCCAAGAGTTTCAAGTTTTATGAGACTGAAGAATCCCAGGACAGGTGCTGAGAATCAGGAAGACTCTAAGAGCAGGACTGAAGGGACCAAGCAGCTTAGCAGCTCCCCTTGGTGACTTGAAGTACCCTAGGCAGAGGGACAGAGCTGGCTTCTGGACCCCACTGCCTCTGGGAAGGGCAGCAACAAGAAAAAGAAGAAAACCACAGTATTCAAATATATGTCAGTCAGATTAGACAAGAAGTGATTTGAATCAACTGATCCACACACTGATCCACTTTGTATCGAACACATTTCTCGAGAGACAAATGTGGCGCAGGTCCTGCAGCCCACGTGGACGGTGGCAAAGGAGAGGCAGGGCAAGGAAGGGCGCCATGGTCTATGTGGACAGTTTTAGGCACGTGATTTATAATACTCTGTGGACGTCTAACAGGTTAATAAAATATATATTATATAAATATATCTCCTCCTGTACATGCCGCCCCCTTGTGCAGCCACCGTAACTCCAGGCCCCAGACTCAAACCAGGTGTGCCAGGTCCAGGTCGCATGCTTGTACCCCTCTTTATACTCCAAACCTGTCATCCCACACTGGAGGGACAAGGGAGGACGGCCAGGAAGACTGCTTCCATAAAGCTCAGATTCTGGAAAGACTGATGAATCATCAAAGTACAACATTTAGCCAATGCCTACTACAGTGGGTGTACACAGCAAATGGACAGAAAGGAAAAAAAAACCACGGAGAATAGGTTCCATCTTTTAACACAGTAACTTTCCAAGTCCTCTCCACAAAGAGGCTTGAGGGAACTTATCTGGGAAGGTGGCCTTGAGCCTGCAGAAGGGTCAGGTTGGACGGCCAGTCACACCCTGAGACCACGCTAAATCTTTATAAGCCACTGTCTCTGACCTGCATTGTTGCCTGAAACATAAAGCAAAGTGAATCAATCCCTGCCCCTCTTTCCTGCCCTGAGCTCCCTCCCCTGGTGTAGTCACTGCCTGCTGGCGGGCCTTCCACAACAACTGCTATCGCCCAGCAAGGTCAATCCAAATGTGACTGAATCCTGTGCTAGCCTGGAGGAGGAAGATGCCTGGGATCCTGCTCCCCGGGACTCAGGGTCCAGCCTCTTGGCGCAGATCAAGTGACTGACCAGCTTCACACACTTCTGATCTCCTCCCCAACCCATTCACCCTTGGCCTAGGGAAGCTCATGCTTGCTTTACTTCACTGAAGTGAGGAGATCATAGAAATACTCATGGCCTTGGTGTCTTGACCAGCAGTGGCTCTATTAAGGTGGGAACTGGAAGGCATCCCTGTTTCAGCAGAAGAAAACAAGACCCAGAGCAGGCTGGTTAGTGGTTTCCCACTTCTCGGTGAAGTCCATGGCCCCCACATGGTCCAAAGGTGCTTTTGAGAAATGAGCAAGACATCCCAGTAATAGCATTTCGGGTGGTGTGTTTTCCCCTAAAGTCCCGCCTTCGTTTTACAGTCGCACGGAAGAAATAACCCCATTGCCCAAATGAAGCCTGGAGGAGATGTATTACTATATACATCTTTTTCTTTCTTTAAAAATTTCTTTTTTTTCCTTTTTTTTGGTGTTTTTGTTTTTTTTAAAAAAAATCATTTGAGTTGCAGGTCAGGTAAGTTGGTTCTGGAAGTACTGGTAGTTCCATTGGTATGAGAGAGACTTGTCTACAGGCAGGTAAACCCAAATTTGCCAATACAGGCAATAACCCAAGCGGCCAGCTGCTGTTGCTGCACAAAATGGTCGAGGAGGAGGAGGGCACCATGGACACGGGCGAGGTCGGAGATGGGACAATGCAGAGGACACCTGCTGCTGCTCTAACATGGGTGTTGGTGCCACCTCTGAGAAGAACGAGGTGAGTGGGTACACTATACAGGAGGGCTGTACAAACCGGGCACTGGACAGGTAGTTCCTCTGGCGGTCAAGGTGGCTCTACCTGTCCTTGAGCTCTCGTGTTACTCGCTTGGTGATACGTCCACACATCAGGCCAATCAGGAACAATATACAGATGCTCCCACTGATCACAGAGAGAATGTAGTTCTTTGACGGAGATGTCATCACTTGCATGGCGAGGTCAGAGAAGCCGTCTGCTGGGGCCACCTGGAACGACACACCGCAGTACCGGCCTCAGAGAGGGAACTGGGGTGGGGAAATGCTGGCTCTAACTTGCCCCCTTTGATTCTTAGTTTAGTTGATGCCATTTCTTTTGGGGAGAGAAGACAAGGGACAAGAAAATCGAACACAGAGCCACAATTCCTTTTCCTGATCCTAATATGGTGCATAAAATTAGAAAATACAAACAGAAAGAGGTGGGTTCTCATACCATCCATCATGGTGATCTCCACCACCAAACTGGCAGCAGTAGCCCTTACATTGAGGACCTCACCGCAGGTGGGGCCCAGCAGAATACTCCATATGGTTTTGGGTTTTTTTCCAACAAGGCTCCACACCTGGCATGGAGCCCATGGCGGGGCTTGAACTCATGACCCTGAGATCAAGACCTGAGCTGAGATCAAGAGTCAGCTGCTCAACCAACTGAGCCACCCAGACACCCCCACTGACATGTTTTCAATCATTTAGTCCTCAAACCAATCCCACATTACAGCTGAAGACCTAGAGGCCCAAGGGGTGGGAGGTGATTACTTACACAATGTTGCAGGTTCTTATGTATTCGGATTTATGTTTAAACACAGAACAGTTGAGATATGCTGGATGCTGGTTGTGCATCTTCTTTTCACTCACCATTAATTCATGAGCGCTGTTCCCCAGTAGAAACACTGTTTAAACACGACTCAGGCCAACTGAACACACTACACCACTCCCACACTCATGGACTTACAGTCCAGACAGTTTCCATCTCCGCTTTCTCGAATGGATCTCTGTGCAGCCCACGAGAGCAGAATCAGGGCCCAAAGGCTCCCCAGGTGCACAGGGACAGGGTCCTGCTCTTCTGGGTCTCATCTTAGCCTGGGTACCCGAGAGGGTAGCCCAGAGATGTCTGGCTATGTCTATCTGCTTCTCTACTCATCCCATAATGCAGAGGTTTCAGATGAATGTGATCTGAGCACTGACATTTGTTGACACAAAGTGAGCAGTGGAGTCACTGCAGCAACACTTAGCAACTGACCTGTGGAGACGGTGAGCGAGGGAGAGACTGACGTGGTGCCTCTCTCCTGCCTCACTTAACTGAGGGCTGCCAAGCCAACTATGTTCCCTTGGAAGAAGGGGTGAGGAACATGCTTGCTACTTGCATGCTATGATCTCTTCCCTTACATCTAGGTGTGAAGACTTTTCATGGTCCTTCCTGTTTGCCTGTTACCCTTGACCTTTTATGTGGGTGACAGGAGGAACTGGTCAAGAAAGTGGGGGTGGTTCTCGTGATCACTCTCTTAATCTAAGGCAACCGGGAATGTCCATCCTGGTGTGGAGGTGATACTAAGAGCGAGGATCTAGAAACCTGACTTTCTCACTGAGGGACCCTGAGCAAGTCACGGCTTCCACCAGCATAAAGTGAGGAAATAATCACTCTAATTACCCCGCTGGGCTGCAAGGTTCAAGTGAGGTAATATGGCCATCAGTGTGTTTATACACTGCAAAGCAATGTATACACGAGAACTGTTACTCTTCTGAGGCTGAATTTTTGTAGGAAAAATCTCCCCAGCCCCAGTCTGCTCCGGTACCACACACATTCACCAATGTCCTGATGTCTCTCTGCCTGATTATTTCCCTGTTTCGTCCTAGCCAAGGGCCAAGGCTAGTCCCACATACATATGCTCCTCCCAAACACCGTGTCAAATCAGAAAACCGAGTTTTAAGACAGCAGTGGCGCGCCTGCTTGCTTTCCCATGGGCATGATGTCTGGGTTCTCTCTGTATGGCTGGCTTCAGTCCCGTCCTTCAGGTGACTCGCTTCTCCATGGTGGACTACAGGCAGTGAGGAGAAAGTGGTGGACTGGGCAAAACCTGCTGGTTCTGTGTAAAAGCTGCCCAGTGTAAAAGCAGATGGTGGCTGCAGGCTCAAGGAAGCTGGGGAGGCCTCAAGGACAGTGACAGACTTTTCAAGAACCCTCACTGCTGGTCTTGCAACAAGGACAGGAAGACACGTAGAGTATCTGGGGAACTGACGGAGAGGTGGTTATTTCAGGAGACACTCTCAGTCGTTACCTTTGCAGCGTAACTCCACATTTCAATCCGGTCATTGAGGCGTTTTTTGCACTCAGGTTGTAACCTCACCCGCTTATCCTCCAGGGCCTCCATGAGGCAGGACATTTCTGTGGAAGAAAAGGGATAAGAAGAGTCTGAAACTGTCCAGAAGAGAAATTTCTGTAAGGCTGGGGAGAAGGGAACCTCACCACCAGAGAATTCAGATTTAGAGGCTACACAAAGTTAAATCCATTCTAGGAAACTTGAACCAAGATTTCACGTGAAGAAGAATGATATTGAACTTCCAAGGCCAGCTGCCCAGAGACTCTTAAAAGCTCTCTCATTTTTATTGGGCACATCTGGCTCAGAAACAACTTTCTACATGCCCAGGATCCACCCAGTGTGGCCACTGGGAAAGCTGATGAAGCTGCTCCAGTTTGGACAAGGGGGAAGAGGGCCACGATGATGACTAAGTTTTGCTTCCCTGATAAGTAACTCAACCTTCCCTTTTCATCAGATCCATACATCTGGTCATGGCAGGTCAGTTCAAACCCGCAGGATTATCCTTAAATTCATTCTGCCACAAAAGCCGAGTTGCAGCATCAGGCAGGCCCCCAGAGGATGTTGTCTGCGGCTGAGCTGCAGCTACAGCACAGAGTGGCTGCAAGTGCTCGCAGAGGGAGTCTGAGAGAGAGTTCAGAGAGGGTCAGAGTGAAAAGTGACTTACGACGCCCTCGGCCAGGGGTAATGGCTGCACAGTGGTGTTTAATGTCCAGGGCACAAGCTGTATGAAGGACTGGGTCCACAAAGATGTCTGCTTTGCTTTCCTTCAGCATGTTTAACACTTCCTAGGAAGGGAAAACATCGCAGAGAGAGCTTTTATAGAGGAAATGCATCAGATCTGTTATCTGAAAATACTTTATATACAAACAAAAAAGTCAAGGAGGGAAGATTGAGGGTTAACAACAGAACTTGTTGAGATGGCAATGTGGTGACAATGCAAAAAAAAAAAACTGTAGATTTTTAGCGACTGATTTGATTCCATAAATACACTTAAAGACCTAGTGTAAGCAAAGCCATGTGCTAAGTAAAGTGGGGGGTTATAAAATCACATTTGGGTTTTGGCAGTCTGCTGAGCCGTATTATTAAATACTAAGTGTTGGTATTTATACTGGTATAATACATCTATTTCCTTACTTTAAGAGGACTGAAAAATGTGAAATCTGAAAATCAGAGTAATATGTTATCTTGAAATTCCCAAACAATGGTCAATGTTTGCAAAATATTTCACTTTACCTCCATTATCCTCAAAGAAAAAAAAAAAAGACCGAGAGAGCATAAATTTTACTGCAAGAACAATTCTTAACTGAGTTTAAAGACGTTCTGAACAAGAGGAATATAAAAATGAAGTAATCGAAATCAGCTCTGTAGTCTCTCCATTTATACCCAATGAAACAACAGGAGGTAAACATAGGCCAGCAATGCCTTTTTTTTTTTTTTACTTTTAATTAAATGTATTTATTTACTTTAGAGAGAGAATGAGAAAGAGAATCTCAATCAGACTCCATGCTGAGCCTGATGTGGGGCTCAATTCCATGATATTGAGGATCATGACCTGAGCTGAAACCAAGAGTCAGATGCTCAACTGTGTCACCCAGGTGCCCCCAGAAATGCTTTCTTAAATAAAAATAGTTTGCTTTCAATGGAAAGACTATAGTCCCTACAAAACAACAATAACCGAAACAAGAAAACAAAAACCGAAACTCAAATATTGTTCAAAAAGTCCTCCTCAAAGTTAAATGGGATCATTTGATGACAAAGCAGTCCAAGGAAAATATCTGGATTTAGCTTTCCGCCAACTCCCCTTATTCCTCAGACCATGTGCAATCGGAAGCATTTCAGCAGATGAAAAGATCTGTGTACAACAGTCACAGTGACTCAACAATGACATCACTGAAACACTTTTCAAGAAAAGAAAAAGCTTTTTAAAAAGATCAAATAGATCATCTCAGTTGCAATTTTGCAAGATAATGTATGCTTAGCAGTTATAGTTTGTTAACTTTGTTTTTATGTGCTATTTCTGAAATGATTTCCATGGATGCAGAGTATGTACTGATATGTTGGACTTGACATTTTGTTCTCGGCAGTGTACTCACAGTGCGCCTCAACAACGGCCCGGTCATGGGCATGAGACATACTCACAAAAAAGTAGTACATGTGAAAGAATACTTAAGGTATGGGTGATTGTCAAGAATCCAATTAAGGTTTCTTAAGAGGTAACAGTGTGTAATTCTGGGGAGGAGGGTTTAGATGTTATCACTGAGATGTCAGAGGACAGCACTGGAAGGAAAAAGAAAAAGGAGTGAAAGCAGCAGGAGAAGAGGCAATTGACGGTGGTGGTTACCTTCTTACAAGTGTCTGTCTTGATTTTGAGCAGGTTGACTTTGAGGCACTCCTCTACTTGACCCGTCTGCTCTTGGGCTGCGGCTTCTTCAGCACACAGATTAGAGATCTGTCCAAGAGACACACGAATCACAAGGCCATCTCTACTCTCACCAGGAACCTTGTCTCGGCAGCCTGTAGATTTGGTGATCCTCCCACACGAGGTCCTCTCCAAGAGTTTCCTGATGGACTTCACTCCCCTCCCTCTCGTACAAGCTGCCAGGCCCCATTCTCCTTCCCAAGGACTGGCACCCGGAGTTGAAAGCCCTTCAGTGTACCCATCTTTATGCTGTCTGCCCTGAAATTGGAGTCAGACTGTCCCAGGACTGGTGACAAAGGAGGCAACCCTTGATGACACAGGAGGAAGGTGATACAGCCAAGTGAAATACTAGAAGCAAATGCTTTACAAAGATACAGGGTCAACCCAGACTCACAACTTGGCAACATACACACAAACACATAAAAGGGTTCTAAAACACAGTCCAAACCAAAGATTAAAAATTTAGCCTTCCTTGGACAACTTTTTGAGTAAGCTTCTTTTAAAAATCTTTAGCTATGATCCCCTAAAACTGAAATATGTTGAACAATTGTTCTCCACATGGCTTTTACTAGCTAGAAAGTCAAATAATTTCCAAGGACAGGCACTTCTTTGATGCTATTATAGGAGCACTTTATCTTTCTGGCAAGTCTTAGGGTATTCTAAGTTGACCATCAGAATAAGGAGAAGAGACAAACAAACTATACAGAGACGTGTGTGTGTGTGTGTGTGTGTGTGTGTGTACACACATACATATATACACATACATACATATATACATTCACAATATATATTATATATATATAATATATAGTAAAAGAGTACTCTAGTACAATAGAGAAACATGGAATCAACACTGTAATGACAGGACCAGTGCCAAGTCAAATTCAGTGTCACAGGGAACCAGAAACTCAAACAATGGAGAATCCAGAAGATGGGCCTTCAACTATCCTGGATTCAAGGCTGAAGGAAAAGAGAATACAGGACTTTTCTCCAATAAACATTTCTCTGAAAAGCTCTGTTCATAACCAGTTTCGTACCCAAACCCTACCTCATCTGAGCAGTGCAGCTGGAGCTGAGGATCCAGTCGGTAGTCCAGAGCAGACTCCTGGATAATAATGCGGATCTGATCTTCACAGTCTGAAGAGAGCCGCTACAAAGGGAGACAACATCAGCCTATCGGGCAATTTCAGCTTTTTATTTGGCCCCTGATTTGGGAAGGTATAAAAAAGGTTTTGGGAAAGCAGGAGCAAGCTAGAGACTTCTGAAGAAAAAACTACGGGGAGTCAAAGGGCCTCTCCAAACACAACTCTGTGAAGGGTCCAAGCCAGCTTACCTGATCAGCATATCTCAGCTTGAGGCAAGAGATAACTTGACCTTCCAGCTCTGAATCATCCTTGGCCTTAGTAAGGATACCATGGCAGAATTTAGGAATGTCAGCTTTACAGGCTTTCCTTAACACAGGGTTTAAGCGGTAATCTAGAGTGGAAAGTGATAAGTACCTGATAAAATATTCCACCTGGATTCACAAACATAAGAGATCTACCTTTCAAAAGGGGACATATTATGGCAATGACCACAAATAAACCACTGATTTTTTTATTCACTAAATGTCTACAGAGCTCTCACTATGCTGTTTTTAACTAGCAATAGAATTTAATGAAGAAGTAGAGGTAGAGAAGGAGACCCTAGGAATTTTACTCTGCAGCAGCTCCGTGGGCTCTGCTGGTACCAGTATTCTTAGTAGTTGTCACGAAGACCAAGCAGCCATCACCAACCTTCTATGTAACAGGTGCTTTGGAAAACACTGAGATTACCTGACTCATCTTACCCATTATGTTATAAGATCTTACAACTCAGAGCCGAAATTTTCTCTGTTCTAAAAGATATTACCCATATATTCTTCTACCACATGTAGGAAGTTTTATTAGGTCTCTACACTTTTCAAGAACTCTAGCACTGACTCCTTCTGTCTCCTCTTTCCTCTTTGAAGAAAGAATAAGTCATTTTGCTTATTGCATCCACACTGTTCCCTAAAAACCCATGGCCAAAAAAACACCTGTAGTTTAATGAGGCAGGTATATGTCAACTCAGTTCCACCGAAGCCACACTCAGTGGGACGGGAAAAGCCAGGCCACGATGCTACCTGTGTTCTGGGTGATCTGGCGCTTGGTTATCATCTGTTTGCATTTGGGATCCATCAGTTCACTGTTTTTATTTTGCTTCAAGCACTGCAACATGGTTTTGGAATCTGCTTCTGGACAGAACCTCTGCAAGAAATAAAGGTTTACAGAAGTAGTTATCCAAATATGGCAATTAACACCATCCATATCACTCTTTCATCTACTGGTGTGCTAATGACAGAATCGGCTTGAAGATACCACTCGGTACAAGAGAAACATCTAAGTCTGAATCCGCACCTAGCCTCAACTTCCCCTTTCTTTATCTCTTCTCTACTGCATCGCTCCGTTCTACTACCTCACTGTTTCCTATTTTGCATAGGGCTGACTCTGTACCTACATGGCTATGTTACGTTACAGGACATCTCCTGAGCTTAAATACTGTTTAAGTATGAATGTAGTGCCATAACAAGTGGCCAGGTAGCCCTCAAGCTGTATCCACCCAATCCGAACGGGAAACTTAAAAATCACCCACCAACCAATGTGAATAGGAATGTGGGGAAAGGACTAGTCTAGTTCATCTTATAACTGCGGGGGCTATAATCCTATCAAAGTCTGTGTGGCTAGCCCCTGTACACTTGTTAGTGTCCTTGAAGTCAGAGAGATCCATTTTGGACTAATAATAAATTCCATCTCTATATGCTAATCAACAGTCTATCTGCTAATCACAGGCTACTGATACCTTAATATAAGTTGCTGAGAAAGTCACCAAAATCTTACAAAACTCCCTCAGATCAGAGTCTGACAGTTCTGCTTTTACATAGGACTCAAATCTACCAGGCCCAGCTAATTCTAACTTTCACAATTCTCTTTGGTATCTGATAGAGTAAAAAATACCATTTTATTTTTAAGTAGCATTTTATTTTTTAAGTGAATTATAACAAAGCATTTTGTTTTATTTTATTTTAAATAAGGCATGAGAACTTCAGATTTAATCTTTCGTATATGTGGATAGACTCAGGAACTGGCATCTAGGTTCTCAAGTCAGCCCTGTTATAGAGAATGCTCCCTGGAGAAGTGTATGAAACAGAAGAACTTGTAGAAGAGAAAAGCCTTTTGATTGTGGAAGGAGGCTGATCGGGACACTTGGCGGTGGCTTTTCAGTATACCTGCCACTACCCACCCTCCAAGACTGATCATGTATTTACTGGGTATCTATTCACTTGTGCCTTAGGTCAAGGTGAGCTCAGTTAGCTTAGCTCGGTGGTTCTCAAGTTTGAGCCAGCATCAGAATCACCTGGAAGGCTTGTTAAAACTGACAGCTCTGCTTCCAGCATTTCTGATTCAGTTGATACAGGGTGGGCCCAAGCATTGGTCAGTTCCCAGGTGATGCTGAGGGACCACACTGTGAGAACCACTGGCTCATCTGAATGGAGAGATTATACAAAATTGCTCCGACGTTTAAAGAAATTTATGTTGTTGGGCGCCTGGGTGGCTCAGTGGGTTAAAGCCTCTGCTTTCGGCTCAGGTCATGATCTCAGGGTCCTGGGATCGAGGCCCGCATCGGGCTCTCTGCTCCGCAGGGAGCCTGCTTCCCCCTCTCTCTCTCTGCCTGCCTCTCTGCCTCCTTGTGATCTCTCTCCTGCTGTGAAATAAATAAATAAAATCTTAAAAAAAAAAAAAAAAAAGAAAGAAATTTATGTTGTTGTTTTTACTGACCCTGTGCTTACCATCCCCTGGTTTTGGATCCCTTACCTTTATCATCTGCTTGCAGACTCTCATGAGTGTATAGTCTAGCTCTGGGTCCATCATCTCTGTCTCCTGTAGCTTAAAAACTTTCTGGTGGCAACGGGTACTTAGCTGCTTCTTGTTTTCTTTCAGACATTCAATAATCTAGGGCACAAGAAATATGGTTGTGTTAAGGGGTGTAGCCGGGCTTGGTAATTCATGTGTTCTGACTGCAGCCTTCAGTTCTTAGTACATCCCCCATCTTTTGTTCTATTCTGAATTCCTAGGCAATAGGAATCAGAATCTGCTCACCAAGGAGAATTTTATTTATAGATTTACAGCTTCAGGGCTAAGAGTGAACCAGACTGCATAAAAATAATGGATGAGTTGAGCAAGCTGCACTGGAATCTAAAAGGAAGGAAATCCACTCAGGATTCCTGGTTTCTTCTGCCTTCTAGCTCTTCGTTGTCCAGATTCCTTTTGGAGCCCATATTAGGCTCTCTGCCTTTCTCTGGAGCAAGAGCCCTGACTAGAGAGTAGGCACAAGCTAGGAGGTTCAGTTCTACTCACCATTTACCACATGAGAATAGAGCCAGACATGAAAGAGTTATCTCTGATAAATAACCCTGATAAATACAGTCTCACAGGGCAAACCTTTATAAACAAATTACAAAAAAAAAAAAAAAAAAGAGGAGTGGGTTAACATAAAAGCATGAAGTGCCACATGATGGATTTTAAGATAGTGATTTAAGTGTGTCCTGAAATCTGCCCTTCCCTACATCAACCTTATAGATATTATAAACAAATGACAAAGAAGGGAAGCAGATGGGAAGCTGTAATAAATAGGGCTATACATAAAGTCAGGAGACTCCTAGGAAATCCTCAAGGCACAACCAAGAATCACCAAATAACTGAGAGGGAAAAGTAACAGAGCAATTTAAAAAATACATTTAATATCCTTAGAACAAAACAGAAAGAAATGGTAAACCAGAATCAAGAACAGATGGTTGTGAAAAGAAACAGATCTTGGGAACAAAATATAAAACCCAATTGGTGGTCTCTCTAAAGAGAAAAAAGAACAGAATTGAAGAATACATTTTTAGGCTGGGAAGTGGAACTGAGGAATTACCTCAATGCAGGATAAACAGCAAAGAAATGGAAAGTATGAAAGAAAGAGAGACATGGAGGACAGATTCAAATGTTCTAACCATCTAATATGAGTTCCAGAAGGAAGGAAAAGGCAGTGTTTGAAAAAACAATAACTGAGGCTAAAGCACCATGGCAATGCCCTCAACAAGAAAAGGTAGCTGGAAGAACACTGAAAGAAAAAATCACTTGCTTGCACTTCATTCCTGACAATTCTAGGTAGGGCCCTGTTCTGTGCCTTAAGGAAACAAAGTTTCCCAGATGACTCATATGTTAAGAGTGAGAACTAGTTAAGAACTTCTGTGTAATGGGCATGGAATAGGGAAAAATCAATTTTGGAGGTACAAGGTATTAGGAAAGCTATGGAGAGGAGGAAGCATTGGAAGGATCAGGAAGAGCTTCTCAGGAAGACACGGTGGGGAAGAACAAGGTAACCGGAAAGAGGGAAGACAATGAACAGGAGATCAAGACGAATGCAGATAAGGAACTTACTTCAGGAGAAGTCTGGTATAGCTTGGGAGGGGATAACTAGGCTAGAGAGAATGTGAGGAGGCTCATCCCACCACCAAAGAATTAATGATTAAAATGTTACCCTCCCATTTTCGCAATTAGAAAATAAAAACAGTCACCTGAGCATTGCCATACTGTACAGTGGAGCAGTGGTTCTTGATGTCAGTCTTGCAAGCTTCATATAGATCTGGTTCCAGACGGATGTCCTCGGTCTGTGTGGGAGGGAGCCAGCATGGAAAAGTGAGCTTATTCTAAACTGGAGATGTCAAATGTTCTACAGGCTCATGTGTTGACTGGATCTTGTCTAGTGACCACAACTTATACCCAGCAAAGTAGCAGCAGTGTGGCCACCACAGTACAAGGAAAGCTGGGATTTAGTTTCAATCCTGCCATTAACTAGCTAGATGGCCTTGGACTTTCTTTGCAAAACAGAAAGGTGTCACCTTCCCAGTCCCTTCACAGCACTGCTGTGAGATAAAGTTAGATCACATGATGTGGAAACCACTTCAGAAAGTCAAAACCATTACATAAATGTAGGGTCCTGCTTTTATTATTATAATTTTACTGAGGAAGCAAGGTTCAAAGCTAGGGACCCAAGTCTCAATTATAATAGGAACATCAACACCAACTCCACTTAAACATCATTATCATTAAATCACTCCTGCCCTATAGGAAAGTCTGGTAATGCAGCTTCTGCAGTATTACTGATGTTCCCTATTCATTACTAGTTTTTGCTTAGACTGAGGTGAAATAAGTATGATTCACAACACAGAACATATTAAACATACTTTTAGCTGTTTTCTTAACATGGTTTAACCTCAAAAGTAAAGTAGGAAGTTTCCTTTTACAGTGCACACTGCAGCTGACTTGCCGACAGCTGTCTCACCTCAGGACCTGTAAGTTCATCAGTGCGCGGCACTCCCCTGGCGACTGCTGCTGGTCAGGGAGTGGGCACAGATCTCAAATTGAAAGACGAAAATTGAGGGACGTGCGCCTGGGTGGCTCAGTCAGTTAACTGTCTGCCTTTGGCTTAGGTCATGATCCCAGGGTCTTGGGATCAAGCCCTGCATCAGGCTCCCAGCTCAGCAGGGAGCCTATTTCTTCCTCTACCTCTGCACCCGTACCCCTTGGTCAGGTTCATGCTCTCGCTCTCAAAAAAACAAAAACAAAAAACCCAAACACACACACACACACGTACACACACACACACTGAGGGGAGGATCTTGGTACAGGCTGTTGGGAAGGGAGGAGGCTTCTCCTCCTCTGCTTTGCTGCTGGACATGAATTTTGGAGCAGGTGGCCCAGTGACTGCAGGCAGCCATCGTGACGGAAACCAGCACTGCAATGAACCTGGTACAACAAACACTAGAGACAATAGGGAGACACCCTTAATCCTTGAAGGCATTACTGATGCAATGATTGTATCACATGCTTAAGGCTGAACTTCCAGTGACATGTGGTAAAAATATTTTATCGGTTAGGAAAAGTGAAGCAAGAAACTGTCACATGGCAAAATTTTGCACAAGGCTCCAAGTAGTGACCAAAATCTTCCAATTTGCCCTAACCCTTTACCCAACTTTCTAGACCCTGGCCCTGTGTTTCGGGGCCCAGAGGCCATGCTACGAGACGTTACCATCTCTAGCTCTTCCACACGCAGCTGCTTGCGACACTTGAGGGACACCCTGTGCTCCTTGGCTTCCTGGAGAGTGTCATTGCGCACGGTGGTGCTCAGGCAGATCACCACATCCACCCTGCCAAGGAAAGGAGAAGGCTGAGACTCACTGGAGCCACACGAGGGCAGAGCCCAGAGCCCAGAGCCAGGCTGGGCCAGGTCACCACCCCAGAGTGCATGACCCCCATTACTATGCTTCTGAATGCCCTTTCTAGAAGTCTCACTGTGTTTACAGAGCGCCGAAATCGGTAATCTGACTGTGTATGTTACCGACGTTCTGAAGACGGACTACATTCCTGACTGGCAGGGAGGCCAGAGAGGGGACATGTGTGCAAGGACAGTTCAATTGTTTTGTTAAAAACACGTGACCAGAGAGGATGCTGCTCTTAACTCTAGACTGTGTGTTTGATGAACAGTGAAATTCATTTCTAAAAGGTACAGAAACCTAAGCAAAATGGGAGCTTGGTTTATACGAGGAAGATGTGTTCTAGAAATGTGCCCTTGCAAAGAGTGAGATGGAAGAACTGGGACAGCCATACTGTAAAAGCTCAACACTCTCCTCACTGAGACCTAATTCTTAAATGAATCAAGTTTTTTTTCTTCACTAGACCTCTTAACTCAGTAAAAGCCCCTGTTGCTCTCCAGAAGAGTTGATGTAATGGGATGATGTCGGGAGGAAATTAGTTAACCTCTCATTCATGCTACAACTTGCTCCTCTAAGTGTGCAACCTGAATCTGCCTCCTCAATCAAGACAGCCCGCACCTGGGAACAGTAAAATCGGCCCTGTAGCCTCCAGGCCTCTCCACGGCAGAACCACTTGGGCCCCCTGTGGCTCTAGGCAGCTGTGAAGATGATCTGGCCACACAATCCAAGTGCTTGGCCACACTACCATGGGAGTGTGCTGGCCTCCAAGACTAATCCTACCAGAACACAGGATATTTGTTCAGACTTTAGGGAAGCAGAAAGAATCAAGTAAAAGCTACATACTTTTTTTTTATGTTGGGGCAAAGTTTCAACACATCCTCCTTGCAGGCCATTTTAAACTTGTAAGAGAACCGAAAATCCTTCATCTGCACCTGAAAAAGACGATGAGAAAGAACATCAGCAGCTCTGTGGCACATTCCAATCAGCAGTGTGCAGAGTGCAGACGCCTGCTTTCCGGGCCCTGCGAGACTCGTCTTCCGTCTCAGGCTTTAGGACCCGCTCACCTCCTCATTCCTCCCTCTGCTATGGCCACTCGGGCTTCCCCACCATTCCAATCACGCTGCTCCCTCTGCCAGAAGGACTCTTCTTCTCCCAGATCTCCCACGGTCTGCTCTGTCACCTCCTTGGCACTTCCTTTTTTTTAAAAGATTTTATTTATTTACTTGACAGAGAGAGAGAGAGAGATCACAAGTAGGCAGAGAGGCAGGCAGAGAGAGAGAGAGAGAGAGGAGGAAGCAGGCTCCCCACCGAGCAGGGAGCCCGATGCAGGCCTCGATCCCAGGACCCTGAGATCATGACCTGAGCCGAAGGCAGAGCCTTTAACCCACTGAGCCACTCAGGCGCCCTCCTTGGCACTTCTTTTCAAACACCTCCTTCTGAACCCCCCTTTCTCCTTCACCCTCCAGCCTGTAAGTGACTTTGTTTTTCTTTACAGGCCCACCTGAGACTGTATTTATGTGCAAACGTGTTTTTGTGTCTTTCACTTACTAGAACATAGAATCGACAAAGGCAGGGTTTATCTGCTCAAGAAGCTCACTGTCTCCAGTGCCCTCAGAGGCACTCAATATCATTTGGTAAAGGCAAATGACAGGCCAAAGACCCCAAGTAGAGGTCATTTTTACATAGATGACAGATTTCATCTTCCTGGGAAGGAAGTGCTTGCTTTACCAGAAACAATTCCTTTAGATCTGTGCCAACTTTGAAGAGTACAGGTTAACCTTATTTGGATGTCAGACCTGATACGGCAGTAGGATTTAAAAGAGAAAAAGGCTTAGGTCTAGTGTACTGATAGACATTTGGACTGCTGCACTGAACAGAGACACAAAAAAGCACATCCCACTGATACCAGCCATGTAAGCAAAGGCTAACATACCTTACAAAAGTAAGCAATGTGACTCATCTCTATCCCCACTGGGTTGCCCATTCCCTGAGGATACAAACTCCATCTTATTTAGCACTGCATTCCCAGAGCCTGCCATTGTGCCTGGCCATAGTGGATAAAGACCACATTTTTTCAGAATTGGCAAAAAGCATATTTGGAAAAAATGATTTCTCACAGAAGAGGTGCTCTGATGCTCTGGAAGAGAAAGGAATTCAGAACCACCCAGGCAGCCAAGACAGGCAGGGTTTGCCTGGCATTACTGACCAGCTGGAAGTGGGTGACTCCAATGGCGCACTTCTCATTCATATCCTTCTGGTGTTTGTTCTGAATCAGACACTCCATCAGGTCCCCAGAGTCGATCTGGTTATCTGCCACATCCTGGGAAGGCAGTGCACATTTACACTTCATTTCTAATAATTAATGAACAAATCTTGCACCTCAGTTCATAAAAAAAATGAAAACTGGACTGATTCTAGAGCCTCCCCCAACATGACACATCATAAATTGTACCAAAATTAGCCTGAGAAATTATAAGGGACAAACATTCAATGGACTCAAAGTTGCATAGCAAGTTGCCCTGTACAAAGCTCCAACAAGAACACGCACTGTGCAGGGCTTTTGCTCCTCCCCCCGCCCCCCCGTGACACCAGCAGCTGGCTTCAGGATCACACCTGACACTGCCTCCTGATCGTCAGATCCTTATGGTTCCCGCATGGTTTTGCCCCCACCATTTAGCTAGTTCAACAAGTGAGTAAAAAGTAATAAAGGAACAGAATTCATTCAATTGACTAGGAGAAGCTATCATCACTGCTAACAAACCCTGAGCTGATGTATTGGAAGCTCCTCAGGCGTGCTCAGGAGGGCCTGCCGCACCCCCTGTGGCGGACGTCCTGACAACTGCTGCCAACTATGTACCGGGGCACCTCCCAAGCATAATCAGACAAGGTTTCCCAGGATGGTGGCACCCCCTCTGAATCTGTTTACATTTTCAACTTTCACTCAAGAGTCATGTATGCTACAGATGTTAAGTGCAATATACTCAAGGGCCAAAGTCCCAGTGAATTCTGTTCTGTTCTTCATCCATTTCTCCAGACATTACTTACATGGCAAAAGTTCTGAATTATGGGCTCACAGGCTCTCATCAGCAAGGCTTCTATTTGAATGTCCTGTAGAAGATTAAACACATTAATAATTCTGCTTTAGAAGGAGCTATTTGTGGCAAGAGTGGCAGTTTCTGTTTCTGAATCAGTAGCAACCTATGGGCAAATAATCTAAGATGTACACTTGGGAGCAATTTTAGTCTTTAGGTTAGGTAGCCCCTGCACAGATCGAATTGTTCCTCCATTATATTCTAAAAGGCAAGTTTTTCTAGAGGCAGATACCCCTTGAGCCTGAGCAAAAAACAGAAGGCAGAATTAAGAACAGTGCAGAGAAAAAACATTTAACAGTAATCCTAGAGTTTAGCCTTTGGAGTTTTCCCAAATGGCTAAGCAGTTCAAAATGAAAATACCGGTAACTGACATCTGTCTTTAGTTTATAAGCTCCTAAAACAGATGACAAACCACTGCCTCTGGGGAATGCACACAAATGTCTCTAAGCAGACAGTAACCTCTGTGCAGCACTAGCTGCTGAAATAACAACTTCCTTAAAAGAGTGACACACCCCAGAATGTCCTCGTAAGCCTACAAGGACAATGAGAATGGGAGAAGGCAGATGACAGAAGATGAAAGAAAGCAATAAACTTTTGAAAAATAGAAAGAAAAAAAAAAAGACTAGTTGGGAAACGTAATTTTACATATTGCCAATTTTGATAATTTAAACAGTTTTAAAAAGCTTAAAATAAGAAAAAAAAGGGCAATCCCCCATTTCCCTGATTTCTGCCCCCACAAGACAATTTAATTAACATTTTTAGCTGCTCCCTCCCCAGTGATGCTCTCTGTATTTCTAAATAATATGTCTATGCTTATGAGACTTTCTAATTTCTTTTTTAATATTTCTGTGGGTTTCAGGATGAAACAGGGATAAACACATGTATTCGGTCTTCTACGTTTAAGTGAAAATCCCAGGCTTTTATTTTATTACTGACGATACAAACATTACCAGATGACCTAACTGAAAGAACCAAGATAAGAGAACAGGAACAGGAATGCCTGGATTCGTCATGCATGTGATTAAGAGATCTGAAGCACAGCTGCTATCTTTTCTTAAAGGGGAGGAAAAAGATTGGTCTAATCACTATGATAATTCTAATTTATGAAGAAAACCAAAGGGCTAAGTGTGTAGAGTATTTCTCTGGAGAGATGGGAAAGGGGTTCAGGAAGCAACACAATATACTTCTTTGTAAAGCCAAAGGAGGGAAAGGGTACCCTCTGGGGCGGAGAAAGGGCAGGATGGAGAAAAGAGGACAGGCCGCTGATAGGATGCCCGAGGTCTATATGAGTCGCAAGTCGCTTACCTCGGACTCTAACTCGGTGAGGTTGCCGACTATATCTCTGCACTCTACAGCCAGGTCGTCAAGGTGGTCCTGGAGGCACTCAAGCTCCTGCAAATAAGAAAGCAATCCCCTGGCATTTTTCAACTATATAAATGAACAAGGGAAGCCAAGAGAACAGTGTCTATTTCCTTTGCAGTGGTCCTCCCTATCTTTTCTTTTTAAAACTATTTCAGTGAATGGAACACTAAAGCTTTATTTGAGTCCCCAAACCAGGATTGTTGGGAAGATACATACTTGATGTAACAGGGTGGTTAATAGGGTCAAGGGGGCACAAGCGCCATACAAATCCTCCAGAAGGCCAAATCGATAAGTCCAACAAGAATCTGTTCAGATGTCCTCAGCATCTAAAAATTTTATCAGGCCTTTAATCTATTCCATCAACAACCTGCCATTCTATTTTTTTTTATCTGTGTTTTGGTATCTTTGCTCCCATTTTAAATCTGCATGTCAATAATAATAGTGAACAAAAGATTCACAGCAGAAGGACATGCAGTACTTTAAGACTCTTCATAAGCAACGAAGGTTGAGACCCAAGGTCTAAAATCCAGCATAGAACTGATAGCTCCACCAAGTCAAACCTGGGATTCTAACCCTAGCCCACATGGAAGGATCCTATGGAAAACTGCAAACCAAGTGAGCACATTAGGGTTTGGGCATCTAAAAGCTATCTTGTCTGGGCTTTGGAAAGTGACCTGGAGTGATCTTGTAGCATCAATCCATTGTTATTTCTTTTAGAAATTTAGAGGTTTTAAGCAGAACAGAAGCTCAATTTCCCAAAGTATATCAACAGCTATTTCTTGGCAAAGGGCTCTATTAAAGAATCAAGTTTAACTTAGTATTCTGCAAGAATCTGTTTTAGAATTAGAATAGGAATGGACAAGCAGGGTTGTAGGAGTTATACAATAGCCAGAAAGGGGGGGAAAACCCCCAAAGGAAAATGCATAAAACCTCTGGAGTAAGAGAAATGGCTAAGGGAAAAATCCCATTCACAGAAACCTTTCCTAACTGGAGCTTCACAGTGATGGGCTGCAATACAGTGTTACTTTGAAGGGGGTGTCAAAGGCAACTGTTTTCTGGGATTCCATATGACCACATCCTTTGTTTCGTTCGACAAAGGCAGCAGAAAGCTCAACTGCAGGCATTTTCTCACAATAAACTTGACAGAACTGCAGGAGGCCCAGGAAGCAGACTGCTGAAAATGATATTGGCAGGGCCAACAGATCAGAGTAGTGAGCCACTGCTGCTTCTTAAGAATGCCCAAATCCTGCTCAAGGTGAGCTGTTGGTAGTTTAATCCCAGAGGATGTTTTGGAGTAGTAAAAGTGGAACCTGGAAACCTGAGTTCACACCTTGTCTTAGTATTACTGGAGCTTTAAACAAGTAGTTACTCCTCGATGCTTGGTTTCCCTGCCTTAAGACAGAAGACAAGCTCCCTCCTAACTTAATTTGCTATAACATACTAATGTAGTCTTTTTTTTTTTTTTTAAACCAGGCACAAAATCTTTAGGAACCATTCATAGCATGCATGTAATTCTTGGGGGCTGTTTCTTCTCTACACTTTCCTGTATAGAGAGGTTATAAGACAATGGAATGGATGTCTGTCTAGGATTAGACCTCAGTATTAGGTAAGAAAGTCAATACACTTCACTCCCATGCGCTTCAATTTTGTCAATTACTAAATGGAAAAAATAATTCCCATTCCTACATATTTTGTAGGACTATTGTAGGGCATGTACACTATTCGCGCATGCCAGTATTTATATATATTTATGTTGATGCCCTGCCTTCTCTCAAAAGGACTTTAATATATCTTATAAAGGTGAGAAAAGAAAAAAAAAGCAATATAAAATAAATTTAAAACAAGTTAAAAAAAACAGGAAAAGAAAATATGGTAAACAAAGTGTGGGATGGAGCTAGCAGTAAGCTTGGTACACAAAATGCCTATCACAAAATCTTTCATACTTGCTACAGGCAGGCCATACCTTTGGAGCCAGGTTTTTTAAGGGGCAACACAAAGAGGGAAAATAATCATTTACAAAATATAGTACCCATACTATATAAACAAAACAACTGCTTTGGAAAACTATAATTATTCCTGTTATTATTCCAAAGAGAAAATTTTCCTTAGGATTTCCTATGAAGGAGACATTGAATTATTAACAAAAATAGAGATACATTTTAAAGTGTTTGTACTCTATGTAAAATGTTCATCATGAATATCATCTTCATCGTTATTATTATATAATTATAAGATAAACAGGTATAGCTATGTCAGTTACCTGTCCGGTCTCTGTTTTCTCACTGCACCATTTCCCCAGATCAATCAGGCACTTATCCTGGAGGGCAGGATCCAGCTTAACATCCATGGCACGTTGGTGGAGGATCCTCTGGACTTCAGCACGGCACTCCCGAGACAGCTATATGAGAAAGAATAAGCAAATACTTTAAAAGTACTAGAACCAAAACAAAAGACACTACATAAAGGAAATCTGTCGTCAGAAAACTAATAATGTTATAGGTACTTATACAAACTTTATACCCCAAATATCTTCCAGAGTGAGGATTAAATCTTCTAGGAGGCTCCCATAAACCCACACCGCTAGGAAGGAGATCTTACATTCAACGTTTTCTAATATACTGAATGAAACAACATCCTTTTCTCAAGAGTACATGGATAAAAAGTAAACTGGATTTAAGTTTTTTGTTTAGCAAACCTAATCTGCTACTACTCCATGAATATAGAGTAGAATGCCAGTTTCTGTTCAGAAGAGAACACACACTTGGGTCAGAACACTGAATTCAAATTTACCTAAGCTCGGAACAAGCCTATAAAAACCATCTGTATCCTGGGGTAAGAGTTTCTAATGGATCTTTAAAGCTAAATGAAGTTAGGGCACCAATATTTAGTTATCTATTTGTCATTTAGATTTTAGTAATTTAAAGAAAATACTAGAAATGTCCCCTGACATTTTGTTGAAATACTTTGTTGAAAACGTAAAATCAGATGGAAAGCTGGTGAAGCAACTCTATGAACACTCACTGAATGAAGTTCCTAGATGTGCAACAACCCTTCCCTGCCAGATATACTGAAAAAGTTTCCAACAATGGCAGAAATCAGAACAATACACAGCAAACTAATTCAAAAACAAATGGTTGATAAGAAGAAATGAAGGCAATATTGAGTGCATACCCTCCTGCCCTGTTCCTCAGTGCGGTAGGCGTGTCTATACAAGCAAGAGAACACAGCTCCGGGAGGCATAAGTTCACTGGTTTCATTCCAACCATGGGTGTGGCAAAGACGAGATGCATCTCCCTGGCACTTGCGGTATAAGACAGGGTCCAGCCTATAAGGGTAAGAGTTAACAGATATTCCTGAATTTTGTTCTTCAGGAATACACAGTGGTCAATCAGTAGAAGTATGGGACCTTGGTGCAGAAGCCTTAAATTGCACCTCAAGGAGGCCATGTTGGCTACATAAGATGCACATTACAGCAGACTCAGCACTAACGTGCCCTGGCTCAAGTGAGACAACGAGGCCTGTGGCCATCACCAGGCAATTCACAACTCCTCACTCAATAAGGTTTCTCTAAGTGTGAATGAAATTCAATCCTACCTGATATACAAGATTCAATAAGATTAGGAAATGCAAGATAAACAGAATCTCCCATTCGACTTGCTTTCTAGTCATACTGCTCCTCTTCTTTTTCCCATGCCAGGTAAGGCAATTATATTTTTAGTTTGTTTGAATATCCTTATTAACTTAAAAAATGTGACATTTAACTCTGAACTCTGGAGACAATGGATTAAGGCAATGAGCCTGCTGTTTCTCCAGATCGAACCAAAAGATGCTTAATTCTATCCACACCATAATGTCAGCTTTGGGGAGAGCTACTGACTGGAAGGAGAAAGGCTAACACTTAAAGAGTAGCTTTTAAGCCTGTGAAGCAGTTTTTGATCTTGGGTGAAGGAGTTACAGAAGAGGAAATAAGATGATTTTGATTAAAGCAATAAACTCAGTAAACCCTGTTATTTTGGTTTAAATGGCCTGAGAAAGTACAGAGAAATGCCCACACAGTTTTCTGTAGTTCTTTCCAGAGCTGATCTGAGGGAACAGAAATAAAAATACATTGAATCTGGGGTGCCTGGGAGGCTCAGTCAGTTGAGTGTCTGACTCTTGGTTTCAGCTCAAGTCACGATCTCAGGATCATGAGATTGAGCCCCATGCTGGGCTCTTTGCTCAGCGTGGAGTCTGCCTGAGATTTTCTCCCCCTCTCTGCCCCTCCCCCTGCTCGTGTGCTCTCTCTCTTTCTCTTTCTCAAAATAAAAATAAATAAAATCTTTAAAAAAATACACTGAATCTTCTACATCATCTCTTTCCAGGAAAGTATGTGGGTAACATATTCAGTCACCAGAAAACTATACTGGCTGAAACAACTAAGTCAGGAAGCAGCTGAGCTCCCATGGGAGCAGGAGGAACAGCCAGCTTCCCACGTGGCCAGGTACCAGCTACTCTGCAGGTGGAAGACAAACTAGAACATGTAAAGACTAAGGCAGTGAAGCCACTAAGTTATAGTGATTCTGACTAAAACACAGATTCTTCTCCTAGTTCATCCCCACCCCACTTTTGGGGTAACAGTATGAGAAGAGAATTAGAGAATCAAATTGTCACTTACTGATAAGAGCCTCTTAAGACAGAAAATTCAGTAACTTTGAATAGTTAAAGAAATAAAAGCAAATTCCCATATCCAGTACAAATCGATAAAAATAAAAATGCACTATTATCTGCTTAGGGACCTATCTGAAGATGCTTCTGCTGCCCCACAGATGGCCAACTTCTTTGAGGATGGATGTCTGTGGTATCAGAAACATCTGACTCTGATCTCCAAAGTTGTAGTAAATGGGGACACATGGGGCAGATCTGCAAGGGCTGCCTCAGCTTTTAGATACTACTCTGAAAGCAAAAAGAAAGACACTATTCTTCAGGGGACTGGAATGTGTCAGCACCCCAGAACTTAAGAAAAACATATTCTTACTGATTATTTCAAACCAGAGAGGAGATCCTGACTAAACAGGGGAACAGGATGAGGCTTACACTTGACTCTGGCTTCAAAGTACTCACTTCCAATCTCGAGAGATGAAATACTGCAGTTCTAATAGACGGTGCTCACAATCTTCCACCATTTTCTCTGTGTATAAGTGTTCCATTAGGCACGAGAGGATCCTGGGCATAAAACAGGGATGAAATTTTAAAAACGGGTTTGGAACTCTCACATCAGTATTTCCTTGGTCTGTAGAAAAAGCCCTTGAGCTATTTTTGAGGGCAGTCAGGGATTTACTTCTCTAAGAATAACTCAAATTGACTTAGTCTGACAGTGACTATGCCTTCTCTCAACTTCAGGGCCACTTGGCACTTGGGACTCAGCTTGCATAAGATCTGTGTACAGTTGCTTTATTTTTAACTGTTTATTAGGATAATTTTCTAACACACACAGAAGTTAAGAATCCTAAGAGTCACCTTCCCTTCCCATAGCTTTATCAACCTATGGCCAATTTGTTTTAATTCTACACACACCTTGCTGATATTTTGAAGAAAATCCTAGATACCATATCATTTTGTTCATAAATTCTTGAGCATGTTTCTCTACAAGGACATAATACCATAATCCACCAAAAGAAATGAATTTTAAAAATCCTTATTGTTAAGTAATATTCTATTAGTTTTCAAATTATTTTGCAATTGTCTTCTCCTTTTTATATGTTCATTCAAAGCAGGACCCAGAAAAGGCCCACATGTTGCATCTGGTTGACAGTATCTTCAAATGATTTTCAGCTGTAGCAGGTTCTCCCCTTCCCTCCGCCACCCTAAACAGTTATTTTTATATTGGTAAATATTCTTAAGTAGTCTTCACTGTGTTTGTCTATCTCCTCCCACTGCACAAAATCTTTATAGAATACCTTTTTTTAATCCCCTGCCACAGCATGAACAGCAGGAGTATGACACACAGCAGTGTGATGACAAACACCAACTACATTCATTTTCTTGTTGGGTACTGCCGGCTGCAGGCTACAAAGGTTTCTGCAGAATGGGAAACCTGTTCTTTACTTGTAACCTGGTTTTAAGAGCTGTGTGTGCATCATATGGAATAAAACCACTGCATGAGATTCAAATACCTTACTATAGCATTTTATAGCTTTCCTAAATCTTGGATGCAACTTTAGAATTCACGTTGTCCATGATTACATCCTCCAACCACAACACTTGTTTTTTACTTCAACTATAATAAATGAATTTCTAATAATTATCAATTAGCCAATGTATATAATGAGTCAATATACAAATAGGATGAAAGTATAGAGACAAGTTACGCATCACTTGATCCTGAGTATTTTATTTCTCTCTTTTGTTTTTTATTTGACCATTAAACGTTATTATTCAGTGACCTAACGTATAGGCCCATATATGCTCAGTTCCAGTCAATAAACATCCTCACAATGCTGGGTCTAGGCATCTACATCATGGATGAGGCAGAGCCGAGGTCTCAATTCCAATACTAGTTTTAACAAAAGTTGCTATATGTTTCTGTTTAACACAACTTTAGTTAAGATATTCAAATCATACAAAAGTCATTTAAAGGAATGTTCTCAATACTACGCTGCCAAGTAAAATATAATATGAATAAATACCCCAAATAAGATAACCTACATTGGGTCTCCCGATCTTATGTGTTTGCAGGCTGTCTGTATTACAGATTCACAAGCTTCATTCAGAGCTCTATCAATGCGGTAATCTGCACCAGGGTCAGTCTCCTGAATCAGTGTTTGCAGCTGGATTTTAAACAAATTAAGAAAGAAGAAAAAGTCACTTACACATCAGGGAAGAGCAATGTTATCTCTTCAAATAGTTACTTAGTCTGGTACATCACAGTGGACTTTTAACAAGGTACTACACTTGTCACAGGTCAAGCTCAAGAGCTCATGCCAAATACTTCCCAACTGGCTTCTCTGTCTCAAGTGCACGTTTTTCTGTATTAGCCATGGTGGGGATTGCTTGCCTACCTGTCTGGACCATCCCTGGGCATCTGCAAAGCAAAAGGTCTTTACAACATAAAGTCTGCCTTTTCCTTCATGTCTGCCTGTTCCTTAATCAGACTGCTAAATCTGACATTCACGGCCAAGCCAGAATTGAGTGGAGAAGGGTAAATAGAAGACATTTCCAGTCAGAGACCTAATTTGGTCATAAGAATCTAAAATTTGAATTTTGCTGCCAATACACTGGCATTAAAATAAGCATGCTCCACGTTATTAAAAACAGAGGAGAGATTTCATTTAATTTGTAAGAAATATCAATTGCAAAAAACAAGAATACTTATAATTCCCATTTTTCCTAAATTATCTTTTATACAACTAAGGTTTACCACAGCTTGCTCGTTAAACATATCCAAAAAGATACTTATCATTATGCAGTTGAAAACGAGGGTATTTTCTTTAACATTTACTTCTGCTTGGTCCATCCTTTGTCATGGAATAAAGTGAAAGCATGAGAAGATGTGCCTCTAATTCTTTTTTCCTGTCTTTGAGGAGACAGTAGTTGGGGCAGAGGAAAAAGCTCTAACTTAAGATCAGAAGACCTGAGTTTTTTGTTGTTGTTGTTGTTTTAAAGATTTTATTTATTTATTTGAGAGAGGGGGAAAGAGAGAGAGCACAAGCCGGGGGAGGGCGGGTGCAGAGGAAGAGGGAGAAGCAGGCTCCCAGTTGAGCAGGGAGCCGGATGCAGGGCTTAATCCAAGGACCCTGGGATCATAGAAGGCAGCCGCTTAACCAACTGAGCCATCCAGGCACCCCCGCCCCCAAGTCCTATTAATAGTTCTGGTTCTGCCAGACATTAGCTCTGAGAACATGGGCATGATTAACCTCTAGTTGCAGTTTCTTGAACTGAACAGGATTACAAGAAAGAGTAATATATATGAGAAGGCTGTATAAACAGCAAAGCCTTCTATGTATATAAAAGACCATTATTAGTACAGATGGATAGCAGATGGTGTTTTGGGGTGGGAATCTTAAATAACAGAAAGCAAATTTGGAAAGTATAATCCTTCTGGTTTGGGTTCCTTTTTTCCAAGTTAAAGAATTGGAGCCCTTTTTGTGTCACAGGTTTGGCCTCTGGAGGAGGACTTTCTCTGATCCTCATTCACATGACCTACAATCCCACAGGGGCTCCTATGAAAGCAATGACCCCATCACACATTGGTCAGAGAACCCACATCAAAAAGAAATGAAAAAAGAAAATCTCAATTCTGTCTATCTTAAAATCAACAATCAAGAGGAGAGAAACAGAAAAGATTTCCAATATTCTGGGATGGAAGTTATTTATACCAATTGTTTTTTTTTTTTTTTTA
>LNAC01000200.1:2844125-2891687 GCA_002007465.1 Ailurus styani | reverse complement strand
CCGCTGAGCAGGGAGCCCGATGCGGGCCTTGATCCCAGGACCCTGAGATCATGACCTGAACCGAAGGCAGAGGCTTTAACCCACTGAGCCACCCAGGCGCCCATATTTATACCAATTCTTGATGGCAATTTGGAGAAGCTACAAGATGCTGTGGTTAGTTGACAGAAAGATTACTATCAGTTTTAGTAATGATGCTTGCTGACAAAGACCAAAATATTTACATCTTTTTCTGAGAGTTGTAAGTATCATGGGAATCTGGAAATCTCTGCAAGAAGCGTATCAGTTAAATATCCACATGTGAAAGCAAACTTGAGAATTCACAATGACTGCACCAGACTGCACCTCCTAAAAAGAGACAAGGAATGCCCTACAAACTCTAATGGGCTAACAGCTCAAGGGATCATTGCCACTCTGGAATCCAGGGATGGCAGTGTAGGAAATAAACACTAAGAACATGAATTGCTACATGACTGTATATCCATTCCAGCCCAACTGCTTAGGAAAAACCTGGGGGAAATGCTTCTGAGAAACAATTAGCCTAGAGAATACACTGCACAGTCATCTTTGGCCAGGAAGAGACTGGGCCCAAACGCGCTCGGCCATAACTGAAGAGAATTTAATAAGTTCATGATTATGGCACATTTGGAAAAGTGTGTACTCATTAAGATAAAAATTATTCTCATGTTTCACAGTTTACTATTTGTTGAGAGATCACTGAGTCAAAGCACCACCAAGCAGAGAATGCGGAAAATTAGAGGCCAACCACAGACAGGCATGGAAGCTTACTCTATCAAGGAAGAGAACTTTGAAAAAGAGAAAGAAACCTACTCAAAATAAATTATTTCAAAAAATTCTTCCACTTGACTGAGGATGGATAATGTAGGAGAAGATGACTTAGGAAAATATTCTTCCTTCGGATCATTTACTCCTTCAATATGTGTGAGCAAGGACTAAAAATCATGGATCCATTATAATCAAAATAAAGTATTTATTTCCGGGCGCCTGGGTGGCTCAGTGGGTTAAAGCCTCTGCTTTCGGCTCAGGTCATGATCTCAGCGTCCTGGGATCGAGGCCCGCATCGGGCTCTCTGCTCGGCAGGGAGCCTGCTTCCTCCTCTCCCTGTCTCTCTGCCTCTCTGCCTACTTATAATCTCTCTCTCTGTGTCAAATAAATAAATAAAATCTTTAAAAAAAAAAAAAAAAGTATTTATTTCCCACTTGGCTAAACTTGATGTGGGCAAAACCACATACTTCATTATTTGAGACTATCTTCTAGATTTGGAACCCACTTTTCTTCTAGGCACAAAGGATGAGATGGGCAGTCCTTATTTATTTTTCAAATTGACTCACTAATTCTTTTCAACAAACTAAATTTTAAAAACCCCTGGAGGTAGATGCCATGAAATAGTTAAAGCAATTTCTCTTCTTTTTTTCTGTACACCTTGGTACAAGTGTAGCCTCAGTAAAAAGATAGTTTTATTCCTGACCACCTTCCTCTACTCTACATGCTGCATTAAGGATGAGATACAAACATGGGCTATTTTGATACATACTTGGTCTGAGGCCCAGGCACACATATTGTCGCAGAGGTTTCCTAGGACAATCACCAGCAAGGACTGCTCCTGAAGAACTGCACTCTGACAGCTAACGCCACAGCAGATTCCAGAAGCTTTCCTTCTAGCTGGCTTTGGGATTTTGGAGAAGAGCCTATATATTTTTCTGCTTTTTCCACCAAAGGATGTACAATTTATAGTCTACTCTGGGTCAGGGTGAGTAATAGGAGCGAAGATGAAATTTTACTCCATATCAAAATTCTATGGGAATTTTGTTTCAGACTGTAACATTTGATTTTCTGAAATTCTCGATTTTTAATAAAAATGCCAACAAAATAAAAGACCAACTGAATTGCAGTTTTCTAAACTGAGAAAAGAGCCTCGACTCCCTAATGTGGGATACAAAACTAAATGCTATCTTTTGTGCATCCTCAGGGATGTACGGGATACACTGTATAGGGTACCAATGTTGCATTTGGTACTGAGAACTGTTCAAAGACTCTTATTAGTAAAAAGTAATAAATATGGACAATGAAACAGGTGGACTGCATCTATAGTATTTTGTTAACTTTAAATTATGTCCCTAATCTGTAGTTATTCAACTGTTCACGAACCCTGGAGAAAGAATAACTTAACCTTTAAAAAAAAAGGAAAAAAGGAAAACTTTATCTTCCCAAGAAGTACACTAATTTTTTCCAAATTTCTTTATAGAACTGACAGTAGAGTTTGGAGAAAGAGAAAGAAAGGCCCTTCCATGTATAGTTGTCCTACTGTAACAAGAAAGATGGTGTGATTTTTGAAAATGACATGCTCTCTTTATCCTTCAGGCCAGGAATTCATGGTATGCTGCATATCAGTAATATACAGAAACTCTTAGAAAATTTCAATTCATTACTGCTCTCTTTCAGCCTCAACTCAATCGAACCTATAGAGATAGGCAAATCTTTGGTGGAGGACGTTTTCTGATTTACCAGAACCTGGTTCACCTTGGTTCTGAATTTAGAAATTCCATCTAGCAAGTTAACTTTCCTTTAAAAACTCCAGCAGACAAGGCATTTTATCTATTTCTTTAAGTGTATAGCCCCATTTACTGTTTATGAATTCAAACTTCTGCTCTGTAATAAATTCCATGTTCTTATTAAGATATGCCTGAACAATGTTCTGTGTCTCGTTCTTAGTACCCAATGTTCATGGGATGTCACAAATGATCCAGATAAAGGAAGTTGGGACAGTGGCAGGAAGAGGCTCCTCAGCTGATAGAATGTAACATACAAAATGGCATGAGAAAATTTTTTCTTACCGCCTGCTGGCAGTTCATTCCAAGGTTCCCTTTTTCCCCACGAACTACTTTCATTAGACAATGCAGAGTTCGCCCTTTTCGATGTAATCCAGAACAGTGGTGTTCAATCTCCCCCCGACAGCTCAGGATGATCTCAGGGCTCAAAGAAAAGTCTTCCATCAACATGCGCCGGTAATCTAACATCTCCCCCTGGCACTCGCTGCTCACTTGGCGTCCTAAGTTAGGAGCGAAGTCACAACATTATGGATGGTGAACATTACAATCAGGTATCACCACATAGAAAAGTACATATTTTCCTCTAGAATATAATACAGCAGTCATGCCATTATCTAGACTGAAAAGCTCAGAATACAGAAAGAGCATTATCAGCATAAAATTAGTTTAAGACTTCAGAGACCAGGGTTTATCTTGACAGTGTTCTGCATTATATAGATTTTATACTACTAAACTAATATTGCAAATGCTGTGCCAATGGGAGTCTTATCAATAAGATAATTATGGGGGTAACAATGAAAGCCAAGAATAATCCCTACTGGCCTACAGAGTTAAAGCCTGTGAAAAAGACCACATTTCAATATTCACTATAGCCTCCCCAGCCTCCTTCCTTGAAGTAAAAATGCCAACTGGGAAATTTTTTAATTTTAAAGAAAAATTTTTTTAAAAACAGCTTTACCAAGGTGTAATTAACATAAGATAGACTGTATTTTCAAAGCATACAACTGAAGAGGTTTGACATAGGTGTATGTTGTTGAAACCAACACCACAGTCAAGATATTGAACATATCCATTAACTCCAGAAGTTTCTCATGGTCCTTGAGAATCTCTCCCTCCCTCTTCACCCCAGATCCCTCCCTTATCAACCAATGATCTGCTTTCTGAGACTAGAGATTAGTTTACCAGTTTCCACTTTCTAGAAGCTGATATAAACACATCCATACAGTATGCACTTTTTTTGGTCTAACCTCTTTCACACAGCATAACTATTTTTAGATTCATCCATGTATCATCAATTCATTCCTTTTTATTCCCAAGTAATATGATTCCATTATGTGGGTATACTGCAGTGTGCTTATCCCTTCAACTGTTGATGGACATTTGGATCCTTTCCAGTTTGGGGCTATTACAAATAAAGCTATTATGAACATTCACGTATAAGCATTTATCTGCACATATGCTTTCATATCTCTTAGGTAAATATGGCTGGGTCATATGATAGATAATATACTTAACTTTTAAGAAACTGGCAAACTATTTTCCAAAATGATTATACTATTTTAACTTCCCATCAGAAATGTTCAATAGTCTAATTCTTCCATATCTTTATCAACACTTAATATGGTCAGTCTTTTTAACATCAGTCATCTGTAACTTTTCTGAATTATCTGCATATAGCCTTTGGCCATATATTTACTGAGTCTTTTTATTTTCTTGTTAATTTACAGTTTAAGAATATTAACTCTTTTTTTTAAATACCCAAATTAGATGATATTATGTATCCTGTTTTATAATATTCTTTTATCAATAATCTCTACCTTTCATTTTAGGACAATTTTATTTAGTATCCAGACCATAATCAACATCTTCCAATCGTCTCCATAATGTCCTTTGTTTGATATTTAATCCAAGACCATGCACTGTCCCTGGGTGCTATTCCACTGCTTTCATTTTTTTTTTTAAGATTTTATTTATTTATTTGACACAGAGAGAGAGATCAGATCACAAGTAGGCAGAGAGGCAGGCAGAGAGAGAGGAGGAAGCAGGCTCCCCACTGAGCAGGGAGCCTGATGTGGGCCTCAATCCCAGGACCCTGAGATCATGACCTGGGCCGAAGGCAGAGGCTTTAACCCACTGAGCCACCCAGGCGCCATATTGCACTGCTTTCAAGCTTAGGAATTTTTCCCACTACCCAGGTATGAAAAAAAATTTTTCATCAAAAGTTCAGAGTTTTATTTAATGATTGATTTTTCTCCACTTAACTTCTTAATCACTAACCAACTGTCCCGAGGCATTTCATCTTCACAGCTTGTAGCTAATATTGTGAAAGACAACCCTGATCTTCTATACAATCATCTCGGTTCTTTTGTCAGGGGTTGACTTTTTGGACTCAAAAGTTTCTAGTTTCTTGGTATCATCAGTGTTATGACAATAACAGTACCTATCAGTTATTGAGTTCTAAGTGCTATTCCAAATAACCTCACTTAATCCTCACAAATAAATAAATCCTCACCATAAATATTATTTTTGTTTAATAGATAAGAAAAATGAGTTTGGGGAGAGATTAAGAACTGTAAACAATGGCCACCTAGCGAGTTAATTTGATGATAGAGCCACTAATTTAAAGCTATGTCTCTCTGACCCAAAGCTTATACGTTAAATCATCATGCTACCCTGACTCTCCTAAAAATGTTGACTAGGCATTTTAAAAAACTAAAATCATTGGATTTGAGAAATATACCTTCCTTAAAAAAAAAAATGGGGCACCCAAATGGCTCAGTTGGTTAAGCGTCTGCTTTCAGCTTAGGTCATGACCCTGGAGTTCTGGGATTGAGCCCCACGTTGGGCCTCCTGCTTAGCAGGGAGTCTGCTTCTCTCTCTGCTTCTCACCCTGCTCCTTCTCTCTCTCTCTCTCTCTCAAATAAGAAAATAGAAAAAAACAAAACAAAACAAAACTGGAGACTGTTGAGCTAAAAGAAAGAGGCTTCAAAGAAGGTTTTGGGACACAAGCCTTCAGTTCTTGGAGTTATGCTTACAAAGAAAGGTTCCTGAGTCGCAAGGCACAGGTGTCCTCAAAAGAGCAAACGCAGGAGGAAAATAACACTTACAGGTACAAGAGGCTTTAGACTGTGAATCCAAAAACAAAAATGTGAAAAGGATAAAAAGATATGAACTCGTACCTCTATGCACAGCTGACTCCAGACACATGAGAAGGTAGGAGAGCCTGGCTTCCCGGGACCGTGGAAGGTTTTCCACGTTACACCGGTATTTCTTCAGGTCACTCTTACAGGATTTGGCCAAAGAATAACTGACTTTATAATCCTGGGCAATCAGCTTTTGGCGGGTCGTCAGTGCTTCTCGACACTGAATAAAGAGTGCAACAACAGAGTTGTAAGACCACTCAGGTGGTTCTGCTGTTCACAGGGACCTCTATGACCAGCACAGGCTCATGGCCAAGTATATGTCAACAACTGCAGCTGTCATCAAAACACCTACCTTTAAATTTGGTTAGCCTTGAACCCAAGTGTGCGAAACTAGTGTGGAGGTAGGGGTGAATGGGTGGAGAAGGCCTGGAATCCTACCCTGAGCTGCTGGTGGGTGCTGCAGTAGCAGAGCAGCTGTCCTACGCACACAAGTCCTTGCTGGGCTCTAATACAGTGACTTCACCAAGCCTTCTTCCTCTTCCAGTGTCCCTCAAGTCAAGTTCACACGAATCAAACTGGCAGCTGACATAACACTCTATGTTATGCTGCTACTCTCTCTGTGCTTTTAAGATAGAATTATTCGATAGTAAATGATATAAGCAACTGAAATGAAACATTTCTTCAGATGTACAGGAAAACAAATGGCAGAAAGCAAAACCAAGAATAATTTTCTTTTTAAAAGTCATAAAAGATTCCTGGATTATCCAAGGGCAGAGGGCTAATAGTAATGAGAATGCTTAATGAAACAGATGCTGAAAAATTAAACAGCTAATTACCTATAAAGTACACTGGTTTGGTTAGCTTAAGCTTCCTGAGTATGCAGGGCTGGCTTCAGTGTGACAACGATACACAATTCTCCAATTTTACTGCCCAGATTGATTCCCAATGGGCTTCCCAATGTCTAGATACCACAAAACTTCATTTTCCTGGCTTAAGCAAAATATGCTTTGGTTCTCTACTAAAAGCCAGTGTCTCACCTCTGAAAAGGGTAAGCTTTATCAGTCATTTATATTCTGATATGAATTTGTAAGACTATTGTTTGAGAGGATTTAAGAAAACTGTTAAGAAATGAATAAAATATTGGTTTGTTTCAAAGTAATACTTACCTTCTCACTCATGGACTCTTCAAACTTATGGTTAAAGAGGCATTTATACACTCTGCCTTCACCAGCTTGTGTCTGTAAGATGGAACACGCACGTGATCATGAGGATGACGACAACTGGTTAAGTAGTTATGCCGGGCACTATCCACAATCTTACAGAGAACTCTCCGTAAATTATTATCAATGTGAGTACCTTTCAGCAAATGGCTCAGCCATTTATAACATTTAGTAGCTTTTGGAAGAGAACAGTGATTGCAGAAAAATGAAAAAAATTTTCCCAGGATGCTTGGCTATTGCCCTTTGTTCCCAGACACACTGTTACTTAAGGAACCAAGAGAAGTGTCTGTGAGTCTTTTCTTACGACTTTATGTTGGAGTCAATAAAACTCATAATCAGTGGCTCTGATGGTTAAAGCTACTAATTCAAAAGAGCAGAGGGTAGGAGTATATGCAAGTTACTCTCACTTCTTTGTTGTAAGGATGGAGATAATTCTATTTATAGTGTTAGCAAGTCGTCTGTAAGGTCTGCATGCAGATAGTAACCAAGGATTTAGTTCTACAAGTTAGCCACCTGCTGTTTTGTTCATCTTAGCCAAAAACATGTAACATGCAATATGGCAGTTTTAGCCATGGAATAGGTGTGAACAGGATTCCCTGGTAAAACGGGATTCCTGTATATAAATAACATAGACCTCCAAGATCTAAAATTGAGAAGTGAGATAAAGTGGAAAAAATAATGTGTGGAGACTTTCAGAAGCCAACTGTTAACTAGATGCTAAATCATCAAGGCTGAACATTTAACATCGTTCTCTGTTATCCTGGGAACAAGTCCGCCTTCCATTTCACTGCCTTTTCTACATGGGAGAGTGTGTTGGTTTACTTTATTTTGGATTAGACTATTTAAAAATATTTTAAAGGAGAAGAGCTTCTGAGCTGACTCACATTTTCACAAAAACGCTCCCGATCATCTCGGCAAGCAAAATACAAATGGCGGTCTAGATGAAAGTCATCTGAGGACAGCTCAGCTACCCGCAGAATGGCTTTCTTGCAGAGTTCGGAGACTTGAATCTTGGGCTCTCTCTCTTCTGCTTCCTTCACCAGGCCCTTTTCCAAACATGATACCACTTCGCCTTGTGAATGTGCATCCTAAAATAGCAAGGGTACTAATACTGTAAAACTCTCACCACAATGAGTTTCAAATAAACATCATTTGCTTAAAAAATAAAACAACAACCCTCAATTCAGTATATAGTTCGCTTATTGATATTTTGCTCAGAAATGAGGCGGGGGAAAAAAAAAAAAGAAATGAGGCGGGAACCAACCACACTGTGGAAGTTACAGAAAATGTCCTCAACAATCTTCTTTAGAAGAGAATACTTGCATGCAACAAATGGAAAGAGAGATCCTGGGAGGTTTAGGTATAGTTTAGTTAGCACTAGAAATAGAAACCTGAATTCTTTAAGTTTAAAACATCAGAAAAATTCTAAGAATTTACATCAGCCCAATGCCCTAATCATGGTTCATATCAATACTGAATTAATACTGCAGAAATCTCTGTTCATTGACCTCAAAGGGTGAGAGGTATTTCCCCAATAATAATGCTTTTAGTCATGTTAAAAAAAAAAAAAACCAACCACCACAAAATCCATTGAGAAAAGATGTTACCGAGACCCCTCTTTCTCATTTTTCCACTCTATACTGTTCACAAAGACCCCAATATGTACAATTTGTACTGTAATATTCACTTTGATGTGTTAGATTTATCTTAATACAATTTAATGAGATTACCACTCTTTATATGAACCAAGTTTGAGAGCTTCCTAAAACCATCCAATTATCTTTAATTGTACATTGCGTCATCCCCATAACCACAAGCATTCATTCACTCAAAATATGAGAAATTTCCCTGAAATATTTCTACTCAAGAGTCCCAATCTGCTCTACTCAGAAGACATGCTTCAAAAACTTGAGAGGTATAACTATATATACAGCACACCGAAGCAGCAAGAAGTATATGCTATCTCTTATTTATACACACACACAATCTTGTTATAGTAAAATACTGTGTCTATAAAACCATCTGTAGGTAATAGAGAGTCCTAAAAAACCAGGCAGGGAAACATCTACTTCAAGCAAAATTTCAACAATAACAAAAATTGTATATAGCTTTTTCCCTAAACTTTGTTATAATGCAGTTTGTTTGATAGCACATTAATTTCTAAGTATTTCCACGAAAATGTCCATGTTCTCTCCTATGATAGCTGTGGAGAGGGGTAAGAACTGTGCTATCCCTTGTGCAGAGGTGTCAAAACAGGCCTAGAGATGTTTACCAACTCATCTTGGGTTGCAGAAGGTAAGGTGCCTAGCTAACAGTCCATCATTTATTTTTCTAGACCTTGGACTTCTAGGAAACTCCTAAAATTTATATGTGGGTGTTATACATTTCTCCTGAGGAGGGTTCCACTTTCATTAAATTTTCCAAAGGTTTGCTGACCCAAAAGAGATTACAAAGAACACTCTACCAGCAGATTCTCATGCCCCCTATTCTCTATCTGTACCCGAACCTTGAGCACTAGTTGTATGATTCTATGCACTGCATTAAAAACCTGAGAGGACCAAGAAGGTTTTTTGGAGGGCAATTCTGACTAAGATAAACAAATTCTGAGCGACAAGTGACAAAAAGATAAGGTCAGAGAGAAGAGTCAACACAAACTCCAGAAATCCAGAATGAGGCTTATTTTTTCTTCCTAATTTATGAGTGACACTCAAGTATGTCAGACTATGCCCACTTAGGCAAGGCCTACCCATTTCCACTTGCCAAACGAAAAACAAATCTCTGATAACAAACACTTAGACAGAAACATATCAGGCACTTACTATTTACAGTATACAAGAGATTATTATAAACACGAACTAATTTATGAAACAACAAAACAATATACTATACCAAGGTTTAGTAGCCCATGAAAACTTCCTTAGATGGCTGCTAGCGATAAGTCTTAATCATATAAAAGGGGTTGAATATAATAATCTGATAGTCAACTCGTGATTCAGATTTAGCCTTTAGTCCTGGCATCAAAGGGTAAAGAAATGATTTCCACGTAGTAAGTCTTAAGGGTTTCCCTGTATACTTAGGGTCTGTAACTGTTTTAAATGTGCTACCAGTAAGATTATCTATTTAGGGCTATTATATTTCTTAATGGTTCTATATGCTTCTTCTTGAATCTAAATAAAGGCAGCATCATTGTGGCTTGAGGTCCCTTAAGGAATCTGAGATTTAATTATAATTACAGCAATTATAGTACCACATATTGGTGCTGGGCCATACCATGATCTCCATTAGATGTTTTCATTCATGCTAACTTTAGGTAATTTTTTCAAATAAATACACTTCAAGAATTCTTCTCCGTTCCCTCGAGTCTCTGAGTTCTGCCTATTTTAGTTACATAACTGAAATGTATGCAAATATTTGACAAAGAAGACTGTATGGCTAATTACTGAATAAGAATGAAAGCAAGGGAGGTAAACTCCACACTGGCACGACATCTACAGGAAAATAAAATTACTTAGATTAAAAAAGGTTAAGTTATTGATACACAGGCTTGACACAGGAATAACAAATGATCCTATAAATGGACTTAAAATGGACTTCTACTGTGGTGAGATAAATGTCTGTCTTAAAACTATGAAGTGTCCTGATCAGTTTTTAGCAATTTGATAAGTAATATCTTTTCTTCCCCATAAACCTCATCCTTTTCTTTTTTGTTGTTTAAAGAACAGAGAAAAACAACACTAATCCCAAAAAGGCAGGACTCAGTTTTCATCTCTGCTATAAACCACTCTCTATTTCAGTATTTTTGGTGTCTTCTGTGATCTTTCTCACTACATTAAGGAGAGATGAAGACTGTCCAGATTATTCAAAGTAACTAGTTAAAAGTAAGGAATGATAAAATTATATAACTACCAAGTGAAAAGTCTAAAAGTAGTAATAATGTGGGACATGTCCACAATTAAGTTTCCATATTGGATCTCATATTGTACTTTTTCTTCAGATGATGTAACTCATTTACACTTTTACTTCTGAAGATCTGCCCTCTCATTTTAACTGTATTTATTTAGAAAAAATTTTATTAACATACAGTCTTTGCTCTCAAATCTACATACATTAACATTTAAAAAAAAAATCATAGTTTTGACACCATGACTCTTCTACATTCACCCAGAGGCAGGGTACAAACAAATTAACCATTACCCCTCTCCTCTGACCTTTGGAGGAAGTCAGTTCAAAGTCAGTCACAGAGGAGTTTGTAAGCTTCAGTGCCAAATTTGAAATCGACAAGCCAGAAGCTGATTCATTAATTTTCAGGATAATTTGCATATCTAAATAACTGGCCTCAAAAAAATAAACTATAGTTAGAAAAGCCAAGAAGGGCTGAGGACATGCCTCCCTCATTTTTAAACATGGCTGTAGCACCAGAGTGGATTATATAGAGAGGAACATGTTTTTTCAAGAGTGCAAGCATGAACCTATCTTACTGCCCCCAAAACACAGAAAACCTTTGGTGCTAGGATAGGGGCTTGGTATGAACAGAAATTCACCTAACCGGTAGGTATAGCAAAATATAAACATAACAAAAATGTGCATTTTGATGATCCACAGAAACATTTTTGTTGTTGTTATTTTAACAAAGCTGGGCAAACAATCCTCACTGGTTCTCGGGCTCTAGTACTACTGTTTTTGTGATCGTTTCTGGCACTAAGCCTTAATAACTCAAACATGCAGTTGAAAGCAGGTTTTATACTGACAATTCAGATTGCTAGTGGGAAGCTAACCAATGATTATCTTGGTGTCAACAGAAAAACTACTACAAAAAGAGGTGAATTGTAATGGTCTACTCTACAGTGTGGCCCACTAATCACAAATATGGAAAAGTGTCATCACTAATTCCTAAAAAAAATGTGTCTGGAACACTTATGTGAAGCTTTTAAAAGGAGTGAGATATGGAATTGGACACGATCTCTAACACCCTAAATAAAATCAGAAGAGCTTCCTGAATAATTAGGGTAGCGTAAGTGCTTTTGCGCCATTTCTAGAGTCTGCTGGGAAGGAAGAAATCTGCCTTCTTTATTAAAACTGGCCTTTCTTTAGCTGCCAAAAGCTCCATGCCAAGTTCACAGTGCTCTCAAGACTGACCCATAGGTGCCCTGTGAAAGGGCCAGAGCCCTGTGCTGGTATGAAGGCAAGGGTACTTGGTGACAGGCAGACAATAACCAGCACTAAAACTGTCACCCGAACTGGTGTGTGCAGCTCTAGTATTCCAACACTATGCCCCTCACCCTCTGTCAGTGACAGAAGCCAGCAAACCATGGGAAAATGAACAAATTGAGGGCAAAGAGACAAAGGGTTTTATTTTCCATCATATTTCCTAAAGAGATTAATGAGCAGTGGTAACTAATAGCTAAGGTCAGACATATGCCTCAGACCACCTCTCCCCCAGCATCTGTTACTTCTCAGGAGTTTCTTTCATTTTGCTGAGCCGACAGATTTAGAATAAACCTGGCCAAACCTCCATTGTGACCTTCTGAACAACAGACTCATAAGAACAAAATAAGATCACACATAATTAAGACAGAAGTCATCAGCTAGGTAGTTATTTTCCTTCTTGTCTTTACTAAAACTAGCTCTTTCGAGATAAAAATAGCAACGGATCACATTCATAGAGTATCTTACTTCTCACAAGCCAGAAGTACCTTCATAGATCTTAAACTTTTCTAATGTTTAAATATCTTCTTTTATACCAATGTGTTTATTAAGTAATTATTTTATATCAGCAAATAGGTACACGCAGAGAAAGGTTACACAATTCAAGTCTCTTGTATTCCAACAACTCTGTCCACAAAACAACAAAATGCTCTGCCCGGGAACACTATAAGTAACCAGGAACTGGTTTAGTATTTACTACTCTTGGCCGATATTAATTCCTCTGCTTCCCCATAAAGTAATGAAACACTACAAAGAGATGAAATGCATTCACGGGTCAAAACTAGCCTTAGATCTTGCAGCTGTCTGGACCTTTACTTTAAGGTCATCTCCAGTCCTAAATTTTTCCCATGCCAGTTATACAAAACTTTCATTCATCAAGTTTATAGGACCCCTCTGGTAAGTTAATATAAGCCAGTATAAATAGAACAGATACCTTTTCTCCAAGCCGAATGCTGCCACATTTCAGAATGTTGATATCATTTTTGCAATCATCCATGAAGCCACAGATCAGACGGTAATCACTGAAAATGATGGCTGTCATCTTGGTGATATACTGGTGACACTGATATTCAGTGATGTTGCCTCGGTGATCAACCAAGCAGGAAACCAAGTAACCTTTCCCAACTGGTTCATCAGCACATTCTTTAATCTGCTCCAAAGAAAGTGGCTGTTTTACAAGTGTTTTATTCTCCTATCAAACAACTTTTACAAGAGAGAACGTCTACTATTCTCTTATTGATTTCCCCGTCTATATTTGGGAGAAAAAGAGGAAAGCACTTAGAAATACATTTATTATAAAGAAAACAGTGTCATGCCTACTCAGATTGTTGTGGCGCCTAGGAAATATCTGATTAATGTGTTTGGCAACAAATTTCTTTTTTTTTTCCCCCAGAACAAATGTATTTTTATAAATTGGGATTTGTTCTATAAACAGGATGATGTGAGAGAGAAACATGGGGAACAGCGAGGGGTCAAGAAAAGACAATGCAAAACTGGAAATGGCACAATATGACTTTCTTTCAACTATGAAAACATCACATAACTCGTTCCAGAGAGCAAAGGAGGGCAACAAGGGGATCTTCTTAATGGCAAAAGTGAAGGTGGCAACAAATTTCTAAAATTTCAGCTTTGCTGAGATATAATTAAAAAAATCTTTTAACATCTACAGCTTTAGAATGGTTCTACTGAGAAGTCCCTTTATCCATGCAAAGAATGCAATAGACAGTGAGGAGATTAATCTGGGAAATAGTTCTGGAAAACAGGTGCAGAACTGAAGTCTAGGGGCACATCCCAAGCCAAGCGACACAGCACACCATTGGTATTAGGTAAACCTAATGGCCAGGAGAAGGCAGGCAGGAAGGCATAATATTACTTCTTGACATGACATTAATGTGTTCTGAATTAACTGTGGATTTGGACATGTGTTTTTGAACTTAGTAGAATCCCAGCTTTACCACTGTGGTCTGGAACAGTTACATGTTTAAAATGATGTTCAGTGCAGTCTGGAAGAAGTCTGAGAAGGGGAAGGCCACTGCAAATCTAATTCGGGTGGTTTAGACATGTGCTCTAGTGGATCAAGCACAGCGTAATTCCACAAGGTTTGTGTTCCCACAAAGGGCATCCCAAAACACATGTGCTAATGAAGCAAACTAGCCAAAAAATAGTGAAATCCAGGCATAAAAAAGTAAAATCTATTTATTGGGCCGTAAGCTTAAATTACAGAACAGGGAAGGTTGTTTGGAAAAATCCTACTACATTTGAAGAAATTAAAAACAAACAAAAATGGTAGTTTTGACAAGAGTAAGAGGCCCAAATGCAAATGTTTATTTTTAATATAAACAAGAAGAAAATGTTTTATTGGCTTTTTGAAACCAACAGTAGCCATTCTCTACTATCACACTACCTATCCTAAATACGCGCAGAGGGCAAAAGAAATACACTCTCCCTTTCCAAAAGGTGCTGGGTGAAGAATATACCACACATTCACTGTCCTGTAGCTCACTGGGTTTCTTCAAGTCCAATTCTTGTATCAAATCCAAACCAAGTCAAACACTCAGTTCAAGACAGAAAATGGTGTTTACTTTTCAAAGAAGCAAACTTGAGAATTTAAGAAAACAGTCTTGCTCTGGCTTCAAGAGGCAGCAGAGATCTTCAACAATCAAGATGAATGCAACTCTTTAAACTTAACCTTGAGGGTATTTTGGTGTTTTTTGTTTTGTTTTGTTTTGTTTTGTTTTGTTTTGTTTTGTTTGAGATGCCCAGAAAGAGGGTCATGAATGTACTTCTAGGAAAAGGCTTTTGTTTTGATTTTGAGCAAAAGAGAGTTAAGTTTCAAAAGTGAAAGGAGGAAGAGCTGCTTGAAAAAATGTCAGCATTTGTAGTTCAACCAGAGAAAAGCCCAAATAAGAACACAGAGCTAGCGGTAGAAGCCTGGGTTTTAAAACTTAGTGAAGTGCAGTATTCATACAGCTCTTACACTGGGCAATCAATAGTTTACGAATCTGAAGAAAAACCAGGAGCACATTTTGAATTGAGCCCCAATGAGAAAATAAATGTATATTTAGCTTTAATCACTTGAGATTTTACTGAAACACAGAGATGTAGAACCTATTTGTATTTTAGTTTACCATCAATTAGGATAGGGCGTAGTGTTTGAATTAAAAATTTATGCTTTCCTTCAATCATTCTATTAGTTAGAAGCTTACGATAACAGAAGGAAAACGTCTAAGATTAACAGCAAAAAACACCATTAAGTCATCATCATGTCAGGAATAGGAGTAAACTGTGAAGCGGCCAGGGAACAGATCTGTAAGTGCCATTAGACAAGTGTTGCTGTAGCTCTATTTTGACATGAAGCAGGAGGAAAGCCAGCAGTATTTGGCTCAACAATGGAGAGGGGCACCTGGGTGGCTTAGTCGCTGGGTGCCTGCCTTCAGCTCAGATCATGATCCCAGGGTCCTAGGATCGAGCCCCACATTGGGCTCCCTGCTCCGCAATAAGCCCATTCTCCCTCTCCCACTCCCCCTGCTTGTGTTCCCTTTCTCGCTCTGTCTCTCCCTGTTGAATAAATAAATAAAATCTTAAAACAACAACAACAAAACAATGGAGAGTAAATGAAAGTTTGGTTTACAGTTTGCACGTATTCTTGTGATGCTGCTTTTCTCCTTGCAAGGAGGATTGCAAGAAAGAGGACAGGACGGAGATGTAGAATAAAACATTTTGTTGGCAACTGTGTTCTTCCTGATATTTAATTTTCCTGACTTCAGTATAATCTCCCTCTAGGGAGGGATAAATTCCCATTTTTACTTGAAATCATTTACAAAACCACAACACCCCAAAAGATTACAAGAGGACCACTATTACATAAACATTATAAGAAAGCCAGTTATAGGGCGCCTGGGTGGCTCAGTGGGTTAAAGCCGCTGCCTTCGGCTCAGGTCATGATCCCAGGGTCCTGGGATCGAGGCCCGCATCGGGCTCTCTGCTCGGCAGGGAGCCTGCTTCCCTCTCTCTCTCTGCCTGCCTTTCTGCCTACTTGTAATCTCTCTCTCTGTGTCAAATGAATAAATAAAATCTTTAAAAAAAAAAAAAAAAAAAAAAAAGAAAGCCAGTTATACATACTTGTGTGTATATATATATATATATATATATCTTTTATAAGCCAGTAAAGAGGGAAATTATTCTGATGAATCTGCATAGACTCTGAGCTACATGGCAATCAAACTGGTATATACAACTAACCATATAGCTAGTAAAGGTGGTATGAGGTACAGAATACTCAAGTTGAAGCCAATGTTTTCAAAGATACGCTATTCTAATTCTAATCTGGGGCCCCAAAGTAAATCTAAAGAAGGGTCACTGCTTTAAAAGAATAAAACATATCGGATCCATTAGTAGAAGGTCTGAGGAAGAAAACATGTTCTACAAGGTCCCATAATGATTTAAGTGAGTGGGGTGCCTGGGTGGCTCAGTGGGTTAAGCCTCTGCCTTCAGCTCAGGTCGTGATCTCAGGGTCCTGGGATCGAGCCCCGAATTGGGCTCTCCGCTCAGCGGGGAGTCTGCTTCCCCCTCTCTCTCTGCCTGCCTCTCTGCCTACCTGTGATCTCTCTCTCTCTGTCAAACAAATAAATAAAATCTTTAAAAAAAATTATGTAAGTGAGGAACAAAAGCTGAGGGGTAGTGTCTTCCTTAAAGCTAAAAATGAGGTCGTGAATTAAGTCAACAGTACAGTAGTCTAAGGACAGATCTATGTGATGCAAGATCTAGAATTATTAATTAACTTTGAGGTAGAAAAACAGCAACTGTTCTTTGTGATTCTTATACACTGGTATGCAGAAATCTCTGGCCTTTCGGAATTTCTTTCTTTTTTTTAAGATTTTACTTATTTATTCGAGAGAGAGAGACAGAGTCAGAGATAGCAAGAGAGAGCGTGAGGAGGAGAGGGAGAAGAAGGCTCCTGCTGAGTGTGGAGCCAGATGTGGGGCTCGATCCCAGGACCCTGGGATCATGACCTGAGCTGAAGGCAGCCACTTAACCGACTGAGCCACCCAGGGGCCTCTCCTTTTGGAATTTCTATCACTGATTACAAAAAATAAAATGAAATGGAAAAATTTCAAAACCATAATTTTCACTAATATTATTTGTTGTTCCCATTGAACCAAGATAACGGAAAATTTTCCCCAGTTAGCATCCGTACAATGCTATACATTTTCATTAATTATTTCTGTTTTTATACTCAACACCTATCTATAACAACATACACAATCCTGTTACAAACTTTTTTAATGTTAACTCCTATTACTTGGAGCATATGCATCTATGGTTCAATTGAACCAACTGTGTAACTCAGAAAGATTTACAAGAGACCATTCTGTTAAGCTTCAGAAATCAGCAGACTGCAAAAAGTGTGAGCGGAGCACTGATGACAGAAGCAGTTGTGTCCATTGTTTGGGGACCAATGGAGTCTGATTTTCAATGTGTCTGAATCAACAGCATCCTAAGATAAACGTAGGTGAATGTTAACAAAAAGGAGGCTGGTTAGACTCCCCGCCACTGCGGCTTCTCTCTCAGCCAATACAGATGTGAATTCCAAGAAAAGTAAAGTAAACTGAGTCAGTTGTTCCTCCCGGGTCTGACTGGCCGGGTCAACAGATGTCATTTTCTCTTCTAAACCATTAAATACCCACAAAATTCTTTCACAACCTACCTCTGATATGGTAGATTTGCAAACCTCTCTGGCCACAGATTCAAATTTGGGGTCCGTAGTTAGATTCAGCTTGTAATTCCACAACAACTATATACAAGAGAAAAAACAAACAAAAACTCCAGTTAGAATAGTATGAAATTTTTCATTGACGGTTACTGTAAGTGATAAAAGTCTATTATACAGAGTTAGATAGGGCATATTCAGTTAATGAAAAGAAAAGAAAGATAAAAATATCACTGTGTTTACAGATAAAAGGAAAAAACTGGGCAGACAAAATAAAACACTACCATTCAGGCATACTTTTTTCTTTTTTCACTTAAGGACAATTTTTTTTTTTTAACTCAAGAAAAATATTGCAACTAAAATCCTTGGTAAGGTTTTCAGAGAAAACATCAATAAGGTTGTACAAGCTAAATTCTATTAAATCAAAAAGTCTAACCCAGACACTCAGATTTGGTGCGTTTACTCGCAGATTTCACAATCCACAGTGCTTCCACAGACCAGTTTTATGAAGGAGAGATGCCAAGCATCTAGTATGCAGGTGTATCTATCTTCATTCCTTTAAAACCCTCCTTTGTCTTGACACATTCACGATAAGGTCTACTTTACACAACTGTTTTTAACATGTTTTAAACTCCAAACTATCTAAAGCCATTACTATTACAGATGAGTGCTGAATATTACCATACATTTTGCAGCTTTGCTTAACACTTTTCGATGTATGATTCAATTTCTGAAAAGTAGCATAAACGAGCCCTCATACTCGGCTCAGATGGAGAGACAGAGCAGGGACTTTGTATGACGCTGAACATGAAGAGACTGGGGCTAGGGTGGGGGGGAGACGTAGTTCACAAGCCTTTCTCTCTGCTATACTCCAAGACTAAACAATACAATCACTTACTCACTGATTCACCGAAACATCTGCTTAGCACTTATGCTATACCACACACAGTCTGAACTCAAGGTCTTCATAGGCTATTAGAGGGAATAGAAAAACATGTTTGAGTGTGTACTGTACTAGGAACTGTGGGACAAAACAAAAGGAGAAAAAAAAAAGACCACACTATCCAGTGGTGGCTATGGTCAATGGCAAGCAGGGTGAGTATTTGGTTAACGGCAATACAAGGTATCAAAGCAGTACAGAGGAGGAGTACCCCAAACAGCTCGGGGGTGTTTGGTCAAGTAAAGTGTACCATAGAAAGTGCTATCAAAGATGAAACCTGAGAGATTATCAGTTAGCCACAGTAAAGGGTAGGGAGAGGACTATTTTAAGTAAATGAAACAGCATGTGTGGAAGCTCACTGAAAGGGAAACAGTGCATGTTAGAGGAACTGAAAATTCAATGGAAGACTGACTCTGAAAACCCTTGTAAGCCTGGTCTGAACTTCAACCCGAGAGTTATTGAAGGGAAATTAAGGGAGTGATATGACCAGACCTGCTTTTTAGAAGTAAAACAGAGGCTTATTATCACCTGTGTTAGGAACAACACAGAAATAAACACTTAATTCTGTATAGGAGTACTCTAAAAAATCTGTGAATAAATAAAATACAAGGGATGAGTAGTATTTCTTCTCCTCCCCCCAAAGAAAAAAAAGCCAGCAAAAAGCTCTAATCCCTCAACTATCATCGATAAGTGAATTTTTAGAAAAAAGGAGTAGAATCTGGCCACCATCTATCACAAAAGCTCTAACAGGATAGACTTCTGCCTTGTTCAGCACAGTGTATGCCCAGTGCCTACAAGAGTGAGGAATACAACACACAGGCATCAACAAATATTTGCTAAATAGATAAACAAAAAACCAAACTTATACCATGATGAATGACCAGTTCAACCAACAAGACATATGAGGGGCGCCTGGGTGGCTCAGTGGGTTAAAGCCTCTGCCTTCGGCTCAGGTCATGATCTCAGGGTCCTGGGATAGAGGTCCGCATCGGGCTCCCTGCTCAGCGGGGAGCCTGCTTCCTCCTCTCCCTCTTCCTGCCTCTCTGCCTACTAGTGATCTCTCTCTCTCTCTCTCTCTCTCTCTCTAATAAATAAATAAATAAATAAATAAAATCTTTAAAAAAATAGAATAAAATAAAACAACAAAAACAAACAAACAAAACAACAAGACATATGAGGCCGAACTGAGAATGGGGGTATAGGAGAAACTTAGTTCTAACTGAAGGAATCTTGGGCCTCCTGGCTCCTCACAAGCAAAGACGAATCCAGTGATTCAAGAGACAAGGTTAGAATTTAGACAAACACATTTTACAATTATCTATGAATTAAGTCAGTACTACTTGGTCATTACATTTCATATTGTATTTTTTTTTTAATTTTTAAAAAAGATTTTATTTGAGAAAGAGAGAGCATGAGCAGGGGAAGGCCAGAGGGAGAGGGAGAAGCAGACTCCCTGTTGTGCAGGGATTCCGACATGGGAGCTTGATCCCAGGACCACCTGAGCCGAAGGCAGATGCTTAACCGACTGAGCCACCCAGGTACCCCTAACTTTTATATTTTAAAATTAACCCAACATTCTTCTTTTAAAATTAAGAACATTCTGCGTGTACATCAAACCAAAGACAGAGTAAAATATTTCCTCCTTACTGAGTGACCTATAGCTGACTCAGTGCCACTTCTTTGGAAGGAAGGAAGGAAAGAAGGAAGGAAGGAAGGAAAGAAGGAAGGGAGGGAGGGAGAAACAAGAAAGAAAATCTGTCTGGTAGTTCCAGGATTTAGAGTAAACAGCAATAAATGACAGAAAAATTATAAAATACAAACCACAGAGTGCTTCCTTACTTTATCTAACGCAAACTCAAATGTCCTATAATGGGCTAAAAGTTGATTTTCTGTCAAAGCCATTTAGATAATCACTTAGAGCTTCTGAAATGTCTTTAACTTTTAATTTGGAACATCTAATTTTTATTTTTCATTCTTTTGAGATTTAATTCATATATTATAAAAGTCACCACTTTAAAGTGTCCAAACTCAGCGGTTTTCAGTATATTCACACAGTTGTGCAACCATCACCACTGTCTAATTCAAGGACATGCTCGTCGCCCCCAACAGAAACCCCATAGCTGTTGTATCACTCCTCATCCTTCCTCTACCCATCCTTTGCCAACCATTAATCTACTTCCCGGTCTTTTATTTTTAGTGTGACCTAGTAATGCATTATTATTCTTTCAGGAATAGAAGTAAAAAGGGAATTCAACATAGGTTGCCACCAATACCTTTTCTTCTAGAAAACATAAACACACATTACACCTGATTTTTGGGAGCTGATTACTTGCATTATATTTGATATTTGTCCCAACCTCCTGAGTGGTTACTATCAACTAAGAAAAATAACTGCAATTTCACACTAAGTGCTGTTGGTTAGCAGGATGTAGTTCAGCTTCAATTTTCTTAAACATAAGATGTTCACTTATGAATCCATCCACCTACCCATCTCCCTCTCCTAGAGACATACTGAGTAACTACCATAACCTGGAATCCTGCTAGAAGACAAAAGGAAGGGTGAAGAAAAAAAAAGCCACTGTCTCAGCATTCAAGGAGCTCAACCACAGGAGCCAAAAGACGAAAAGAGTCAGACTGGGAAGCAAATAAACAATGGAAATAGAGTGTGATAAATGTGATACCAGATGCATACAGAAAATGTTATGGGAATACAAAAGAAGAACACAGCTCAGTGAATGTGGAGGAGGGATAGGTGGGGGTGGTAGTGGGGGATGGTAGTAGTCGGTATACTGGGCTCGATCCCCAGGAATAAGAAGGAATTTTGTCAGGTGAACTGAGGGAGACTGAGGTTCTAGGAGTACAAAGCTAAAAAAGGACAGAAGGAGTAATTATAACTTCTAGGGACATCCATAGCTCAGGATGGCTGGGTTGAGGTAATGAAAGATGGGGCTGGGGGGTTGCAAGCAGGGATCTGATCACATCGAGTATCAGAGCTCACATTAAAGAATATGTATTTTATCTTATAGGAAATGGGAAGCTAGTGAACATTTTTAACCAGAGAACTCAAAAAGTCAACTTTGGTCACAGTGCAAAGAAAGGCCAGACTAGGGGAGGTTAGCAGACCAGTTAAAGGCAAGAACTGCTGGATGGGAGAAGATGGGATGTATTTGAAAAAAATCAGGATAGTGACAAGTTTTGGGTGTGGATGGTGAAGGAAAAGTCTTCCTTCATAGTCAAGCTCCTTGGAAGTCTGTATAGCTCATTTTTTCCATTTACTCTTCTATTCATCTTAAAATTTTTAAATCAAAGCTGTTTAGACAAATAGTTCTATAAAGGTAGATAAAAAATCAAAATAGTTCCCTGACAAGTTCCTTTGTGAAGTCCTACCAACTGCCCAGAGACAAATACTTTAAATTCCTTCAGCTTTTTCTTAGGGTAATTAACTCTATAAACTTTTTTTAAAAAAATATTTATTTGAGAGAGCAAAGGTGTGAGAGAAAGAGAGAAAGAGAAAGAGAGAGAGAGAGAGAGAGAGAGAGAGAGAGAGAGAGAGAGAGAATGCGAAGGGTAGAGGGACTAGGAAAAACAGACTTCCCACTGAGCACAAGGCCATGACATGGGGCTCGATCCCAGGACCCTGGAATTATGACCTGAGCTGAAGGCAGACACAACAAACTGAGTCACCCAGGCGCCCCTAACTCTACAGTTTTATTAAACTACTTGCTGTTTCTTGATTTGTTAGTTTTAGATATCCTATAATAGCTTTATATTATAGAAGATAAGGAATGAACTTTTATATGCTTCTTCCTGATCCCAATATAGTTAAATTACAATGCTAGGTAGAATTTACATTATTGATGATGTAAAAGAGCATACATCCTGAAACATACAGAATACTATTATTATACTTGAATACTATTATTATACTAGAATACTATTATTATACTTCTTTCCACTTTTAGTCTATCATATAGTTAACAGTCATTTATTTCATGGGCCTTTTTTTCACTATACATTACTAATTAATCTCTGATCTCTTCACTAGAAAAGTAGAGTTCAGTTCTAGAAATGATTATCAGACAGAATAGAAATGTGAAATCAGCAGCTGGCATCTGGAGTTCTGTAGAAAGGATAAAAGCCAGGAACCACAACTTGTTACCAGAGCAGCATTCTTCTTCAGCAATTAACAGCAGCAACTATTCTTCAACAGAAGTCTTGGCAGCAGTCTACATAGCCATATGGAGGTATGTTCTCTCCGGATAACAGCTCAGGTGTGAGAAGACAAGACCCACAATGGGCACTAGAAGGAGGCGCTTTGGCTTAGAAGACTCAAGCGCCATGGGAGCCACCATCTCCAGTAACCACCCTCTGGCCATAGCTTTCAGGGTCCCCAAAAGGGAAATACTCAGGTACAAGTCACCACATCAGGGAAGCCCAAAGTATGGCACCCTTAGTGAGTAATTATAATTCAGGGAGTGTGATGCCTCCAGCTTCGTTCTTTCTCAAAACTGTTCTGGCAATTTGGGGGTCTTTATGGTTCCATACCAATTTTAGGATCACTTGTTCTATTTCTGTGAAAAGTGCCATAAGAATTTTGATAGGGATTGCACTGAATCTGTATACTGCTTTGGGTAATACGGACATTTTAACAATATTAATTCTTCCAATCCATAAGCATGGAATATCTTTCCATTTATTTGTGTCTTCGATTTCTTTCATTAATGTGTTGTAGTTTTCACTATACAGCACTTTTAGTTCCTTGGTTAAATTTACCTTACCTATTTTTCTATTCCTTTGTCTTTTCTTTATTGTTTTGTAAGAATTCTTAAAATATTTTGGACATATGGTCAGATATATGTATGTTTTCTATGACTTGCCTTTTCACACTCAATATCATATTTAATAGAATAAAATTTAATGTAACATAATTAATCTTTTGCTTTATGCTACTGCTTTTTGTTTCCCTTTTATTCTTTGCTAATCTCATAGTCATGAAATTTTTCTTTTATGTTACCTTCTAGAAGTTTTGTTGTTTTAATTTTCACATTTAGATCTATAAGCATCTAGAATTGATTTTCTGTGAATCATGTACAGCAGGGATAAAATTCTTTATTCAAGTGTCTCTCTCTCTCTAGATACAGAAAGATACATAGATAGTTTCTGGACTCATTATGTTCCACTGTTCTATTTAGAAATCTGAACCTTAATTGGCTAACTGATGATATTAAGGAATTATGAGATTTTCAGATATAATAGTATTGTGGCTATTTTTTTAATAAAGCCTTTATCTTTTAGAGGTATTTAACAAAATATTAACAAGTGATCTCTGAGTTCTGCTTCAAAATAATACAAAAAGGAGGGGAAGTCAGTAGGGAGAGAGATGACACAAGATGGATCTGAATAAATAATTAAAGCTGGGTTGTAATTACATGAGGGTTAATTATATTATATTCCTGAGATATAATTTATGTACTATAGAATTCACCCTTCTAAAGTATAATGTAGTGTATTCTAGTATATTCAAATTTTGACAACCATCACCACTATCTAATTCTAGAACATTTTCATCATCCCAACACGAAACTCCTTGGAGTTAAAGAGTATAATGGTAAGCAAAATAAGTTAGTCAGAGAAAGACAAATATCATATGATCTCATTCATATGTGGAATTTAAGAAACCAAACAAACAAGCAAAGAGAGAAAAAAAAGAGAGACAAACCAAGAAATAGACTCTCAACTGCAGAGAACAAAATGATGGTTGCCAGAGGGGAGATGGTAGGAAGGTAGGTGCAACAGGTGATGGGATTCAGGAGTGCACTTGTCATGATGAGGACTGGGTGATGTATGGAATTACTGAATCACTATATTCTAACCTATAAAATTCTATAAGCATCTTATATTTAAGTCTTTGATCCATTTTTATACATGGTATGAAAGAGGGGTCCAAATTAATCTTGAGGTAGTGGATATCAAGATGTCCCAGAACCATCTGTTGAAAAAGTCTATTGTTCCCCCCAGTGAATTATCTTGGCACCCTTGCTGAAAACCAGTTCACCGTAAATGAATTTGTTTTTTCCTGAATTCTCAATTCTATTCTACTGATCTATATGTCTATCCTTATGCAAGTACCTCACAGTCTTGATTACTGTGGCTCTATAGTAAATCTTGAAATCAGGAATTATTAATGCTCCAACTTTGTTCTTTTATCAAGACTGTTTTGGTTATTCTGGATCCCTCGCATTTCCGTATGAATTTTAGGGTCAACATGTCAACTTCTGCAAAGTTATCAGCAGAAATTTTACCCAGGAATTATACTGAATCTAGATCAATTTAGAGAGTATTACCATCTTAACAATATTAAGTTTTCCAATCCATGAAAAAGGACGTCTTTTCCTTTAAATCATCTTTAATTTTGTTCAAAGATGTTTTTCAGAGTTTGGCATACAAGTCTTATACTTCTTTTGTTAAATTTATTCCTAAGTATTTGATTCTTCTTGATGCTATTATAAATAAAGTTGTTTTAATTTCATTTTCAGATCATTCCTTGCTGGTCAGTAGCAATACAACTGATTTTTTAATCTACTCAACTTATATCCTGTAGCCTTCAGTCTAATTACGAATGTTAGAAAATTTCCCATAATAAAAGCTTAAAAAAACTAGTACTGAATTTAGTCAAATTATTTTTAATGTACCTACTGAGATGATGACATAACTTTTTCTCCTTTATTGTGATTAACTTTTCAAATGTTAAATTAACCTCACAGTTCTTCAATAAATCCAAAGCAGTCCTGATGTATTTCCCTTCTTATATTTTAGTGGATTCAGTTTGCTACTAATTTGGTTAACATTTTTTTATCTATGGTTCACAAGTGACACTGGCCTATGTTTTCCTTCTTGTTATAGCCTTGTTAAGTGATAGTAAGGTTATGTTAGCCTCATAATGAATAGAAAAATATTTACACTTTTAAAAAATTCTTTAAAAGACTAATATTGGGGCACCTAGGTGGCTCACTCGGCTAAGTGTCTGTCTTCAGCTCAGGTCATGATCCCAGAGTCCTGGATCAAGCCCCACATTGGGCTCCCTGCTCAGTGGGGAGCCTGATTCTCCTTCTCCCTCTGCTGCTCCCACTCGTGTGCAAGCTGTCTCTAATAAATAATAAAATCTTCTTTTTTAAAGACTTTATTTATTTATTCACAAGAGACGGGGTGGGGGCCAGAGGCAGAGGGAGAAGCAGGCTCCCCAAGGAGCATGGAGCCTGATGTGGGATTCCATCCCAGGACCCCAGGATCATGACCTGAGTGGAAGGCAGATGTTTAACCATCTGAGCCACCCAGGTGCCCATAAATAAAATCTTTAAAAATAAATAAATAAACAAAATAAAAGACTGGTGACGGTGTGCCGACTTCAGCTCGGGGTCATGATTTCAGGGTTCTGGAATCCAGCATATGCTCCCCACTGAGCAGAGAGTCTGCTTGTCCCTCTCCATCTCCCTCTGTCCCTCTCCCTGCACATGCTCTCGCTCTCTCAAATAAATAAAATCTTTTAAATAAATACATAAGTAAATAAGAGACTGGTGTTGTTTTTTTCCTTCCACCAATAAATCCATCTGGTCCTGAAGTTTTCTTTATGGGATTTTTATTTAAAGCTTCATTTTTTAAAAATATTTTTTAAGGGGCACCTAGGTGGCTCAGTCAGTTGTAGTAGCCTTTAGCTCAGGTCATGATTCTGGAGTCCTCGGACTGAGCCCCACATTAGGCTCCCTACTCAGCAGGCAGTCTGGTTCTCCCTCTGCCTGTTTGTTTTAACTCACCCCACTTGCGCTCTCTGGCTCTTGATCTCTCAAATAAATAGATGAAACTTTTAAATATATACATATGTATATATTTAAAAGTTTTACTCATTTAAGTAATCTCTACACCCCATATGGTACTCGAACTTAAAACACCAAGATCAAGAATCGCATGCTCCACTGAGCCAGCCAGCCAATAAAGATTTTTATTTACAGATTCATTTTTTAAAATAAATATAGGTTACTCAGATTTTCTACTTCTTGTTTTGCTTTTGGTAAATTTGTTTTTCTAGGAATTTGCCCATTGTGCAAACATTTTCAAATGTACTGGCCTAACAATTGTTCATAACTAATTTTACCTCTTGCTTAACAATACTAACTCATTCCAGAACTCCCCCACTAGGTGGAAAGCTGTTTAATTTTTTAAATTTGATCCACTAATTTTAATGGGAAAGATTATCATGCAACCCATCCCAAACCAAAAGTATTTTAGTTTGCTAGGGCATATTTTGCCCTAGGGTATTTTGCCATAACAAAATACCAAAGACTGGATGTCTTAAACAAGAGATTTATTTTCTCACAATTTTGGAGTTTAGAAGTCTGAGATTAAGGTGTTGGCAGTACTGATTTCTTCTGAGACCTCTCTTCTTGTATCTTCACATGGCTTTCCCTCTGTCTCTGTATCCTAATCTCTTTTTATAAGGACATAATTCTCCTGTTTTCTATATACTATTTGTCCCTATTTTTAGCAATGTCAAATCCTTCCGTTCTCGAGCCTTTTAGGAGTCCTAGGTCACAGATTAGCTACTTTCTGGGATTCCCCTATGCTAGAGTCACTTGACTAATGGATTTTGAATATTTTCCCTAATTTTTGCTTCATAAACAATGCCACAATATCCTCTTATAGACATATTTGAATCCATTCTTTTAAGTATAACTATACATAAATTCTTAGAAGTAAAAACATTAAGCCAAAGTATAAATATATTTTATGTTGACTGCTTTACAAATAAGTTTTTCATATTTATATTCTTATTCACAGGCTAGAGCAGAGTTTAACAACTTTTCTGCAAAAGGCCAGAAAGAAAAATCTTTTATACTTCTAGGGACCTATATACAGTCACTGTTGAAACTACTCAATCTTTCTATTATAGCATGGAAGCAACCAAAGACAGTACGTAACTGAATGGGTGTGGGGGTGTTCCAATAAAACTTTAGGCATAAAATCAGGCAGTGGTCTGGATTTGGCCAATGGGTAGCAGCAGCTGGCTGATTAGTGGACTAGAGAATGCTTAAACCCCTATATTCCCATCAATATTGTATATTTATCAAATTTTTTATATTTGCTAATCAGATAGATGAAAATATTGCACTCATTTGTCTTTTAATTTTCACCTATTTATTATAAGAGAGAATTAAATTTTCATGGCTTATTGGACATCTTTTTCTTTACCTATGAATGGTCTTCTTATATCTGTTGCCTATGTTTAATTTTTTATTTTTATTTTTTTAAAAAGATTTTATTTATTTACTTGAGAGAGATAGAGAAAGAAAACAAGCACAACCAGGGGGAGCGGCAAGCAGACAGAGAGGGAGAGAGAGAAGCAGGCTCCCTGCAGAGCAGGGAGTCCAACGCAGGGCTCAATCCCAAGACCCCAGGATCATGATCTGAGCCGAAGGCAGATGCTTAACCAACTGAGCCTCCCAGGAGCCCCTGTTGTCTATGTTTATTAACAGCACTTTCTAGTAAAGAATATAGTCCTTTGGGGAGCCTGGGTGGCTCAGTCAGTTAAGCATCTGACTCTTGGTTTCAGCTTATGATAGGATCTCAGGTCACCCCTATATAAATGATTCTTAATGTATTCATTCTAGTTATCTCTAGTGTGTGTGTGTGTGTGTGTGTGTGTGTGTGTAGAACCTTTAACACAGGGCGCCTGGGTGGCTTAGTCAGCTTTGTGTTTGCCCTTCAGCTCAGGTCATGATCTGTGTGGGGCCTGTGTGGAGCTCCTTGTTCAGCAGGAGTCTGCTTCTCCCTCTCCCTCTGTCCACCCACATGCTCTCTCTCTCAAATAAACAAAATCTTTAAAAAAACAAAAATAAAGTTGTTAAGCATGATAAGCAGAGAAACAATTATTTTCATATGGTAGCTATAACTAAAGTAAAACTTAAGCTTAAGTTTATAAATAGTTGACAAAATCTGCTTGTTTCTAGAATGGAGGGGTATTTGCAGATTTACCATGGGCCTTAAATAAGTTTTATCATCCTTCTTAAGAGTAAGAGCATCTAAGAAGACATAATATTTCCCAAAACAACAGGAAAAGCCTCCTGAATCTGCATCTATATAAAGCACATATGGTGAGTTATGGAAAATCCATACTTACATGATTGCAGTCTGATGAAATCTCATTTTCAGGCTAAAAGGAAAAAAAGAGAGATGATGTTAAAAAAAAAACCCTCAAGTTTTCAAATACCACCAAAATAAACTCAAAACAAGAAATTTGAATATTTAACTGAATATGTTTCTTCAATTTAAGAAATAAAATGGGGCTTATATAAGTTTTAGATTGCTAGGGAGAAATATACAAGAAAAGAAGATGAGATATAATCACTTTCCAATCAACGGTACAATCTGAAAATGGAGAAGAAAGTACTAAAGAGGGAGGAGTCCAAGATGGCAGAGGAGTAGGAGACCTAAATTTCGTCTGGTCCTAGGAATTGAGCTAGATAGTTATTGAACCATTCTCAACACCTACAAACTCAACAGGAACTCTAAGAAAAGAATAACATCAACTCTAGGAACAGAAAAGCGACCACTTTTTGGAAGGCAGGACATGCAGAGAAGTGAATCCAAGGACATGTATGGGAAGACAGACTTCGGGGTTGGGGGAGCTTCTGTCAGCCGGCTACCGGCAAATGATACAGCCGCAGAGCACAAAATCGGGACTTTTAGAAGTCTGCTCCGGTGAGGAACATAACTCTGGTGCCTAAGCAAGGTGTGGAACCCTCACTTGAACAGTGTGATCTCAGGATTCTCAGGGTCACAGAAAGACTGGGGTTGCATGAGTGTGACAGAGCTCCCAGGCATTGGAGCAGGGAAGCCGGCTGCAAAGACAGAGCAGAGGAGTGGGCTCTCTGCTCGGGATTGCCATAAATCGTGATCTGCGGTGCAGTTGGGCCACTGTGCTTTGAGCTGGGGCGCAACACGTGGCAGAACCAGGCCGACTCCGCTTCCTCCCGGGGGAGGAGTGGCAGGGGAGCACGTCACAGGAATGTGCTGGGTTTGTAAACTTCAAACGAGGCCATGTGCCAGAAACAGAAACGCTCGGTCACAGGCTGGGTGAGCATGGAGTGCGGCAGGAGAATAGGGAGACAGGAATGACTGACTGCTTTTCTCTGAGGGCTCAATGAGGTGTGGGGGGCCCGAGCTCTCAGCTCCTCTGGGGCCAGAGATTGGGAGGCTGTCATTCTCATTCTCTTCCTCTAAAGCTGTGTGGAAAGCCTTCAGGTAACAAAAACTAGAGAGAGCAAACCAAGCAGATTGCCTAGCCTGGCCCCTGGCAAGGGTGGTGCAATTCTGCCTGGGGCAAATACACTTGAGAATCCATGCAAGAGCCCCCCCCTTTGCAGAAAATCAGTAAGAGCATCCAGCCAAGAACAAGTTTACCAAGTTTACTGTGAAACTCCAGCACTAGGGGAATACAGAACATAGAATTCATGGCTTTTTCCCCATAATTCTTTAGTCTTCCAATTTTAATTTTTTTAATTTGTTTTATTTTTTCTTTTGTTTTTTCCCTTTTTTTTCAATTATTCTTATTTCCTTTTTCGACCAACTTATCATTTCCTTTTTAAAAATCGTTTTTTAATTTTCATTTTTACAGTTGTATCACATCCCTTCATTGTATTTAACCTTACTTTCGTACATATGTAAGTTTTTCTTTCTTTAAAAATTTGGGCTCCAGTTTCTTCTAACAGACCAAAATATACCCAAAATCCACTCTTCTTTTTTTTTTTTTTCCCTTTTCCCCACACTTTGGGTCTCTTCTGTGTATATTTCTCCAGGTTGTTGTTACCCTTTTAGCATTTTGTTCTCTAGTTCATCTATTCTTCTCTGGACAAAATGACAAAATGGAAAAACTCACCTCAAAAAAACAGAACAAGAGGCAGTACCAACTGCCAGGGATCTAATCAATACAGACATTAGTAATATGTCAGAACTAGAGTTCAGAATAACGATTATAAAGATACTAACTGGGCTTGGAAAAAAGCACAGAAGACACTAGAGAATCCCTGGAGACAAAATCTAACGAAGTCAAGATCAAAAGGCTTTTAATGAGATGCAATAAAAAACGGAGGCTCTAACTTCTAGGATAAATGAGGCAGAAGAGAGAACTAGTGAACGGAAGACCAAATAATGGAGAATAAAGATGTTGAGAGAAAGAGAGATTAACAACTACTCCATCATGAGGGGAGAATTCGAGAGATAACTGATACCATAAAGTGAAACAATATTAGAATAATTGTGATCCCAGAAGAATAAAGAGAGAGGCAGAAAGTATATTGGAGCAAATTATAGCAGAGAACTTCCTTAATTTGGGGAAGAAAACAGGCATCAAAATCTAGGAGGCTCAGAAACCCTGCTGAAATCAATAAAAGTAAGTCAACACCCCAACATCTAACAGTAAAACTTACAAATCTGAGACAAAGTCCTGAAAGCAGCTTGGGACAAGAGGTCTGTAACCTACAACAGTAGAAACATTAGATTGGCAGCAGACCTATCCACAGAGGCTTGGCAGGCCAGAAGGACTGGCATGATATATCCAGGGTACTAAATGAAAAAATATGCAGCCAAGAATACTATACCCAGTAAGGCTGTTATTGTAAATAGAAAGAGAGAGATAAAAAGCTTCCAGGACAAACAGAAATTAAAAGAATTTGCAATCACCAAACCACTCCTACAAAAAATACTGAAAGGGATCCTCTAAGCACAGAGAGAGCCTAAAAGTAACACAGACCAGAAAGGAACACACAGTACACAGTAATAGTCACCTTACAGGCAATACAATAGCACTAAATTCATACCTTTCAATAGTTACCCTAAAAGTAAATGGGCTCGATGCCCCACTCAAAAGACACAGGGTATCAGACTGGATAAAGAAGCAAGACCTATCGATATGCTCTCTGCAAGAGACTCATTTTAGACCCAAAGACACCTCCAGATTTAAAGTGAGGTGGTGGAAAACCATTTATCATGTTAATGGACATCAAAAGAAAGATGGGGTGACAATCCTTATACCAGACAAATTAGATTTTTTAAAAGATTTTATTTATTTATTTGACAGAGACAGAGCGAGAGAGGGAACACCAGCAGGACTGGGAGAGGGAGAAGCAGGCTTTCCCACAGAGCAGGGAGTCTGATGCGGGGACTGATCCCAGGACCCCGGGATCATGACCTGAGCCAAAGGCAGCCACTTAATGACTGAGCCACCCAGGCGCCCGGGGACAAATTAGATTTTAAACCAAAGACTGTAATAAGAGATGAGGAAGGACACTATATTATGCCTAAAGGTTCTGACCAACAAGAAGATCTAACAATTATAAATATTTACGCCCCAACATGGGAGCAGACAATTATATAAGCCAATTAATAACAAAATTGACAAAACACATCGACAATAATACAGTAATAGTAGGGGACTTCTTAACATTCCCCTCACTAAAACAGGCAGATCATCTAACCAAAAGATCAACAAGAAAATAAGGGCTTTAAATGACACATTGGACCAGATGGACTTCACAGATACATTCAGAACATTCCATCCCAAAGCAACAGAATACACCTTCTTCTCAAGTGCACATGGAACATTCTCCAGAATAGATCACATCCTGGGTCACAAATCAGGTCTCAACCAGTATCAAAAGACTGATATCATTCTCTGGATATTTTCAGACCACAATGCTTTGAAACTGGAACTCAATCACAAGAGGAAAGTCAGAAAGAACTCAAATACATGGAGGCTAAAGAGGATCCTACTAAGGAATGAATGGGTCAACCAGGAAATTAAAGAATTTTAAAAATTAATGGAAACAAATGAAAATGAAAACACAACTGTTCAAAATCTTTGGGATCCATCAAAGAGAGTCCTAAGAGGGAAGTACATAGCAATACAAGCCTTTCTCAAGAAACAAGAAACGTCTCAAATACACAACCTAACGCTACACCTAAAGAAGTTGGAGAAAGAGCAGCAAATAAAGCCTAAACCCAGCAGGGGAAAAGAAATAATAAAGATCAGAGCAGAAATCAATGAAATAGAAACCCAAAGAACAGTAGAACAGATCAACAAAACTAGGAGCCGGTTCTTTGAAAAAATTAGTAAGATTGATAAGTCCCTGGCCAGACTTATTAAAAAAAGAGAGAGAGAAAGGATCCAAATAAATAAAATCATGAATGAAAGAGGAGAGATCAAAACCAACACCAAAAAAATAAAAACAATTCTAAGAACATATTGTGATTAGCTATATGCCAACAAATTAGACAATCTGGAAGAAATGGATGCATTCCTAGAGATGTAAAAATTCCCAAAAGTGAAATAGGAAGAAACAAAAAACCTGAACAGCAGACCCATAACCAGCAAGGAAATTGAAGCAGTAATCAAAAATCTCCCAACAAACAAGAGCCCAGGGCCGGATGGCTTCTGAGGGGAATTCTACCAAACATTTAAAGAAGAATTAAAACCTAGTCTTCTGAAGCTGTTTCAAAAAATTGAAATGGAAGGAAAACTTCCAAACTTTTTTTTTTTTTTTTTTTTTANTTTCACAGAGGGAGAGAGATCACAAGGAGGCAGAGAGGCAGGCAGACAGAGAGAGGGGGAACCAGGCTCCCCGCTGAGCAGGGAGCCCGATGCGGGCCTCGATCCCAGGACCCTGAGATCATGACCTGAGCCGAAAGCAGAGGCTTTAACCCACTGAGCCACCCAGGCGCCCCCAAACTTTTTTTATGAGGCCAGGATTACCCCACCAAAAAGAAGAGTTACAGACCAATATCCCTGATTTACATGGATGCAAAAATTCTCACCAACATACTAGCCAATAGGATCCAACAGTACATTAAAAGGATCATTCACCGTGACCAAGTGGGATTTATTCCTGGGATGCAAGATTGGTTCTGACATTCGCAAATCAATGTGATACACTACATTAATAAAAGAAAGGACAAGAACCACATGATAGTCTCAATAGATGTGGGAAAAGCATATGACAAAGTACAGCATCCTTTCTTATTTAAAACTTTTCACAATATAGGGATAGAGGGTATATACCTCAGTATCATAAAAGCCATCTATGAAAAACCTATAGCAAGTATCATTCTCAATGGGAAAAACTGAGAACTTTTCCCCTAAGGTCAGGAACATGGCAGGGATCTCCACTATCACCACTGCTGTTCAATATAGTACCAGAAGTCCTAGCCTCAGCAATCAGACAACAAAAAGAAATAAAAGGCATCTGAATCGGCGAAGAAGTCAAATTCTCACTCTATGCAGATGATATGATACTTTATGTGGAAAACCCAAAAGACTCCACCCCAAAAACTGCTAGAACTTATACAGGAATTCAGCAAAGTGGCAGGATATGAAATCAGTGCACAGAAATCAGTTGCATTTCTATACACCAACAAAGAGACAGAAGAAAGAGAAATTAAGGAGTCAATCCCATTTATAACAGCACCAAAAACCATAAGATACCTAGGAATAAATCTAACCAAAGAGACAAAGAACCTGTACTTAGAAAACTACGGAACACTCATGAAAGAAATTGAGGAAGACACAAAGAGATGGAAAAACATTCCAAGCTCATGGATTGGAAGAATAAATATTGCTAAAAATGTCTATGCTACCTAGAGCAATCTACACATTCAAAGCAATCCCTATCAAAATACCATTAATTTTGTGTATAGAAATGGAATAAATGATCCTAAAATTTGTCCATACAAATTTTAGCAGGAAAGACCCCAAATAGCCAGAGGAATGTTGAAATAGAAAACTAAAACAGTAGCATCACAATTCCAGACTTCAAGCTCTATTACAAAGCTGTAATCATCAAGATGGTATGGTACTGGCACAAAAACAGACACATAGATAAATGGAACAGAATAGTGAACTCAGAAATAGACTCTCAACTCTAAGGTCAATGAATCTTCAACAAAGCAGGACAACAACAAAGGAAAAAAGACAGTCTCTTCAACAAATAGTATTGGGAAAATTGGAGAGCCACATGCAGAAGAATGAACTGGACCATTTTCTTACACCACACACAAAAATAGCCTCACAATGGATGAAAGACCTAAATGTGAGACAGAAAACCATCGAAATCCTTGACGAGAACATAGGCAGTAACTTCTTCGACCTCAGCGGCAGCAACTTCTTCCTGGACACATCACCAAACGCAAGGGAAGCAAGGGCAAAAATGAACTACTGGGACTTCATCAAGATGACAAGCTTTTGCACAGCAAAGGAACAGTCAACAAAACCAAAAGATAACCAAAAGAATGGGAGAAGATATTTGCAAAGGACATATCAGATAAAGGGTTGGTATCCAAAATCTAGAATTTGTCAACCTCAACACCTAAAGAATAATCCAATCAAGAAATGGGCAGACAACATGAACAGACATCTCTGCAAAGACATCCAAACAGCCAACAGACACATGAAAAAGTGCTCAGTAGTAGTCGGCATCAGGGAGATACAAATCAAAACCACAGTGAGATACCACCTTACACCAGTCAGAATAGCTAAAATTAAAAAGTCAGGAAATAACAGATGTTGGTGAGGATGCAGAGAAAGCGGAACCCTCCTACATTGTTGGTGGGAATGCAATCTGGTACAGCCACTCTGGAAAACAATATGAAGGTTCCTCAAAAAGTTGAAAATAGAGCTACCCTACGACCCAGCAACTGCACCACTGGGTATTTACCCCAAAGATACAAATGTAATGATCCAAAGGGGCACCTGCACCCCAATGTTTATAGCAGCAATGTCCACAATAGCCAAACTATGGAAAGAGTCTAGATGTCCATCGACAGATAAATGGATAAGGAAGATGTGCGCGCACACACACACACACACACACACACGGGATATTATGCAGCCATCAAAAAATGAGATCTTGCCATTTGCAATGACATGGATGGAACGAGAGGGTATTATCCTAAGCAAAATAACTCAATCAGAGAAAGACAATTATCATATGATATCACTGATATGAGGAATTTGAGAAACAAGACTGAGGATCACAGGGGAAGGGAGGGAAAAATGAAACAAGATGAAACCAGAAAGGGAGACAAACCATAAGAGACTCTTAATCTCAGGAAACAAACTGAGGGTCGCTGAATGGGAGGGGAGTGGGAGGGATGGGGAGGCTGGGTGATGGACATTGGGGAGGGTATGTGTTTTGATGAGTGCTGTGAATTGTGTAAGACTGATGAATCAGAGACCTGTACCCCTGAACCAAATAATACATTATATGTTAATAAACAAGTACTAAAGAAGCAAAGCAATAGTGACATCAGAATCCTTACAGGACACTTCATAATTCTGAAGGCTACAGAGAATCAGGCACAATACAGGTGTCCTTTTCTTTAAAGGCAGATATCTCAAACAAAACAAAACAAAACAAAACAAAAAACCAAAGAAAACAGGCTTATTAAAGAAGGTCCATCAATGATTTAAAAACTAATCTCACGGTGCCTGGGTGGCGCAGTTGGTTAAGAAACCAATTGCTGATTTGGGCTCAGGTGCTAATCTCAGGGTTGTGAGATCCAGCCCCACCCACAAGGCTCAGTGCTGAGTGCAGACTTTGCTTGAGATTTTCTCTCCTTCTCCCTCTGCCCCTCCTGCTCATGTTTTCTCTCTAATACTTACTAATCTCAAGTAACTAGGCAAAGCTAGGTAATGGGTACACAGGACATCAATGTAACTTATCTTGCATGTATATAATTTATGTATCTTGCATGTATATAATTTAAAATAGAAAGTTTTCTTAAAAACAGAAATTTTTTTGTTGTTGTTGTTGTAGCATGTTTTTTTTTTTAATTTTATTTTTATTATTTGCCCAAGGGGTACAGGTCTGTGAAAAAAACAGAAATTTTATATATATAATACACACACATGTATATTATATATATAATATATATAATATATACATATATATATATAATATACATATACTCTGCAAAGCCAGGTCCGTGAACCAGAGATAAAATGAAATTTCTATTCCATAATTTAAAAAGTAGACTAGGTTATGTTTAATATTACATAACTTTTCAATACACATCTCCTTTAGTGTTCTTGTTCATACCTTTAAAAAAGATACAACTGTAAGAACAGACACATTTTGAGTTTCCATAACATTCCAACCTGTTCAAAGGAATGAATTCTTGTACCTTGGGTGTGGGGCCTACTTAAGGGAAAAAAAGGCGGGGGGGGGNGGGGGGGGGGGGGGGGGGGGGGAGGAGCATTCTGGAAAGAAATTCAGAGCACTGGAGCACTTTCGAAAGGCGGCATTTAAATAATATGCAAGGGTTGTCATATTTACAATTCACAGGACTTATATTAGAAAATTAATGACTGTTTTAGTGGTTTGCTTCCCTACAGTGGTAGTTTGGGTTACTTCCCCCAGCTTTTTACTCCTCTTAAACAGCTTCAGATACTCACAACCTTTTGCCCTGTAACTCTACAGAGCCTCCTGCTGTTCAGTGAGTACACACCCTGCCCCACGGTTAGGAGGCTAGGCTCCTGACTTGCTTTGGCCAATGTGATTTTATCTAGACATAACAGAAGAGGTTTTAAATGTGCTTGGGCTGTTTAGATTTTTACTCTCACACTCCTGCCATTCTTCAAGAGAAGAACACGTCCAGGTAGTTCCTAGTCCAAGGAGAAGGAAAGACACGTGGAGCAGACCTAAACCTAACCTAGAGCCCAGAGCAGAGCCATCCCAACTGCCTTGAAGAGCCACGGGCAAGAAAAATAAATATTTGTCATTATAAGCACTTGAAATGTTTGAAGGAGTTTGTTATGAAGGGAAAAAAATGAGCAATATACCTATCAAGCAAATGCAATAATAAAAATTCTAAGACCTTTAAGCTGCAATTGGTAACCACTACAATCTAATTTAGTAGATTATGTTAGTAAATACAGAGTATTGCAGCCTTTGATGAAGAAATGACAGGAGCCAGGGAGACAAAAATGAACTGCACATTTGGAGTCCAGTGTTTACTTTTTGTCTCTTTTGTCAACTTAATTTGTAACTGACAATAAACTGGTTTTGTATTTTTCCTTTTTAGATTTAATGTCTCTTTCCAGAAAAAGATGACAATGTAGGAAGGCCATAAAAACAAGGTTATGATATTATGATACACAAGGATATTAAACCAATGAGACCCATAGAACAGAATAGCTATGAAGAATTTCTATGTGTAATTCCAAGTAATTAATTTCAGAAATTTAAAAGGGTCTTTAGAATCAAAGGACATAGTGATGTTCAGAGGAACTGAACAGAGACCTGTCTGCAAAATATAAAAGATAAAGTAGTGTGCCCAAACAGTAGGAACATGAATAATGCCAGCACCAAGTAACTCCAGAAGAAGTATAAAGAGAAAATGCTATGGTTTAGCACTCAATCTCAAGGACTGAAAACAGATGTGGGTGCTGACACAGGTTTGATTCTCAGATTGCATCAGTCCCAGGATGTCCCAATCAAATCACTTCATCAGACAGAGTATACATCTACTTCTGCAAAACTATAAATGCAGATAGTCTTGATTATCTTTAATCTCAGAAGATGAACAGTATGGGGAATAAAACCCAGAATTACTAAGGTAGAATACGGCTGAGGATTTCTTTTTTTTTTTTTTTTTTTTTTTTTTTTTTTTTTAGTTTTGTTAACTATCCATGAAAGAATACTCTGAAATGATCCCAGGAAATAAATCAACAAGTAAATACTGGATATTATGATGTACCCAAAATTGTGCAAGGCATTGTTGTGGGATACAGAAGAAAGATATGACACTGTCTCTAACCTCAGGTAGTTTACAATCTAGTTGGAGAGAGAAGATGGTGAAGTCATGCAATTAAGCAAGAATAGGGACTTAAGATAGGCCTGAAGGAAAAAAAAAAGATAGGCCTGAAGGATTAGACAAATGATTGATGCTCCAAATGAATGATTTCCAAAGGCGATGCACATTAGATGATCCCTAGGGCTCAAGAAAAAAATAAAAGGATCCCCTTTTTTTAAAAGCTCATCTTTTAATTTATACTTTAATGCTTTTATAATGTATATGTTAAAATAATTAGTATTTAAGGTTTTATTTATTTACTTGTCAGAGAGAGAGAGAGAGAGAGAGAGAGAGAGAGAACCCAAGCAGGGGGAGCAGCAGGAAGAGAGAGAAGCAGGCTCCCCACCAAGCAAGGAGCCCAATGCAGGACTCAATCCCAGGCCCCTGGGATCATGACCTGAGCCAAAGGCAGACGCTTAACCAACTGAGTCAAGCAGGCATCCCTAGAATAATTAATATTTAAAAATAACTATATAATACTAGGGGGTTATATGTAGTACTTTTTTTCAAATGATAAAGAAGAACATGATCAAGACAAAGGATTAAAGAGCTGAAACCTTCCTCCTAACTAGTTGAGGAGTTCTTCCCTCACTCCCACGGCTTCAAATCAGAGGTAAAGAGCTGGCTCCTCGCCTGTGGAGCAACAAATGAGAAGCTGAGTTTTTGCTACATTATTAGCTGCTCTCCATCACTTCGGATATAGAATTCTAGACTTCAAGAACGGGGCTCCTGGGTGACTCAGTGGGTGAAAGCCTCTGCCTTCGGCTCAGGTCATGATCTCAGGGTCCTGGGATGGAGGCCCCCATCAGGCTCCCTGCTCAGCAGGGGGCGTGCTTCCTCCTCTCTCTTCCTGCCTCTCTGCCTACTTGTAATCTCTCTGTCAAATAAATAAAATCTTAAAACAAACAAACAACAACAAAGAAAAAACAAGTGTCTCTCACATCAAGTGTTTCCTCATGGAAAGTAAGTACTTGGCAATGGAACTGAGAGAAGAAAAATTTATGAAAAGCCTCATAAATAAATAGCTTTCTGTTAATTTAATGACCAAACGTTGTAGAAGGGACTGCTGGAGTTGCATACATTGGTATCAATACAGAAACTATTATGAATAACGAAAAGAGAAAAAGAAGAGAATGTGGTACAACCCAACCCAACACAGCAGGGACTAAACTTGAAAAGGAACTCAGGTAATGCTGAATGAGCAATGTGGCAATAACACTGTAAAGGAGATAAGCACTGAGTGCTTGGACACACCTGCCTGACTCCAATAAGGAATGTCATGTGTACAGGAAAAGGTAAAAGTTGTCACTTAACTGAACTAGGTACTACCCTAATTTCTTACATGATGGATATATGGTATTGTGTCCAATTTTACAGATGAAGATATTGAAATATGGAGAAACCAAGTAAGTGATCAAAGTACACTTCTAGGACACAACAAAACTGGAGTTTAAATAATGATAATAAATGGCGACTAATGCTCACTGTGATGCTTTTCAGCTTGATACCTCCAAAAAAGACTCAGTAGGTCAAGCTGAGCACAATGATGGGATAGGGGGTATATCTTCAGGAGGTACAAGAAAAAGAAAGGCAGACAGGATGAATAAAAAGAATAAGTGCTTTAGAATGATCTGACAGCTACATGATGAATTTAGATGCAGGCGGCCCAGGGAAGAAACTGCTGGAGTTATTAGATCAACTATGAATCCACATTAGCCCTACAATAACCACAGCAAGTTATAAAAAATTTTGCTTACTTCACTTGGCCTTTTTAAATCAATGATTTAACTACTTCGGGTAAAAACAAACAAACAAACAAACAAACAAATATTTTGGGTAGGGATGCCTGGGGTGGCTCAGTTGGTTAAGTGTCTGCCTTCAGCTCAGGTCATGATCCCAGGGTCCTAGGATCAAGCCCCACATCAGACTCCCTGCTCAGAGGGGAGACTGCTTCTCCCGTTCCCCTCTTCCCACTTGTGCTCTATCTCAAATAAATAAATAAATAAATAAATAAATAAATAAATAAATAAAATTTTTAAAAGATTAAGAATAAATGTTTTGGGTATTACTGTACTTTAATCTCCTTGTTGGGTAAGCAAAAGATGAAATAGTTGATTTTAAGGTTTAAAACCAGTATTCCTTCCTCTAAGCCCTGTAATTCAAAATGGGTTTTTTTTAAGATTTTAATAAATCTTTAATAAAACAATAAATCTTTAATAAAAATATTTTATTTGATCTATTTGACAGAGAGAGAGCGTGCACAAGTGCACAAACAGGGGGAGAGGGAAAGGGGACCCAACACAGGGCCAGATCCCTGGGCCTGAGCCAAAGGCAGATCCATGACCTGAGCCAAAGGCAGATCCATGATCTGAGCCAAAGGCAGATGCTTAACCTTTAACTGAGCTACCCAGGCACCCCTCAAAATGGGTTTTAACTAAAGGATATAATGGTAGAAAAGGAACAACAGACTCACAGAAATATTCATCTACAGAAGCTGTGTGACTTTGGGTGTGTCACTTAACCTCTCCAGACCCCTGAGGACAGAACACGGATTACTTCACCCAGGATCCTGAACTTACTTTAGGAGTGAAACTGTCTTGAAGTGAATACAAACTTTTGTGTGTAAGTATATTTTTCTGAAAATTCACAGCTGTCATTATAATCTCAGAAAGATCCATTAGACACCCAAAAATTAAGAAACAGTGGTCTAAGATCATTGAAATTCTCTGCAGCTTTAGGAGTCTGTAAGATCAGAGATGTGGAATACAGAAATAGAAGTATTTATTGATTTCCATGTCTTTTAATATAGGTAATTTGCATATTATGATTATGGTTTCCTAGTGCTTCATCTTAATCATTCTCTCCCGGTCAAAGCACAACAAAAAGGTTTCAGAATACATTACTGAAAAGCTTGAGTCTGAATGTTCTCAATTAAATCAACTATCACATTCACTTAAGAGGATGGTTTTTACAGAAAGTACAAGTCTGAACTATGATTCCCCCAAGGTGAACAGGCTGAGTTAATGAGTCTGGCAGGAGAAATTAAAGGATTCACAAAACTAACTTGGAAGTTGTCTCTGTTTCTGAAAAAGAAATGTTTGGGGGGGGGCACCTGTGGCTCAGTTGGTTAAGCAACTGCCTTTGGCTCAGGTCATCATCCTGGAGTCCCAGGATCAAGTCCCACATCAGACTCCCAGCTCCAAGGGAAGTCTGCTTCTCCCTCTGACCTTCTCCCCTCTCATGCTCTCACTTGCTCTCTCACGCGCACTCTCTCTCAAATAAATAAATAAATTAAAAAAAAAAAAAGAAAGAAATGTTTGGGAGTTGGATTGTGTCTAAAATTTGGAACATTCTACAGTTAGATCGACTAAAGTTGAACTCCCAAAAGATCACACCTGGTATTAAGTGACAGCAGATTCTGTTATTAATCACCTCCGAGAAAACAAACAAAAAAATGTCAATAGTATCAGTGCTTTTTTGGCCTTGCAAAAATCTGAAGGCTGGGCAGTAATATGATGTCTCCCTGTAATTAGAAACACTCTCCTACAGTAGTAGTAAGGAGTTTACTCATTAAGAACCTAGTGAAGTGCGAATCACATGAGCAATTCATTTATTAACTTGACCCAAACCACGCCACTCCTGCCCACCAAACAAACAAAAACAAAAACATAAAAACCCCAGAACATAAAATAGTTGGTAATGAACAGATAAAGTCAGTCTTTTAGTCTTGGTAAACTCCCTGAGCAAATGTAAATTGAATCTTAACCCTCAGATTCATAACCTCTTAGTGTATTATTCTGGCTCAATCAGAATGAACTTTTCTTATTTGTATCCAGGGATTACTGCTAAGTATTGTTTTTCCAAAAGGATAGTGATCAGCATAGGCTTTGTGCCCTCCAACAATGCTCTGATTGATTTACTAAAGAGCTGTGCTTTTGAGGGATTCTTTAACATTCAACCATCTTTTCAAAAAGGATTTACAACAGTAAAGGTTCAGTGGGAGATTTTTAAAAAAGGGTATGAGACACAGATTACAGATGTGGTCTCTCAAGTCAATTAATTAGTGTGGTAGATAAAACATAAGTCTATATGTAACCATCATAAAAAGAGTGGAGCTTGGGGTGGAGGGAGGGCCTGATACTTTAAAAATGAAAAAAGTTCCTCTTCCCCCACCTATCACCATGAGTAGGATGATAGAAAAGAAGTCGGACGGGGTCTAACTGAGCAAGGCACATTTGAGTTGAGCCTTAAAAGGAGGTTGTGATTTGGTGAAGTGACGCTGTGTGTACGCTGAGCCAGATGGGATGGGGCTGTGCAAGGCAGAAGAATGCCAGCGTGTGAGAGAAATTGGAAAGGCACATTCTGTGCAGAGGGAAGAGACCTGAGTGAGAAAGTGAGAAACTCTACAGTGACCATTTTTAGGCTTATATATTTGATGTTTCCTAGTATATGGTAGGATAACTACAAATTTTAATAAAATCCCAATGCTGATTCAATAATGGTTTCCCATACTCCAAATTAGTAAGTTATGCTAAAGACAGTGCGGAGAGTGGTGGTTTACTGACCTTCCCCAGTACGTGGTGGGGGAATAGCTGGTAAATACCATACTGTTACTACTACTTATTTTTTTTTAATCTTTAAGCATTTTTGTTTTGAAGAAGGAATAAGAACAGTTACTTTATTTCATTTTTTTTTTAAGATTTTATTTATTTATTTATTTGACACAGAGCGAGAGAGAGAGATTACAAGTAGGCAGAGAGGCAGGCAGAGAGAGAGGAGGAAGCAGGCTCCCCGCTGAGCAGGGAGCCCGATGTGGGCCTCGATCCCAGGACGCTGAGATCATGACCTGAGCCGAAAGCAGAGGTTTTAACCTACTGAGCCACCCAGGCGCCCGAACAGTTACTTTAGAAACTGGAGACACTCAAGCGCTTACCTATTCATAGAGTTTCTACACAGCTGAAGCAGCTTACATCAAATAGGCAAAAAATACTACAGAAGATCCATATACAGAAAGATTTAGAAAAATCCATCTCTAGAAAGCAGATCATACAGGATGCAAAGACCCTGCTGAATGTAAGAGAATCAGTGGGCTGAGGCATAAAGGTAGGAGGCAGACCGTGCGGTCCCATAAAGGTTCTTTGTCCCCCTGATCTAAAGGTTTGCCTCCAGTATAGGTTCAGAAAAAGATCCTGATCATTTGAACTGGTTGTCAAGAAAAGTCCCCCTCATTCTGCTTTCTTGGCTTCCAGCACAGCCAGCTCTTGCAGCTGTCTCTTACTCAGGACTTCGTGTTCCAGCTGTTTTTCAAGTCATTTCGGCATTGTGTGCATATGAGTTAACTTCCCTAGCCTTAATAATCTCTTCTTCCTCTGCATGGACAGACACAGTGATAAAGCTGAACTTGCCCATGTCTTTAGTCCATTTGATCATCATCACTTTTTTTTAAAGATTTTATTTATTTATTTGACAGAGATGGAGAGAGAGCACGAGCAGGGGGAGCAGCAGAGGGAGAGGGAGAAGCAGACTCCCCACTGAGCAGGGAGCCTGATGTGGGGCTCAATCCCAGTACCCAGAGATCATGATCTAAGCCAAAGGGAGATGCTTAACCACCCAGGGGTCCTCATTATCACTTTCTTAGGAGGCTTTTGTTTCTGAGCATACTCATTTTTCAAATCTCTGACCAAACTTGACTGGGTGCTCCATTCACAATAAAGGTCACAGGAGCATCCTTCCTGGGACTGGCAGAAGAGTGGCAGTCTATACTCTGCATACTTTTTCCTGTATTTTTGTTCAATGGTTTCAGTCCTCTGAAGATACACAGTCTCTTTGGCAGTATCACTCACACAGAACCAGTCTCAGGGCCTCATGGACAATCTCTGATAGTCTAGCACCAGGACTATCTGGCTGCACGAACAGTGGTAGACATGGAAGGGTTCCTTGACATCGTCCTGATCCCACGTGTCAGTACAGACTACTGACTGGGACACTACATTAGGCATGGTCAGAGGAGCAAGCCCAAAAACTCACTGTCAAGAATAATGTATACTAGTTACTTCTACAAGAACATGTTGAGTTTTAAAAGGGGTAAAAGATAGATATGACCCGCAGAGAAAGGGGTGCCTGTGTGGCTCAGGTGGGTAAGTGTCTGACTCTTGACTTCGGCTCATGACATGATCTCAGGCTCATGAGATCAAAGCCTGGTGTTGTCAGGCTCTAAGCTCAGTGGGGAGTCTGCTTGAGATTCCTTCTCTCCCTGTCCCTACCCACCCCTCCACCACACCACCCCCTTCTGCCCTGCTCACACACACACACACTCTCTATAATTAAATAAATAAATAAATATGGGGCGCCTGGTTGGCTCAGTGGGTTAAGCCTCTGTCTTTGGCTCAGGTCATGATCTCAGGGTCCTGGGATCGAGCCCCACATTGGGCTCTCTGCTCGGCGGAGAGCCTGCTTCCCTCTCTCTCTCTGCCTGTCGCTCTGCCTACTTGTGATCTCTCTCTCTGTCAAATAAATAAATAAAATCTTTAAAAAATAATAAATAAACAAAATCTTCAAAAAAAAAAAAAAAGATCCCCACAGACAAATTAGGGCCTTGGTTCTTGATAGTCTCACTGATGTGCAGAGCAGTAAGGGGGCTATGTTGAGGTTAAGACTGATCTGCACCTTTAAAATGAAAAATACCGGGCGCCTGGGTGGCTCAGTGGGTTAATGCCTCTGCTTTCGGCTCAGGTCATGATCTCAGCGTCCTGGGATCGAGGCCCGCATCGGGCTCTCTGCTCAGCGGGGAGCCTGCTTCCTCCTCTCCCTGTCTCTCTGCCTGCCTCTCTGCCTACTTGTAATCTCTCTCTCTGTGTCAAATAAATAAATAAAATCTTTAAAAAAAAAAAAAAAATGAAAAATACCTTCAATGCCCTTTAATTCTAATAAAGTAAAAGGATACACACATACACGCTACAGTGGGAATTAGCAAGCAATTCTGCTTTGTTTCAGATAGCATACCTAACCCATACAAATCCACTCATCTTCAGTGAGGTTGTACGCCTCTCCTGAAAATATGAAAACACACAGCAATCTGGCTAATTACAGAAGTTAATAGCTGACAAAAGACAAACAACAAATTGAGCAACTCTTGACTCAATGATGGAATGATCTATATCCATGAAATGCCATGCCCCAAAATTCACTTTGAGATGTCAAATTAACATATAATTTGAAGAACACTTTATTTTTATTTATTTTTAAAGATTTTATTTATTTATTTCACAGAGAGATAGAGAGTACAAGTAGGCAGAGCGGCAGGCAGAGGGAGAGGGAGAAGCAGGCTCTCCGCCAAGCAGGGAGCCCGATGTGGGACTTGATCCCAGGAAGCTGGGATTATGACCTGACGCCGAAGGCAAGTCACTTAAATGACTGAGCCACCCAGGCATCCCTTAAGAAGACTTTAGAACTAGTTAAACTGACCTAATGGAAACACTCAAAATTAATGTAATTTATCATCTTTTCTGCCCAGAGCAGGAAATGGCAAATAACAAATAAGAATACAGTGATCTAGTCATTGAACAAAAACTGCATAGTCACATTATGGCATAATCACACAGGACTATGGTTTTACAGATCTTAAAATTTATTTTAAAAATGTAATTACAAAAACATGTAATTTCTCTACCATAAGAAATACTGTGAAGTCTTTCCTCATTTTCCCCCTATTTTACTATTATACATTAGAAATAGAGATACCTATATACTGTAGGAGACAGGTCATCCTCAAAAGAACTTTGGAGATACCTCTTCTCACGTAAGAGGTCAACCTTTTCATCAACTTTCTATTGGGTACTGCCCATTTCAAGAAATGTAGGGATTGTTTTATAATGACAAGCATTTTAAAATCCAATTATGGCCTTACAAATATTCTGCCTCATTTCCCCATTTTGAATGAATGAGCTTCTCTGGAACTAAGCCTTCCTCATGCCTAGAATCAGCAGAGAGGGAAAAGATGCCTCCCATTACTCATTTTTTTTTCCTCCCTAGGAGATGACTTAGAAATCTAGAATCCAGTTTAGTGCTGGTGGGAACATTTTTACCTAATTGATGGGTGAACAAAACCTAATTGATCTAGCTTCAGGGGAAAGAATCTTCAACAGGTCAATCAGCGTGGCTCCCAGCCATGGCAGGCACACAGCTGTGAAGGGACAAAAGGCCTTGTTTTCCATTGCCCAGTTGCCTGGATAAACTTAGTTCGGAGCCTATGCTACCAGAGTGACACCTACAGCATTATCACTCAGTCTGAAGTGGTTTGCTTTAATAAACTATTTTGTAGAAGATTCATCACAAAGGCCATACTTCCTCTAAAGCGTGAAGCTGTAAATACTATTACTATACTGTTACTATAAAACTATAGTATCAAAATTCTTCTACAATAGCTACTCAGTCCTTTTCATACCTCATAAAAGCAGACACAGTATAATAGATCACCATACATCATCGTGTTTCAGAGGCAACATGGTAGTAAGAACTCTGGACTAGGAGACAGAAGACTTGAGTTATGATTCCACTTCTATTGCATATTCATTATGTACCACCCTTGATCAAGTCACATAATTCCTTAGACTCTAAATTTCCTGTCTGTAAACATAGATAAATCCTGCTTTACCTACCTCACAGGGCTGCTGTAAGTAGAATGAAACCTTTGAAAATTAGAGGGCCTTGGGCGCCTGGGTGGCTCAGTGGGTTAAAGCCGCTGCCTTCGGCTCAGGTCATGATCCCAGGGTCCTGGGATCGAGGCCCACATCGGGCTCTCTGCTCAGCAGGGAGCCTGCTTCCTCCTCTCTCCTCTCTCTCTGCCTGCCTCTCTGCCTACTTGTAATCTCTCTCTCTGTGT
>LNAC01000200.1:2798634-2835730 GCA_002007465.1 Ailurus styani | reverse complement strand
AATAAAATTAAAAAAAAAAAAAAAAAGAAATTCTTCCTTTAAACATTAAAATCCTAATGAAATAAATTCTTGGCTGATCACAAAACCCCCCACTCTAGCTGGCAGTATTTTTCTTTTCAGATAACTGAGGGCAGTGAGGCGCCTGGGTGGGTCAGTTTGTTGGTCCTCGGACTTGAGTTTCAGGCTCCGGTCGTGATCTCAGGTTGTGGGATCGAGCCCCGTAATGGGTTCCGTGCTCAGCACAGAGTCTGCTTAGGATTCTCTCCCTCTCCCTCTGCTCCTCCCCTCTCGCCTCTCTCTCAAATAATCTTTTTTTAAAAAAATAATAAATAACTGAGGGCAGTTCCAGGAAGGCAGTGATCACAGTTTGGGCCATCACAACACAAGGCACACACTGGCATTCTATATACATTTTTTATTTGGTTGACAGAAATTCTATCTGACCTCTAGGCTTCCAAAGGCAAGCTGTCAGTCACTGGGATCACAATGAAATAAAGAACTCCTCCCCAACTTCTTCCTTTTGGGTCTATGTTTCAGCCTTTTTAATTTTAACATCAGTTCACTTATTAATAAAGCCCCAAACTAAAACCAAAACTATGCCAAGACTTCAAGCTGGACGGGACATGAAATAACTAAATAAAGAGATCAAAGAGCACTACTCTCAGAAAATTAAGCCCACTGTTTTGGTTTCTTGATGGAAAAGCACTAGGGCAGAAAAGAAAAAGGTTATCAAGAATTAAATTTTCCTGGAGTTCCTCTAGAAAAGTCTGAAGGAATTCATCACCATTATTTATTTAAATCCAATTCTCCAGGTAGAAACTGCCCTCAAATGAAGCTTTTAGAAATGACCAAGAAAAAAAAAATCCCATATGAATAAATATGAAATCACCTTGGCCAAGTGAGAACAGAACCATGACATTTAAGCACCTGATTAAGGGGGTGACTGAGAAAAAAAGAGTCTGATAGAAAAGACACAAAGAAATGTTCTTAAGTTTTTATTTTAATTCCTTAGTTAACAGTCTTATAATAATTTCAGGTGTACAATACAGTGATTCAACAATTCCACACATCAGCTGGTGCTCATCACGACTCCTTAATCCTCATCATCTATTTCACCCATCCCCCACCCACTTTCCCTCAGGTAATCATCAGTTTGTTCTCTATAATTAAAGTGGTTTCTTAATTTGTCTCTTTTTCCCCCCTTTGCTGAATTTCTTAAATTCCACATATGAGTGAAATTGTATCGTATTTGTCTTTCTCTAACTTATTTTGCTTTTTAGCATTATACTCTCTATAGCTCCATCCATGTCACTGCAAATGGTTAAGATTTCATTCTTTTTATGGCTGAGTAATATTCCATTATATATATATTACATATATATATTATATATATATCACTCCTTTGTCCATTCATCACTCGGTGGACACTGGGCTGTTTCCATAATTTGGCTATTATAAATAATGCTGGTATAAGCACTGGGGTGCATGTATCCTTTTGAATTAGTGTTTTTGTATTCTTTGGAATATCCAGTAGTGCTGCTGCTGGATCATACAGCAGGATTATTTTTAACTTTTTGAGGAACTTCCACACCATTTTACACAGTGGCCTGCACCAGTTTGCATTCCCACCGAATGAGCAAGTGAGTTCCTTTTTCTACATATCCTCACCAACACCCATTGTTTGTGTTGTTGATTTTAGCCATTCTGACAGGTATGAAGTGATATCTCAGTGCAGTTTTGATTTGCATTTCCCTGATGATGAGTGATGTTGATCATCTCTTCATACATCTGTTGGCCACCTGGATGTCTTCTTTGGAGAAAAGTCAGCTCATGTCTTCTGCCCATTTTTTAATTGGATTCTTTGTTTTTTGGGTGTTGAGTTACATAAGTTCTTTATATATTTTGGATACTAACCCTTTATCAGAAACATTATTTGCAAATACCTTCTCCCATTCTGCAGGTTGCCTTTTCGTTTTGTGGACTGTTTCTTTCCCTACGCAGAAGCCTTTTATTTTGATGCAGTCTCAACAGTTTATTTTTTGCTTTTGTTTCCCTTGCCTCAGAAGACATATCTAGAGAAAAGTTGCTACAGCCAATGTCAAAGAGGTCACTGCCTCCTCAGAAAAATGTTTTAAGGAGGTAGTGGTCACAAATTCATGATTGCATTTACATAAAATGTCCCAAAACGGAAATTTAGAGACAGAAAGTAGATCGGTATAGAGTCTAGGCATGGGAATTAATGGGGATTAACTATAAATGGGCATTTATTTGGGTGGGGGAATAAAAATAGTCTAAAATTGATTTATGGTGGTAGATACATTATTCAGTAGTTACTAAAAATCACTGTAAACTTGAAATGAGTGACTATGTTAGATATCCTTCAATAAAGCTGTTTTGTTTTGTTTTTTAAAAAAAGGTAAGGTTGAGTATTGCATCTTCCACACTATAATGTGGATACTATTTCAAGTGCGAGAAAATGTTTGGTGAGATTTATAATAGTCAAAATTATAGGCTCCCACACCAAGCAAGCTGGAAACCCCTCCCACAGATATCTAAGCATGTATTCTAATTTTTAAAAAGAAGAGAGGTGTTTTAGTTGTTAAAATTCATGGCAACCCTCAAAGTACAGAAAGTAAAATTTGGTACACATATACAGAGAGCAAAGGAACTTTGTAATAAGTAGATGGTGCTTAATAAAAAAAGGCCCAAAATGGAATCACTTGTGCTAACCCAAGACTTAATACCTAACTTGACCACAGTTTCAATCTCTCTCAGGAATGTAATCTTAAACCACTCAGCCGGGAATTTCCTAGTCAACACTAGTGAGGTAATTTGCCTGGCAGACCCCCTCTGGTCCCCAAAGAAAGATGAGGTGCTCCACTCCTTCCTTGGCCCTGACCCTTCTGCCTACAAAAGTCTCCCATTTTGTATCATCTTTGGAACTCCTTTCTATTTGCTAGATAGGATGCTGTCCAATTCATCACTGTATAAAACTAATTTGACCTTCAAATTACTCAGTTGAATTTTGTTTTTTAACAGTGACCAATTCCCAATCAGGTACATTTGGAAATATGAAGGGGCATTTTTGTTTATCACATGGACTTGGGGTAACACTGACATTTGGAGGGCAATGTTTAAACTACAATTTAGTGGGCACCTGGGTGGTTTAGTCAGTTAAGCCTCTGCCTTCAGCTCAGGTCATGACTTTGGGGTCCAGGGATGGAGCAGGAGTCTGGCTCCCTGCTCAGTGGGGAGCCTGATTCTCTCTCTGTCCCTCCCACTGCTTGTGTTCCCTCTCTCTCTCAAATAAACAAATAAAATCTTAAAAATAATAAAACAGGAATATATACTGTATTCACTTACACTTAATAAAACCTGCCTTGATATTACTGGGTCAAACAGCTGTAAGCAGGCATTTAGCTTTTTATATGAATACAAAAATTATGAAAAGCAGCTAATTATGCTAAATGTCCTTCAATGCACAGGATAGTACTGCACAATGAGAAATGGTCCATCCTAACCACCAAAAGCATTCCTACTGAAAAACACTGACTTAAACCATGTTCACATTAGTACCACAAAAGGTTAAATACCTACAGATTCTTTTTTTTTAAAAGATTTTATTTATTTATTTCACAGAGGGAGAGAGATCACAAGGAGGCAGAGAGGCAGACAGACAGAGAGAGGGGGAAGCAGGCTCCCCGCTGACCAGGGAGCCTGATGCGGGCCTCGATCCCAGGACCCTGAGATCATGACCTGAGCCGAAAGCAGAGGCTTTAACCCACTGAGCCACCCAGGCGCCCAATACCTACAGATTCTTATCCTAAAATATTTAAATATAAGGCATCTGCCTTACCAACAAAATATTCCACTATATGCAAATTAAAAATATAATTTCCCCAAATTTTGTCTGAAAAATCACACAACCATTAGATATTCAAATTTTAGAAAAAACATCAAATATTTAAAGAGAGATTTAAGTTTTCAGTTATTTGTCACTTAGTTTGAACCAGGCTTATAACTCCCTCTGAGCTTTAACCATTTTTTTTGACAAACCGGGCAATAACATTTATAAGGACTTCTCTGTAATGCTGAAATGTAGTATTTTCCTTTGAATCTTTAGACATTGTAATTTCATCAGCTGTGTCAAAATACAAGCACAGTGGGCGCCTGGGTGGCTCAGTCAGTTAAGCCGATGCCTTCAGCTTAGGTCATGATCCCGAGGTCCTGGGATCGAGTCCCGCATCAGGCCCCCTGCTCCGCGGAGGGCCTGCTTCTCCCTCTCCCTCTGCCTGCCGCTCTGCCTACTTGTGCTCTCTACCTCTTTCAAATAAATAAAATCTTAAAAAAAAAAAAAGATACAAGCATAGTGTTATCTCTTTAGTAAAGCATTAAACTGTATTATAGGGGTGAGCGGGTGGCTCAGTCAGTTAAGCATCTGACTCTTGATTTCAGCTCAGGTCATGGTCTCCAGATCGTGGGATCAAACTCTTCATCAGGCTCCATGCTCAGAGTCTGTTTCAGGTTCTCTCTCTCTTTCCCTCCACCTCTGCCCCCTGCCACCCATCCCCAACCCCCCGACCTTGCTTGTACATATGCCCTCTCTCTCTAAAATAAATGAAATTTTAAAAAATCTTTAAGCTGTATTATAAAGTGCTTCTGTGTTCTTAGAGGGTGAAAATCTGTCTATTCAATTTTTTTTATACACAATGCCTAGTATAGCTAGTACAAATAGTAGGTGCTTAGTTTCAAGAACAAGTGAACAAGGTTATTGAAAACTAATAAACCATATGATAGAAAACCTACCTGTGTGCCTTTATTTTCAGAATTAGCTAATTTTATATTGAAAAGCCTTAATAGTAATTTTATGTGATTAAGAAACATTTGGATGAAGATCACAATTAAATGACGGCTCGAGCATAGCACCAAGAACAGGAAGAGGGCACGGCACTTACTTGGAAAACATAATACACCTAGTCAACAAAAGATAAAATACACAGAAGTAAGAGAAAGGAGGATAGCAAGTGGTCCTTTCTATTTGTCATGTTCTGAACTCTTTCCATCACATAGAACTACAAATTTTAGCCCATCTCCCAACACTTAACCTACACCTAGAATGAATATTTGCAAATTACTTTCCTTCTGGATATTTGGTCAGGGGAGGAGGATTAGTAGGGGAGGAAGAGATTATTATTCAGAGAAGACACAGTTGTGGAGGAGTACTAGCACTGCAAGGAGTACTAAAGTGATTGTACTAATTGTGTCCTAAAAAGGATATACTTTCCTTTCTTACAGTAGTCATCAAAAGCTTTTTTCTGAAGACGGGTGAGAGATTCCATCAAGTTTTGAGTATATGTTTTTATAATGTGGCCAAACGTTAAAGCTGGTGGGAAAAAGAGCTGCAAGACTCAACTGATAGGATACCATGATGTCCTGGAATCTTAATATATCTTGGCCAATATGCTGACTTAAAAAGATAAGCACATAGGGAGCAGCCGCTCTGCTTCATGCCAGGCAGTGTCTCTGCAGGGTGTGGGTTTCCTAGTGTAACAGCAGTCACACCATATGGTGCTGCTTTTATTGGCATAGGCAGGACAGAAGCTGCCAAAAATTCAATGTGCTATTTTGGGCCATGAAACGTGATAATTCCCAAATTTAAAACATTACGGATTTTTAAACCAAAAAAGATCTTTTCTTAAGATTTTAAATATTGGACTTTTGTAATTCAAGGCTCAACTGGGTAACAGCTCTCAGTCTTTGAAATAAGACAAAGACACAAACAAAAGTCAAAAGTTGGGGAATAAGCTTGGCAGTTATTCTTTGAAAATAATATTTTTTTAAGGATTTAAACAGAAACTTTTATAATTATACTATAAATGTAAGGGTGCAATGTGTAGAAGGTTTTTGAAATATGACATTTTGAAAACATCAAACGAGTGCTGTAGATGTGAGAAGGTTAAAGACGGTTCATCAATAGGATGGATTCTGTATTTCTCTCCAGCCACCTCTAGAAGTTCTCATACAGTAATACAATTCCAACCTCTCAAATAAGATGATATAATGCTTGAACTGAGAGAAAACATGGAAATATTCATGTTGAATCCAACAAACTATTTAACCCTTACAAGCGCAGCCCGAGATTGGAATGATTAGGTCCAGGATTCTAAAAACAACTTCAAATGTTATATTGAGGCTGGTAATATTAATTTCAGAAAAGTAATTTTTGAGCTTCCATACTTGTGTCAATGCTAGCCTTTTCCCCAAGCCTCCTCCTTTTTCCTGAATTAGGTTAATTATAGGTAATAAAAATAGCTTTTCGTTTGCCCTGAAATAAAATGGATTTTATGAACTGCTTTACATAAGGCAAGAAAATTTTAAGACAAGGACCAGGTTGAATCTAAAATTACAAGCGAAAACTCCATTTTTCCTGCCCACCAAATACACTGCACAACAATAAACACAAATTATCTAGAGTAAGGTGAACTGTAAATGCAAATAACATTCACCTAAAGAGAGCTTTGGCCCAGCCAACCTAAATATGTAGAGACATTCATACGAGCTACTGAGGTTCTCAAAGTGCATCAACATCAGCATCTGCAAATTCTTAGGCCTCCAGCCCTAGAACTACCAAATCTGTGTTCTAACAAGGCTTCCAGGTGATTCAATGGGCGCTTGAGTTTAAGAACTACTGAGGACTTTTGAGATAAGAAAGACAAAGTATGCATGGCCACCTGAGTGGCTCAGTCGGTTAAGTGTCTGACTCTTGGTTTGGGCTCAAGCAGTGTTCTCAGGGTCATGAGCTCAAGGCCCATGTCAGACTCTTCACTCAGTGGGGAGTCTGCTTGAGATTCTCTCTTTCCCTCTCCTTCCTTCTCTCTCTCTCAAATAAATAAATCTTCAAAAAAAAGAGAAAAAAAAAAAAAGACAAAGTATCCCAAACACAGATTATTGCTTAAAAGCAATTCAACAACTTGCTGTTATAATTTCCTAAAAATATTAATGCCTAGAAGTTATATATTAATCAGAGGCTGATGACAGCAAGAAATAGGAAATTCCTTCAAGTGCTATATCTTTTTAAAGTAATCTCTACAACCAACGTGGGGCTCAAACTCACAACTCTGACGTCAAGAGCCACATGCTCCACCAGCTCAACCACCCAGGTGCCCCACCCCTCTTTTTAATAAAAGAAAAGACCGACTTTTAAGTGGAGTTGGTCAATTTGTGTGCAAGTATGTGTGTTGATGGAAAGGGGATTGACTTTAAGTGTTATGCCAAAGACTATAATGATGTTATATGGCTGACTTCAAATGTATGAGGGAAATCATGTACCAGGAGAATTACTGGAGAGGAAGAGGGGGAAGAAGAAGACATCTCCTTTATGATACTTGTTTTCAGGGGACGTGGCTGGCTCAGTCAGAAAAGCAGGTAACACTTGATCTCAGAGTTGTTAGTTTTAGCCCCATAATTCAGTGTGGAGCCTATGTAAAATAAAATATTTAAAAATAAATAAAATATTTTTTCACCTGCAAGCTATTTCAGCTCTTCTAGGCAAAAGGAACATCATATTGGAAAAAGTCTGGCCAAGTTTTAGCAGCTGAAGACAGGTATGGACAGAGCCCAGTGGCAAGGAAAGTGACAGAAAATGCATTCAAAAAGAAAGTTGGGAAGGAATTTGGGTTTTATTAGAAATGCAGTGAGAGGGCCACCTGGGTGGCTCATTCAGTCGGGCAGCTGCCTTCAGCTTAGGTCATCATCTCAGGGTCATGGGATAGAGCCTGGTATCAGGCTACCTGCTCAATGGGATGTCTTCTTTTCCCTCTCCCTCTGCCCCTACCCCCACGTGTACACACATGGGCACTCTCTCTCTCAAATAAATAATATCTTTAAGGGCTCCTGGGTGGCTCAGTGGGTTAAAGCCTCTGCCTTCGGCTCAGGTCATGATCTCAGGGTCCTGGGATCAAGGCCCGCATCGGGCTCCATGCTCAGAAGGGAGCCTGCCTCCTCCTCTCTCTCTCTGCCTGCCTCTCAGCCTACTTGTCATCTCTCTCTCTCTGTCAAATAAATAAATAAAATCTGTAAAAAAATAATAATAATAATAATATCTTTAAAAGAAAAGAAATGCAATGAGAAAGTGTAAAGGATTTCAATTAGGGGATAGACATGATGAAATTACTTGTGTAAAAGAGATATTGCTTATCCATCACACTTCAATAAAATTTTTTTAAGAAAATAAACTTTGAGATATACTCTACAATAAAATTCACACATTTTAAGTGTATAGGCCGGTGACAAATATGTGTATCTGCATAATCACCACCACAATCAAGATATAGAACATTTCTATCTCCCAAAGTTCACTTGTGCCCCTCTACAATCTCTTCTGTCTCCACCCCTGCCTTAGGCAACTCATGGTCTGTTTTCTATCACAGTAGATAAATGTCTGCCTATTTAAAATTTCCTATGAACGGAATCATGTCTATTCACTTTGAATTACAAAATGTCTGTGAAGGTCATCCATGATATTCTGTGTATCAGTAATTTATTCCCTTTTGCTGCTGAGTGGTACTCTGTTGTATAAGCATACCATAATTTGTTTATCCATTCCCCCATAGACAACTGGGGTGATTCCAGTTTGCGCTCCTATGAAAAAACCTGCTCTGAACATTCATGTACAGATCTTTACAGGTAAGTACGTTTTCATTTGAAGGCTAGAATTTCTAGGTCATATGGTAAGTATATCTTGAAACATAAGAAAATTACAACAGTTTTCAAAATTGGTTATACCAATTTAGACCCCACCAGCAGCAGCAATGTATGAGCGCTCTAGCTGCTTCACTTCCTTGGGTTCTTACTTTTAGCCATTCTAGTGGATAGTGAGTAGTATCTCATGGTTTAAATATGAATTTCCTTGATGACTAATGATATAGAGAATTTATGCATGTGGTAAGTGACCATTTTAATGCTGTTTATAAAGCACTGTTCAAATCTTTTTTCCTGTTTTTGAAAATGGAGTTGGCTTTTTTTTTTTTTTTGAAAGAGAGAGAGAGCATGCATGCAGCCACAAGTGGGCGGGGGTGTGGGGGAGTGGGCAGGGGCAGATAGGGAGAGAGAATCTCAAGCAGGCTTCATGCTCAGCCTGGAATCCAAAGTGGGGCTCATCTCACAACCATGAGATCATGACATGAGCCAAAATCGAGAGTCAGATGCTTAACTAACTGAACCACCCAGGTACCCCTGGAGTTGTTTTATTATTAAAGACTTCTTGATTTATTCTATCTTCTACTAGTCTGTGACCTGCCATTTTATTTTCTTGATGGTGATATTTATGTATGTACGCATGTATGTATATTTTAAAGTAATCTATACACTCAACTCAAACTTACAACTCCAAGATTAAGAGTCACATGTTCCACTGACTGAGCCACCTGGTCATCCCTGATGGTGACTTTTAAAGAGCAAAAATTTTAATTTTCATGAAATCAAATTTATCCATTTTTTTATGGTTAGTGCTTTTGTGTCTTAAAAAAATCTTTGTCTATTCCAAGTTGATGAAGGATATTCTGTATTTTCTTCTCAAATTCTTACAGTTTTAGTTTAGGTCTATGATCCACTTCATGTTAATTTTTGTGAAGGTTGTGAGGTAGGGCTGAAATTAATTTTTTTCCAAATAGGTATAATAGATTCCTCAACAAACTGTGCTAGCACAACTAACCTATCCCTTTTGGCACCTTTGTGAAAAATTATTTGGCCACACATATGTGTAGAGGCCGCTTTTAGGCAACAAACTTAGGCAGTGGAAGCTTGATCAAGGCAAAAGGGTCCACCATAACCCTCTGGCTGAATACAAACAGGCCCATCAGGTGACCCATCTCAAAATATCCAGAAGCCCTAACGAACCAATGGGCTACTTACAACCAGGCACGGGTACCAAAAAAAGAGAAATTCCCTATGTTCCCATACCTCTATACCTTCCCCTTTATTTTTTTTTTTAAAGATTTTATTTATTTATTTATTTGACAGAGAGAGAGAGAGAGAGAGAGAGATCATAAGTAGGCTGAGAGGCAGGCAGAGAGAGAGCAGGGAGCCTGATGCGGGCCTCGATCCCAGGACCCTGAGATCATGACCTGAGCCAAAGGCAGAGGCTTTACCGCAATGAGCCACCCAGGCGCCCAACCTTCCCCTTTAAATACAGTCCCCAAACACTGCCTCACTGCAGACAATCTCTGTTTGCTGTCCTGCCCACCGCTCCCTTGTGGTATATTCAATAAACTTCTATCACCTTTGTTCTAGCTCAAGTGAATTCACTGTCTGGGCATCCAGGTTCCACCTGATCAAGTCACCCCACATTTGGGGGGCCCCCATAATATGTAGACCTAGTTATAGACTTTCTATTCTGAACCACTGATCTTAAAGGTACAGACAATATTTTAGGCTTGGGAGCCATATATAGTCTGTTATACTCAACTTGGTAACTGCAGGTCAAAAGCAGCCTTAAGGAGTATGTAAACTAACAGGTTTTGCCTTGTTTCAATATAACTTTCTTTATAAAACACACAGCTATTTCATGGACCTCTAATTTATAAATTTATCTTTCTGGTAACACCATACTGTCCTAATTGCTTTATTGTAAGTCTTTATAAAATGTCTTGAAATAAAAGTAATGCAAAACATCTAATTTTATTCTTCTTCAGTTATTGAAACTATTTCAATGGCTCCTAAGTGGCTTAGTCATTTGAGCGTCTGCCTTCTGCTCAAGTCATTATCCAGGGTTCTGGGATAGAGTCCTGTGTCAGGTTCCCAGCTCCGCCGAGAGTCTGCTCTCCCTCTCTCCCACCCCCCTGCTTGTGATCTCTCTCTCTCAAATAAATAAATAGATAAAATCTTAAAAAAAGAAAAAAAAAGAAAGAAACTATTTCTGGTTCACCTGCATTTCCATATATATTTTAGATTCAGCTTGTCAGTTTTCTACTCCCTACCTTTCCTCCTTTCCCAAAAAAACCTGCTGGGATTTTGATCGGGATTGCACTGAACTGAATCTCCAAGTCTTACAAACCCAGGAATATTATCTCTATTTAGTTAGATCTTTATTTTCTTTTACCAAATTTATTCTCATGTATTGTTTTTTAATGCAAATTTTAATACCTACTAAAAACATATAAAAGCAAAGCACACCTTACATTTTGTGACATGAACTATCAGATTCTCCTACACCAACGGGATGTCAAAAATTTTAATTCTATACTACCTGGAATTAGTACACACCCCACAAGTCGAAGGGTCAGTCCCACAAGACTGCCCTCACTTCAGATGTAGGTCCCAAGTCCCAAGGACACTTGTACATCTGTCCAACTTGGCTACAAATTTGAGGGTCCTAAGACTCCCTCAACCAGCTGTATAACTCTCTAGACTCACAGAACTCAGGAAAACATTTTATTTACATTTACCAGTTTATTATAAAGGATACAACTGAGAAATAACCAAATGGAGGCGATGCGTAGGGCAAAGTGGGAGGAGGAGTCACAGGGCTTCCAAGTACCTTCCCAACACCTTAATATGTTCAACAACCCAGAAGCTCCCCAGGTCTTCTAGTTCAAGAGCTTCTATGAAGCTCAACTTCCGGCCACCCACCCCCACCACGTTCACAGAGGTGGGTAGGTGGGACAGAGAGTTCCAACCCTCTAATCTCTTGGTCTTCGAGATGACCAGCTCCATCTAGGGGCCCCACCTTAAGTCACCACATTCACAGAAACTCAGGTGTAAGGGAAGGAGGCTTGTTACAGATAACAAAAGAATTCCTATCATTCAGGAAATTTCAAGGGCCTTAGGAGCTCTATGCCCGGAACTGGGGATGAAGACCAAATACATTTTTTATCATATCATACTCTTAGAAAAATGAGGGAAGCTTGTTTCCTTGTAAATATGCCACAAACTCACCAGTGTGAAAGTGGTGTGTATGAGTATCACTCAGTCTGCTCTACAACTATGTTTCTAAAACTCAAAATTAGCTTGGGTCATTTCAAGCACACCCAGAGAACAGAAGTGGTTTTCAAGGAGTTGCCTTTACAGTGTCTCTGCAGCCATACCTCAGTCATACCCTCAGCACAGCGTGGGCTATGATTCAGGGAGAAGTCTTCATTCTCCCACATAGCACACTAAATCCAGCTTTTACTTCCTCCTCTAGGAGAGAGAAACTCCCCCTGGTAACTTGTATTTAAGAGTTCATGGTTGAGTCATGAAACCCTGTTTTATCTTTTTCTTCAAAATTTGACTATTCTGGGGGCGCCTGCATGGCGCAGTCTATTAAGCCAACTCTTGGATTCAGCTCAGGTCATGATCTCAGGGTCCCGGGATGGAGCCCCATGTTGGGCTCTCTGCCCAGCAGGAAGCCTGCTTCACCCCCTGCCGCTTCCTCTCTTTCTCCCTTCCCCTCTCACTCCCCTCCCCAGGGTTCATTCTCCCTCTCTCAAATAAATAAAATCTTTAAAAAATGGATAACTAAAAATAATACATAAAAAAATAAAATAAAATAGAGATAGACCCCACAACAGTTTCAATTCCAGTTGAAACTGCCATCATTTTGGTTTTCTTGTGGCTGCTAAAAGCTGAGTTTTCACTGTATATCCAAATTCCCTAATGGCAAACAACTGTTTTTTAGAAGGAGCCACGTGATAACAGCAGGACTCACAAATACAAATTATCAATCTAGGTTTATTATGGGATTATTAAAAATTCTGTCAAAGCATATCCACCCAACATTCTTAACCATGGCAACGTGGCTTACAACTATGGTAAACCTCAGTAGCATAAGTCTTTAGAAACCAGGTGGTACAACAGAAGAATCAACCCCAGGAGATACCAAGGAATTAATGTCTGCACAAAAATCAGTCTTGAAAAAAAAATTTTTTTATTGTTCAATTCCTCAGCAGTACATATTTAAACCTTACTTTGTTCCAAAATGATTTAAGACAAGGATTTCTTCAATTAATGGGCTGGACTCCTATACTTTTCTCAATATATTGCTGCTAAATATCAGTTGGTCACTTAAAGTCTGATGGGACTTCATTAAATCATGATGAAAATGAACAGTCAGGAAAAGAACTGTTATAGACAGAAACTTTGTAAAATGCATGAATAAAATTATCTTTTGATGGGTTATCTTATTAATATTCATTTCCTCAACTTGTAAATTCAATGATATCATTGTTTATCACTTAACTCACTTTTTGCTCAACAGTGAACCAACTGATAGATACCCAAAGATGAGATGCTAATATAAAAAGACGTAATTTCCTTCCATTTATTTTATAGGATTTTGTTGTGAACTGTAAAAGACCCACCAATAAAAAAAAAAATTTAATCAGTTATAGCTGTCCTTGGGTGATACTAACTAGACGGACTCTTGTCACATACTGATCAAGTGATCACTGTAGTGGCTTTAAAAATATGTTCACAAATTGCAACTTTTCCTCTTAGAAACTGGAGCAAGTAACCAAACCTCCCCAAATCATAATCTTCTTTGTTTAATGGCTTTGTTCTAGACTGACAAAACATAAAATAGGTCAATTATTCATGTTGTGTGGGCGCCTGGGTGGCTCAGTGGGTTAAAGCCTCTGCCTTCGGCTCAGGTCATGATCTCAGGGTCCTGGGATCGAGGTCTGCATCGGGCTCCCTNTCCCTGCTTGGCAGGGAGCCTGCTTCCTCCTCTCTCTCTGCCTGCCTCTCTGCCTACTTGTGATCTCTCTCTGTCAAATGAATAAATAAAATCTTTAAAAAAAAAATTATTCATGTTGTGAAAGGATCCACCATACAGAACATTAAAAATGTAGACTTAGCACAAGTTCCCTTTAATTCATCAATTCCACCAGTATATTTAAAATGTGATCCCGGGCGCCTGGGTGGCTCAGTAGGTTAAAGCCTCTGCTTTCGGCTCAGGTCATGATCTCAGCGTCCTGGGATCGAGGCCCGCTTCGGGCTCTCTGCTCAGCAGGGAGCCTGCTTCCTCCTCTCCCTCTCTGCCTGCCTCTCTGCCTACTTGTAATCTCTCTCTGTCAAATAAATAAAATCTTAAAAAAAATAAAAATAAAAAATAAAATGTGATCCCATTCTCCAAATAATTTGCAACTGTTTTTATGCTTCTGTATAAAATAACCATGTATAACATCAAGATAACTGTTGATGTGTATTAAATCAGTTTCTGTAATAGAGCGCAGCAGTGGCAAATTCTCACATACTGCAGAGGATGGCAGAAAACAGTCTTGCTAGCTTCTTCTATGGCAAGAACTGGGATCATTTCTAGCCTTTCTCTGACTAATTAATGCTAACTAAAGAAATTGGTTTGGAATAGATCAACCTATATTTGTATTTTGCTGTGGAACATCATATGGTTTCACTTAGCAACAGATTAACTTTATTAATCATGTTTTCCTTCAGCTAAATACTAAAATGTGTCCCCATTCCTGAATACAGGTTGAATGATGGCTCACAAATAATTAGCCCAGGATTTAAAAGATTTCAGGAAGGGGTGTCTGGGAGGCTCAGCTGGTTAAACGTCTGCCTTGGCTCAGATCATGATCCTAGAGTCCAGGATAGAGGCCACATTAGGCTCCCTGCTCAGTGGGGACCCTGCTTCTCCCTCTCCCTGCCCTCTGCCTGCTGCTCCCCCCGCTTGTGCTCTCTCTCGCTCTCTCTGTCAAATAAATAAATAAACAAGAATATTGAAAAAATAAAAATAAAAAAATAAAAGATTTCTGGGGGAAAAAATCAGCCACTAGTTCATTGAGGGATAATTAATAAGCTAGTGATAATTCATCTACTTTGTACTATAGTAAGAGTCAATCCCAAATTCCTAAATCACTGAAAACCTCTTTTGTTCTGACTACAAGAAAGCAAAAACAGTTCTACAGGAGAAAAGCAAGATGAAACAACAGTAAAAGCCTAGATTTCATCATTTTATAAAATTTGACCTTAAATACTAGTTCTTTTACTAAAAGCTTAAAGTCTTCTACTGGGAGACACAGACTTCTCTCCACAAAATTTTTGTTTTAGTTTGAGGATAACTCAAGCACTTTAATTTTACCAATTTTTGTATGGATCATCTTAGTATGCAGATTATATACAAAATAACCTAAAGCCTGGAGCCAAGGAGTAAAGTCTAGCTAAAACTAACAGTCTAACAGTGTGTAGGCGGCCTATATTATTATATGGACAGATAAGAACAATTCTAGGAATATGACTTTAATTAACTGGATTCTCATCAAGAAAATGTATTGAGATTTTCACTGTTCAGGAACAGTGAAGAACTTTATTAAATTGGTAAGAGGATGATTTACCCTTCATACTTTAATCAGTAGTGTGAATCTACTTTTCCCACTGAGCAATTCCACTCCTGCTCCAAATTGGTGTAGTTAGCAAAACTGGAAGGGCCTTTGATCCAGAAAGATTACAAAACTTTTCTGTAACTATATACTCTTAGGTCGTGAGTTTCCTTTTATTTTTATGCATCTTTATTTACTGGCTCGTTATCCATTTTACTATATAATAAGTGAAGTGAAGTAAAGCAGTAAGACTCTCAAATAGGGCCTTTAATCATAGGTTTTTATGTATTAATGTAGGCAGGACCTCCTGCTTGGGTCTAGAAAACGAGAGCATATGCTGACCTAAGAGGAAGCAATTGGACGGTGGATACAATTTGCAGATACTGACAGGCCAAAACTCTGGGCATAGTTAACTAAGACACTATTCCTGGTTTGAACACTGTAGGAAAACAGATCAAACGCTTGAGTGAGGAGTTTTGTTTTTTTGTTTGTTTGTTTGTTTTTAAGATTTTATTTATTCATTTGACACAGAGAGAGAGATAACAAGTAGGCAGAGAGGCAGGCAGAGAGAGAGGAGGAAGCAGGCTCCCTGCTGAGCAGAGAGCCCGATGTGGACCTCGATCCCAGGACCCTGAGATCATGACCTGAGCTGAAAGCAAAGGCTTTAACCCACTGAGCCTACCCAGGCGCCCTGAGTGAGGAGTTTTAAAACTTAATAGATAACAGGAAGCGGAGAAGGCTGAAGATCCTGGTCAGTAGACTGTATCCCAGGAACATCTGAAAAGAAGTCTAGTGCAGTTATCTAGAAGCAGTCACCTTGGTTCCTTGGTAGAAACTATTCTGTCTTGAGCCTGCGCTTTTAATCAGTTTCCCCTATACTAAAAGGGAAGTAAAATAACTCCTTTCTAGAAGATACACTAGTTATTTGGAAAGAACATATGCTGAATGAAGAACATTAAAAAAAAAAACGGCAGATACATACTAACTTAAATAAAGCAGTAAAACAATAAAACCCTGGGTAGTTAAGAATGTAAAAGATGTACATTTTTACTTACAGATGGTCTTCAACTTTCAGTCTGATTTTCATACATTATACATTTATATACTGGAGACTTTTTTTTTAACTTTTAAATAGGCTCCACACCCAGCATGGAGCCCAAAAGGGGGCTTGAACTCATGACCCCCAGATCAAGACCTGAGCTGAGATCAAGAGTAGGATGCCTAACCAACTGAGCCAGCCAGGCACCCCACCAAAGAGACTTTTATTTTTTATTTTATTTTTTAAAGATTTTATTTATTTGACAGAGACACAGCGAGAGAGAGAACACAAGCAGGGGGAGTGAGACAGGGAGAAGCAGGCTTCCCACTGAGCAGGGAGCCTGATGTGGGCCTCGATCCCAGGACTCTGGGACACGACCTAAGCTGAAGGCAAATCCTTAACAACTGAGACACCCACGCACCCCTGACGATGACTTTTTTGCAGAGCCAAGATCTGGCTTGGAGGAGAAACAAGCTAAAGGGGCAGCTCCCTCCTCTGGCATGGGTACCGCTAGTCTCCTCAGGTGGGTGGCGCTGAAGAGTTGGGTGGTGCTGGCAGCCGCCCCCTCAGGCAAGAGGCAGGTGGCACAGGTGGACAGGACTACAAAATTGGATGGCTCTGTCATGGCTGCATTTCAAGCATAGTAAGCTCCTGCTCCATGTGCACTTGAGAAGAATGTGTATTCTGTTATTTTTGAATGGAATGTTCTGTGTGTATCTGTTAGGTCCATCAGATCCAATGTGTCACTTAAAGACACTATCTTTCCTTGTTGATTTTCTGCCTGGATGATCTATCCGCTGATGTAAGTAGGGTGTTCAAGTCCCCTACTATTATTGTATTACCATCAATTTCTCTATGTCTTTAATTTGCTCTATGTACTTAGATGCTCCAGTGTTGAGTATGTAGACATTTACAATTGTTACCTCTCTTTTATTGGATTGATCCCATTGTCATTAAGTAATGCCCTTCTTTGTCTCTTGTTATAGTCTTTGTTTTAAAGTCTATTTTGTCTGATATAAGCATTGCTACCTTGGCTTTTCTTTTGCTCCCACTTCTACAGTAAGTGTTTTTCCAGCCCTTCACTTTCAGTTGGTTTGTGCCTTTGGCTCTCATAGGCAACATATAGATGGGTCTTTTTTTTTAACCATTCCACCACCCTATGTTTTTTGAAGAGAAGATTTAGGCCATTTACATTTAAACTTGTCATTGACAGTTATGTATTTATTGCCATTTTATTTGTTTTCTGGTTCTTTTTGTAGTTCTCTGTACCCTTCTTCTTCTCTTGCTTTTTTTCCTTGTCATTGATTGGTCTCTGTAGTGGTTTTTAGGTTTCTTTCTCTTTATTTTTTTGTATATCTATTATAGGTTTTGGGTCTGCGGTTACCATGAGGTTCATATAGAACATCCTAAGTAAACAGTCTATGTTATTTTGATGGTTATTTGAGTTCTAACACATTCTAAAAAAAGAAAAATAACTTTTCTTTTTCCTTTTCCCTTTTTCTACTCCCTCCCCCATGTTTTATGCATATACTGCCATATTTTACATCTTTTTATTCATAATTTTCTTAGGTCTAACAATGGCCAGTCCTTTTCCACCTAAGGAAGTCCCTTTAACATTTCTCGTAAGGCTTATTTAGTGGTGATAAACTCCTTTATCTTTTGTCCAGGAAATTCTTTATCTCTCCTTCAAACCTGAATGACAACCTTGCCAGGTGGTATATTCTTGGTTGCAGGATTTTTCCTTCCAGCATTTTAAATATATCATGCCAGTCCCTTTTTGCCTGCAAAATTTCTGCTGAAAAATCAGCTAACAGCCTTACAGGTTTTCTCTTGTAGGTAACTTTTTTCTTCTCTCTTGCTGCTTTTAAAATTCTCTCTCTTTAATCTTTGACATTTTAATTATTATGTGTTGGAGTGAACCTTCTTGGGTTCATCTTGTTTGTAACACTTTATGCTTTTTGGACTGAGATCTCTATTTCCTTCCCAAGGTTAGGGATGTTTTCAGCTACTATTTCTGTGTTCTACTCCTTTCTTTCTACGTCTGGGATCCCTATAATGTGAACATTTGTTTGCTTGATGTTGTCCAAGAGATCACTTAACCTATCCTCATTTTTCAAATTCTTTTTTCTTGTTGGTGTTCAGCTTGTGTGCTTTCCACTACCCTGTGTTCCAGATCATGTATACATTCTTCTGTATCACTAATCTACCACTGATTCCCTCTAGTGTGTTTTTAATTAAAGTTATTGTGTTTTTCAATTCTGGTTCTTTTTTATATTTTCTACCTCTTTAGTAGAGGTCTCATTGAGTTCTTCCCCTCTTCTCTTCAGCCCAGTATCTTTATGATCATTACTTTAAATTCATTAATCAGGCATATTGCTTAACTCTCTTTCATTTAGTTCTTTTCCTGAGGTCCTTTGTTATTCTTCCTTTTGGAACATACTCCTCTGTCCCTCCATTTTACTTGACTTTCTGTATTTGTTTCTATGGATTAGGTGGAACAGCTACTTTTCCTAAAGTCGAAGGAATGGTCTTGTGTATGGTCTGTCCCCTTTGTAGACTGTGTGTGCTTGGCAACTTTTCCAACTGACAAACTTCTGAACTACTGAGTGGAGGTACTACTACTTGCCCACCAATATTTCACCTTTGGAACTATCACTACTTAAGGTGCATCTTTGTGAAATTATTAGACTCCTTAGTTGGGACTGCAGGGAAGGGGGGGTGGAAGTGATAATATTAGCAAAAAGAAGCATCTCCAATATAACTGCTTTGTGTCTTAAGCCAGTCTTCCATGTACTCAATTATGAAGGGTAGATAATAAAATGAAAGAATGTGTCAAATATTTGAACTATATTATTGAAAACTATACCTAAAAGGGTAAGAGCAATTTAGGATTTTATAGTGTTTGTTAACTCACCAAGCACCTGCTTTATAACATGTAAGTCTGATCTAACCTCTGTGGCTTTCATCCATGTTTCTATGGATACATGTTCATAAATTTGAATACATGAGAATCTCAAGACATTTTTAGAGGATGTGAAGCATCTGCTTTTTTTGAGAGGAGGGGTTGTTACACTTGTTTTATTCTCCCAAGAACTGAGGAAAGTTTTATGTGTTAATTAGTTATTTTGGCCCTACAGGTATTGGGGGACTAAAGCAGTCAGAAGACAAGGGCGTCTTAATAGAGAGCAAGATAAAAATACATCTTTAAAAATTTAATCTCATCTTAAAATGAAATTTTATGTTAATTCTATTATCCATTCTGTCACTGTGCATCTTCCTTTCACTTTCTAAATGAAGAGTCTGTCTACAGTTCCTTATTTCCTACTTCATGTGACTTTTATCATTAAAAATCTTCTCTATGGGGCACCTGGGTGGCTCAGTGGGTTAAAGCCTCTGCCTTTGGCTCAGGTCATGATCTCAGGGTCCTGGGATGGAGGCCCCCATCGGGCTCTCTGCTCAGCAGGGAGTCTGCTTCCTCCTCTCTCTCTGCCTGCCTGTCTGCCTACTTGTGATCTCTCTCTCTCTGTGTAAGATAAATAAAATCTTTAATAAATAAATAAATAAATAAATAAAATTAAAAAAAAACTTCTCTATACCATCATGAGGCTCTCTGCTGTTTTTGCTGTTTAAGACACAACTCTCTCCTCCTTAATACTTTATCCTCTTTAACCCTCTATCCTCTCTTAGTTTTGGACAGTGACACAAGTTTATGTATCAACTTGATGAGGCTATAGGGTGTCCAGATATTTGGTCAAACATTATTCCCATCCAGGACTTAGTCATTGTATCTCCTTAGCCTCTGTGTCTCTAATGACTTTGAGAGTTTTAAGGAAGCCTGGGTCAAGTATTCTGTAGACTATCTCTCAATTTAGGTTTATGTGATATTTTGCTCATAGGTTAATAGGTTTTGGAGAGTAAGTGCCATTCTTTTTTTTCTTTTTTTTAAGATTTTATTTATTTATTTTTGTGGGGGTAGGGGGCAGGAGCAGGGCTTCGAGGGGCAGGGGGATAGACTCCCTGCTGAGCAGGAAGCCTGATGCAGGACTTGATCCCAGAACCCTGTCTAAGTCACCCAGGCACGCACACAAAGCCATTCTCAACACATCATAATAAAGGCATACATGACATAAATATGATACCACTGATGATGCCAACTTTGATCACCTGGTCACTGTAAAATGACTCCCATCCACTTTCCCACTGCCTACTCTTTGGAAACAATTACCAAAGCTCAGCCTCTAATGAAGGGGGAATGGTGAGTTAAGCTCTACCTCTGTAGGGAGAAGTATCTATGTAAATTATCTGCTATTCCATACAGATTTGTCTCTTCTCTCCTACTTATTTAATAGAATTAATTTCTGTCCCCAAGTCAATTCTTTCTACTACGAATGGCATCAGAACTCCCTTGGTGAGCAACCCCCTCAGACCCAGTGGGACTCTGGGTTTACCACTGATTCCTTCATCTCCTGCATATCCCATATCTTAGCCCTGTAACAAGCTCTCCCCAGTCATCTTTTTTCACTGTTGTTCAGACTTAGTCAATCTCTCTTTCTTCTGTCATTGCTTTAATCCAGGCAGTCCTCATTTGCTAGATGATTTACATGAACTCTGAGCAGGTCTTTTTTTTTTTTTCCTCCATGTGTTTTTCTGCTCCAATCTCCCTTTCTTATCACACAGTCTTACCGTATGAGAAAGAAATGTCTGCAGAGGCAGAAAATTGACTCTAAATTTGTACCTAGAATATAGAAAGTATATAATAAATACGTGCTGGGAAATAGAAAATACAACAAAAATTTTCTTCACCAGTTTAATCTTCATGCTAAGAAATAAAAACAGGCGGGCGCCTGGGTGGCTCAGTGGGTTAAAGCCTCTGCTTTCGGCTCAGGTCATGATCTCGGGGTCCTGGGATCGAGGCCCGCATCGGGCTCCCTGCTCGGCAGGGAGCCTGCTTCCTCCTCTCTCTCTGCCTGCCTCTCTGCCTACTTGTGATCTCTCTCTCTGTCAAATAAATAAATAAAATCTTAAAAAAAAAAAANAAATAAATAAAATCTTAAAAAAAAAAAAAAAGAAAAAGAAATAAAAACAGGCTACAAAAAATTAAACAAATCACAGAAATATTTAAATGTTAATTATTTTAAACCTAACACATATTGCTAAGGTGTGAATGAAAAATACACACAGTCACTGAAAGAGTGTAAATGTCAGATAAGAAAATATTTAAGGTGTTCCAAAACTATACATGTAACATTCCTAGGTGTTTCAGGGACTCAGACAATGACAAACAATAAAACATTTGCAAATACTGCTGGCATAGATTAGAGTTTCCTAGGACATAGAACTGATCTTGATTTGGGTCACCTCAGAAATAAAACTCCCGGGGCACCTGGGTGGCTCAGTTGGTCGAGCAGCTGCCTTCAGCTCAGGTCATGATCCCGGAGGCCCAGGATCGAGTCCTGCATCGGGCTCCCAGCTCTGCGGGGAGTCTGCTTCTCCTTCTGACCTTCTCTCCTCTCATGTTCTCTTTCACTTTCTTTCTCTCTCTCTCTCTCTTGAATAAATAAAATCTTAAAAGAAAAAAGAAATAAGGGCGCCTGGGTGGCTCAGTGGGTTAAAGCCTCTGCCTTCAGCTCAGGTCATGATCTCAGGGTCCTGGGATCGAGGCCCGCATTGGGCTCTCTGCTCAGCAGGGAGCCTGCTTCCTCCTCTCTCTCTGCCTGCCTCTCTGCCTACTTGTGATCTGATCTCTCTCTCTGTGTCAAATAAATAAATAAAATCTAAAAATAAATAAATAAATAAATAAAATAAAAATTAAAAAAAAAAGAAAAAAGAAATAAAACTCCCAAAGACAAAAGTCACTGCTTCCAATATCCAAACTCTATTATATACAGTGAGCTCCTGTTTGTCTCTCCCACTTTTAATCCTACTCTATTCCAGCAATTCAGGTGGGACTTCAATCCTGGGAAGGAAATCAAATAATTCCAATCTCAGACTATACATGTAACATTCCTAGGTGTTTCAGGGACTCAGACAATGACAAACAATAAAACATTTGCAAATACTGCTGGCATAGATGGAATAGGAGTAACAGCTACTTTGGCCACCTTGCCACCAGTTAGAGGCATGAAGAAAGGAAGCCAAACCAGAAGCAGAGGGAAGAGAAAAATGAGTACAGCTAAGAGGTTGAGCTCCAGTACCTAGCTAAGCCCAAAGCCAGTGTTATTCCTTATTATAGTTATGTGAAGCAAATTCTCTTTTTAGCTTAACCTATTTTGGATAGAGCTCCCTGTTACCCCCAAAGAATCATAAAACCTAACTGATTTAGTGAGGAACATGTACTTCTTACTTAAATCTCACTCAGATAAACAAAGGTGAAGGAAACATTAGATTAATTTTATCATCTTTGATCTAGCCCATGTTTATTTAAAGTTGTAATGACAACACAGTAAAAGTCTCTTTTCTTTTAAAGAAATCCAAACACCATTGGATTTCTTTAAAAGAAAAGAGACATACTAAATGCTAAGTGCAATGAAGTCACCCAGTCAAATCTAAGAGGATACAGGAAAAAGAAACATAGTACTTCTAAGACATTAAAGCTTATTATTCTATAGTCTGGCAAATAGGCCTGTTTAATTCCAAAGAACAACTTCTGTCTAGTATCTTCCAAAAGTAACATGTCATACTTTCATATCACTTATCTTTCTAATTGCAGTGGGATCTCTCAGCCTTCTAAATTCCATTTTTCAGTAAGGTCTATAAGAGTTACTAAATTTTCACCTGCTTATTTGAAGTCTCATCTGTTTCTTAATGGGCAGATGGCAAACTACTAAGTTTATATCTCAATATTATACAATTTCTATTGACAGATCTCTGGCTACAGTCTCACACCAGAAAAAAATCATATGAGTTTTATAGAACTATTAAAAATAAAATGCCTGCCTCTCTGGAAGACTCAGAAGTTGATGACATATAACTAACCCTGGGAAGAAGTCATTCTGTTTGTTTTTCTTGGAGATAAGTCTACGAAATGAAACTAACCAAAAAACAGTTTTGTGGCTGCTGGTGTAGTAGTTGATGCTGTAACTACTATAGGGATGCAAGAGTTGAGAGAGAAACAAACAAACAAAATGTATTAAACACAAAAAGACAAGTCTAGGAACAGAACTTGCTCATATTTTCATAACAGTGGGGCTCGATCACTGATGTAAAAATGTGGCTAAATGTTTATAGCCTAATAAATATTAACACACTCAATTTTTCAATTCATAGCATTGTGAATTATTCAATGCTCGGAATAACTCCAGCTTGACTTTAGAGTGACTATCTCAGCTGACAATGATCCTCGACATAATTCACTGGGTAAAATGTAAACATCAATGTTGACTTTAATGCATAATAAACCAAAGCATGTTACAAGGTACACAGAGTTATCAAATCACATAAGGGGCAAAAACTTCATTCCTTACAATTATAATCCACAATTACATCAATTAATTAATTTCTTCATTTGACTTCCTCAACTGCAAGATTCAATACAAGTGGGAACATAAGTACCAGCTTTCAAGCTCCCATTCACCACACCAATTTGATTTACCTTCTGCCATGTCTCTGACACACTGCTCTAAACCATTTGTTTTGGTGCTCAAGAAAAGACGTATCTAATTTGAGACCACGAAGGCCAAGAATCATAGTAAGAACCTACTCTACAGAAGTCACTGAAATACCTGCTCTTCCTATAATACTTAAATACCTTAATTCCTAGCTTGTATAGTCAAGAGCAACATAATAAACCACATTCTTAAAAAGGAGTAGCAAGCAAAGCTACCTGTTAAGTGTTGTTAAGTCATTTCCCTAACTATACCATAGCTGTAAATGTAACAGAAAATAATTGGGTACGAAAGATACATTTGCTTTTAGTGGAAGGGAAAAAAATCTGTATGACACAAAATAATTAGATGACATCCTTTTACACCTCACCTGTAGATTCAGACTGGAGAATGTCAAATTACAATTGCTCAGCTGCACATAAGGTAGCTTAGAGAAATGGCTCATTGTAAACAAAACAAAACAAAACACCCAAACCTGAACCCTAACATAAATATAAATCACTAGATTAAACTTACTTCAAAATAAGATTGATATAAGAGTTGAACCTTTAGGGGTGTCTGGGTGGCGCAGCTGGTTAAGCATCCAACTCCTGGGTTTTGGCTCAGGGCATGATCTCAGGGTCCTGAGACTGAGTCCCATGTGGACTTCCTGCTCATTGTGAAGTTGGCTTAAGATTCTCTCTCCTTCTCCCTCTGCCCCTCCCCACTCCAGGCGCACTTGCACACATGCGCTCTTTCTCTCTCAAATAAATCTTAAAAAAAAAAAGAATCGAACCCTACGTTTTTCACTAGGCATGTCACAAATCATGAGTATGGATGATCATCTGTCATCCAGGCACTACAGCAGCCATCAATAAGGGTTTTGGTAATCATTTTTTCCCAAACCAAACCTCAATTTTCTGTATTGGTAAGCACAACTACAAACATATTTGACCAACTCAAAAGCCCCAAAGATAAAAATATTTTGTTTCATCCTTTTACTAACTGAAGAAAATCAAGTTTTTGTCTGATGTGTGCATTTAAACTGAAATGAATATTACACCCAATGATTTTAATGACTCTTGGGCTCTCCTCTTAAAATGTGTCTCCCCACCTCTTTAATTCTTATAGTTCTTCATGTATCTTCTATTTGCTTAATCAATAGTATCCTAAACCTAGTGTACAGATAAACTAATAGAGAAGCTTAAAACAACAACAACAGATGTGGTAATCCATTTCTTGTATGGTGGGTTAGATTATTTGGAATGATCCTCAAATTATAATCAACTAAAAATGTTAAAGGTTAAAAAATCTTCTTAAAAGCAACTAATACCTCCGGTCATGATCTCAGCATCCTGGGATCAAGCCCCATCACGGGCTCCCGGCTCAGTGGGGAGTCGGCTTGTCCCTCTACCTTTGCCCCTCCCCCCACGGCTCCTGCTTGCGCACACGGCGCGCTCTAATAAATATTTTTTTAAAAAAATAGGGGCTCCTGGGTGGCTCAGTCGGTTAAGTGTCTGCCTTCACCTTAGGTCATGATCCCAGGGTCCTGGGATCGAGCCCCAGGTAGGGCTCCCTGCTCAGCAGACAGCTTGCTTCTCCTCCGTCTGCCTGCCGCTCTGCCTGCTGTGCTCGCTCACTCTCTCTCTCTCAAATAAATGAATAAATAATCTTGGGGGAAAAAAGGGCAGAAAGAATTAAGCATCGGACAAAATGGAAGAGCAAATTAGTAAACTGGAAGGTAAGTCAAAAGAAATTATTCAGAATGTAGCAGGAAGAAAAGTTAATAAATGTGGAGCCTTATACCACAGCAGCCACTGAAGAATAGCAGCCATGGTTTTGTGATACCCCATGGCCATGGGCATCAACAAGGGCCACAGGAGCAAGCTGAGGCACAGCCACCACTCTGGACACGTCACCGTGCATACCAAATTCCTAAGGGACATGATTAGAGCATTATGTGGCTTTGCCTCATACAAGCAGATCACTCTGGAGCTCCTCAAAGTCTCCAAGGTCAAATATGCCCTTAAGATCATCAAGAATAGAGTGAGGACATACATCCATGCCAAGAGGAAGCAACAGGAGCTGAGAAAAGTTCTGGCTGCCTAAAGGAAAGCAGCTGCCAAGGACTGAGCCCTCCCTCTCCCTATTCTGTGTATAATAAAATGTTCACAGAAATAAAAAAAATATGGGAAAACAACAAGAAATCTAACTTAACTAAAATTTTAAGGAGAGTGGGACAGAGGCGGATAATGGCTAAGAATTTTCCAGCATGAATGAAAGACACTAAATCAAAAGAAACTCAATAAAGCCAAAACTGGACAAATAAAAGGAAATTCACACCTAGACAAATCAGTGAATGAGAGAACACAAAGAATATCTGAAAAGAAGCCATAGGAACTGACTGCTCAATAGCAAGAGTGAAAGTCAAGAGACAGTGGAAAGAAGAAAATGTGCTAAAAGAAAAAATAATCCCCCCCAAAAAAAATTCCAACCTAAAATTCTATACTGTGATAGATTTTTTCTTTTAAAGGCCATAAATCTCTCCCATTTCTTTATGCACACCCCACACCCCTTTAAATGTGACACCATCACTCCTCCCATCAAGAGATGGAGTCTAATTCCTCCACTCTTTGGAATCTGAGCTTGGCCACCAGATTTGCTCTGGTCAATGAGACATGAGCAAATATGAGCAAAGGCTTGAAAAGTGCTTGTACATTGGAACTTGCCATTTCTATAGCAGACCACCAGACATATGACTGTCCAGCTCCAAGGTGACCCGATGACAAGTGACTACAGATACATGAATGAGCTGAGCTGATACCATGTAGACTAGAGACAAGCCATCCCACTGAGCTCTGCCCAAATTGCTAACCTACAGATATATGGGGAAGCAGTTGTTGTTTTTGAGTCACTGAGTTTGGGATGGTCTGTTACCCAGAAATAGATAATTGATACCTAGACCCAACAAAAATATCTTTTAAGAACAGGGTAGAATAAAGACCTTTCCAGACAGACAAAACCTGACAGCTGGCCACTAGAAGACCCTCACTAAAGGAAATTCTAAAGAATATATTATAGGCAGAAGGAAAGTGGTCCCAGATGGAAGATCAGAGATTCGAGAAGGCATGAGGAGCAAAGAAAGGGCTAAATACATGGGTAAATCTATAAAAGTGTTGCTTTTGTAATACAATAATAATAGAATGAAAAAAATTCAATGCCAGCTGCTTTTGTAATACAATAACCAAAAAAATTCAATGCCAGCAAACACTCCCAGACATTCTGATTTAATTTATCGGAGACATCTGGGTACTGAGAATTTAAAAATCACCCCAGGTGCAACTAGGGCTTAGAATCACTAACTTAAATAAAAAACTTATGTCTGTATATTTAAAGTTGGCATTAATCCTGACCCTCTTTCTACTTTTATTTGGCTTGCCTTTTTTGAAATTACTGACTTGTGGTTTTCCATTGAAATAGGCTTTTAAAAACTTACTTTGTGATACAAAGTGGCTCACCTTGGGAGATAGTAAAGGTTTTAAAACAATTACTATTACTTTCTCATTATTTTCTATCAACAGGATGTTACTATAAACTCATAGGGTGTTCCCAGTTGCAAGCATTCAAGAAAATCTCAGCTAAGGCTAAAGCTAAACAGGTTTTCTAGTTAATGTTCTTCTATAGTCTATTCAGCAAAGTAGTAACTAATATTAAAAGGCTACAGGCCATCTGTTAACTAAACTAACAGTAACAGATCAGGATACTGTGCTACTCAACACACTCTATGTTAACTGTTCATTTTCCCAAATTGTTCTGTTGACTAGATATGGTTGATGGTGCTTACGATCTAAATCAATAACCAATCACAGAATTAAAATAACCCTCAAAGCAAACCCTTAAATGATGAAAAATTTCCAAAATAATGAATTCTGGTTCCAATAGCAAAATAAGAAGGGGTGTAACTAACATAAGGAATAAGAAAACGAAGCATCTAACAGATATTATAAATAAGTAGAATATACAAGCCATACCTTATTGATTTTAAGATGCACCATTATTTCATGTACGACTACAGGAAAAAACTCTGCCAATCATAATTATCCATAAAATTTAAGATGCATCCTGATTTCAAAGACGTTTAGGTGAAAAATAAAAAGTATGCTGTATAGTCAATAAAATATGATAAATGACAAAGCATTATAACCAGGCAACCAGGGGACTTTTGCCAGAAGCTGTCTACCAGTATTAAAACTCTCATCCAAACCAACCATACATAACCCAATTTAATATCAAAATACAGCCTCAAGGAAATAACTCTCTATAGTAGACAACGGTATCAAAGAGAAAATGCTGGGCGCCTGGGTGGCTCAGTGGGTTAAAGCCTCTGCTTTCGGCTCAGGTCATGATCTCAGCATCCTGGGATCGAGGCCCGCATCAGGCTCTCTGCTCAGCAGGGAGCCTGCTTCCTCCTCTCCCTGTCTCTCTGCCTGCCTCTCTGCCTACTTGTAATCTCTCTCTCTGTGTCAAATAAATAAATAAATAATCTTTTTAAAAAAAAAAGAGAAAATGCTACACCAACGGAGAAATGACAATATTGAAATTCATCACCACCCCTAAAGCAATATCACAAAAATGTACATACCCTTCCAAGAAGGTAAGCATTAAGTGTGCTGGTTCACTAGTGTACCATGCACATTCTTTGTCTCTCAAAAGGCCAAGCTAATTTAATGAAAGTCTGCAGTGTCATGCGTACACATTTGGCCCTGATCAATAAAAGTTCTTACCAAAATAAAAACTGACAAATTCCATGAATTCCTACAATAAATGCAGGATTATGTGAAGAGATTATAGCAAAACATTTTTCTAATTCAGATGGATTGTAAACCATTAAAAAGCTATATGTACATTATATATTATATATTAAATTTGTTCTATAAAGGGACATATCATAATTACTGTTAGTTTTTGCAGGCCACATACAATCGCTACAATCTTGATGTCTTCTTTTAACTATCTTCTAAAACTGTAAAAACCATTCTTACCTCCAGAGACATTAAAAAAAAAAAAAGGCTGTGGGCTGGGTTTGGCCCATGGGCTGTAGATTGCCAATTTCTAGTCTAAGATATAGATGGGCATAAATGGGTGCTTCATAAAACGAAGCTGCTGGATAAATTAGAGAACAGATCTATTCCAGATCTTAATTTAATAGGTTTGGAAAAATGCTTTAACAAGAACTGCTAAGCAAAAAAAAAAGAAGCTTAGTGAAGAAAAACTTTATTTTTTATTCTTTTCATTTAAAATCTTTGACAAGGTTCTGTTTACTTATGCATAGGAACCTAAATGAGTCACTGAAGAAATATTTTTTATTTGTATTTCTTGGAGAAAATCATATACCAATTCTAATTTAGGAAAACAGACATTGATATCTTACTGCGGTCAAATAATTTTTTCTAGTGACTTCTATCATAATCTATACATGGCACCCTACCACCCACAACCCTGGGCTTCAATAAAAATACACGAAAAATAACTTTCAGAGGATTATCCTACTCACTTTGCTAATTGCAAAGTCTATACAGGCACTGATACACATCAAGGAAGAAAAATGAATCTCTAAAGATCAGTAAAATGCCAAGGCTAGAGCAACAGCTTTTGTATTAGGGCTGCCCAATATGTACTTGTTTATAAAAGGAAAAATCAATTCATTGGTCAGTTTTTTATATACAGTGTTTTCAGTAGTTATTAAAAGAAACTTAAAAATTGAATGCCAGTTCAGAAAAATCTCTATCAAACTGACCACATATATATACCCTTAGCTGTTCCTATGTAGAAGAGAACATTTCCCAATTTAAAAACTACATTCACATAAATTTTAAGAAAATCTATTCTGATAAATTGTTTGAATCACAAAGGAAATCACCAAAGGTAGACTCTAGAAATGTTTTCTAACAAAGAACTCTGCATAGTTAAAATGGGCCATGACTATGGGTCCAGCAAAGCAAAATAATCTGTAACAGAATCTCAAATATGACAATGACAATTTTAAAACACCAAAGTAGAGGGATCACATGTCTTGCTCTAAGCATTCTGACTTCACACTAAACATTCATATAGCAAGAACTTAGATTCGTTCCCTGTTCTCTGTTAAAACAGACAGAATGAATAAAACAACTTTAGGTTGGTTTTTTGTTTGCTTTTGTTTTTTTAACCACCAGACCTAAGTGGCAATGAGTTTGATCTCTCTTTTTAAAAACTGTTTACTTATATGAGTATGCTGATGATTCATGATTGATGAGTAAGAATGAGAGACAAAAAGGAAATGGACCAAAATTGATCTCATTAAAGTAGGTAAAAGCTTTCTGCAGAACTCAGCCAATTAATGCCATATTCTACAGCTACAGACTTGTCTGAATACGATCTGTGGTGCAGCACCGTCTATTTTATCCTGTAGCTTTGTAGGATTTCTTGCTCTATGAAGTTCAATTTCAGAGTAAATACTGTCAAGTGTGCTTTATGAGGACTAAACGTTTGTAAGAAATCAATAGATGATGGCTAATATTTTTTAAAGAACAAGAGGACAGCATAAATAGTCTACTTAAAAATTAGGTAAATTCAAGAATAAAGAGCTGAAAGAGTTGAAATTGGGGAGAGCTAAAAAAGGAGATTACAGTTTTCTATTATAAACCTGGTAGCACTCTGACTTCTACAATCCTGTATTAAAACTATGTATGTGTTATTCGAATGATCCATACGCCTGCCAGGACATACAGTATCTCTGTGAATATGGGAGCATTTTCTGAACTTGTACTCCTACTGTGCTCTTCTGTGGGGTTCAGTACACAAAAAGTTACCTAGTCCGGAGATAACAGTTTGGCTTGGTTTTCTTAAATTTTCCCCCAAATTCCCCCCATTTACAAAGATTACCTTGAGTTCTCCAGTTAAAAGATTTAAAAAAATATCTCTGAAACAATGTTTTCTGCCAAGATAACATGGTCTTACAGAGCATTTAAGTAACCCTTAATTAGTTAAAAACAGATAAATGTGTCCTGGTCCTAAAAATTCTGTATTAAGAGCCAGCTCCTAATAATCCACATAAATGGGTTGGGAACCTGAATCAGAGGGTTCAAGGCTGCCTCAGGAATGTTGAGTACCAATAACATACCAGGATTTGAGAAACAACTATTTTAAAAACTCAAGATCTTCATGTAAAGGTATTAGCTTAACACTTCCAGAATAGCTGAATCTCACACTGCACCATTTTTTTTAAAAACACAGATCTAAATCCTAAAGGGTTTTCAAGATGCTAAATCAAAAAACTAAATTGAAAATGTTGCTCTTAGTACAGATAAGAACAAATCCCAGTGAGGCTTTTCTAGGCCTATCTGGAATATAGGAGATCCAAGGGTTGGGTAGGAGAAAAGTAACACTTCATTACAGGAAGTCTTTGAGAATCAAAGCCACACTAACTACAAATGCTGTGACAGTTTTGTTTTTTAAATCAAGGACCAATTTTTAAAACTGTAAGTGTTGTTAATATGTCTATATTTTTTTTCCTAACAAGTGACAGGCTTGTACTTCCTATTACTCGCAGAGCTGTATAGGACAATCTTTTCCCAAAAATTACAACTAAGAGCTACTAATTAAGAAAAATAATTGGGGTGCCTGACTGGCTGAGTCGTTAAGCATCTGCCTTCAGCTCAGGTCCTGATCTCAGGGTCCTGGAATCAAGCCCCACATCAGGCTCCCTGCTCAGCAGGAAGCCTATTTCTCCCTCTGCCTCTGCCCTTGCTTGAGCTCTCTCTGTCTCTCTCTCTCTCTCTCTCTCTCTCTCTCTCTCTAATGAATAAGTAAAAATCTGAAAGAGAAAGAAAAGAAAAGAAAAAAGAAGAGAGAAAGGAAGAAGAGGAACCTAACTATATTCCAAATGAGCATAACCATAAAGAAGAAGGAGGACGGAGAATAACTTGAGTGGCTCATGAACACAGTATTTTGACTGTATATCCTCAGTTCAATAACAAAAAGAGCTGTAAACAAATACTGAAGTCTAGTAAGTTTAGAATAGCTTGGCATTCTAAAATATTTTAACTCTATTATAGGATTCAGCAAATAAGTAAATAATTTGAGGATGATAGTAACCACGTTTTCACTGTGATAAAAGGAAATTATAAACATGGAAAGGGAGAAAGCTAGAATGAACCCTGGTCCCAGAGGCATCAATATGAATAAAAATCACTTTTTAACATGTGTGTCTAGGGCGCCTGGGTGGCTCAGTGGGTTAAAGCCTCTGCCTTCAGCTCAGGTCATGATCTCAGGGTCCTGGGATCAACTTTAAAAAAATGTGTGTCTATACATAGAGATATGAAGAGATTCTCTCTCTCTGCCTGCCTCTCTGCCTACTTGTAATCTCTCTCTGTCAAATAAATAAATAAAATCTTTAAAAAAATGTGTGTCTATACATAGAGATATGAAGAGATTTTGTGTGTATATACACACATATGGATATGCATATGTACATATGAATGCATTTATGTAAACACACAGAAACACACACACATACACGTTATATATTTTCTGGCTTTGCCTGCTGAAGCAGTAACACTCCAGAAGCAATGAGCCCATCTAGCACCTGGACCTTGGCTTCTAAATACCATTCTCCCCTACAGGGAAAGAGTACTCCTTGGAGAAGTAAGCGACTTCAGGGCTAGGATTAGAAAGTACAAGAGAGCCTAGGAGAATTCTGTTTTCTGGGCCAATATGTAAAGTGCTTCAAAATAATCACTCCTGGGGCGCCTGGGTGGCTCAGTGGGTTAAAGCCTCTGCCTTTGGCTCAGGTCATGATCTCAGGGTCCTGGGATCAAGCCCCAAATCCGGCTCCCTGCTCAGTGGGGAGCCTGCTTCCTCCTCTCTCTCTGCCTGCCTCTCTGCCTACTTGTGATCTGTCTCTGTGTCAAATAAATAAATAAAAGCTTAAAAAGAGAAGAATAATCATGCCGATCCTTTTTGTTTTGTTAAGATTTTATTTATTTGACAGAGAGAGAGAGGACAAGCATGGGGAATGGCAAGCAGAGGGAGAGGGAGAAGCAGGCTCCCCTCTGAGTAGGGACTACATCAGAATTAAAAACTTTTTTTCCCCCCTTAAAGATTATTTATTTATTTATTTGACAGAGAGAGAGAGAGAGAGAGAGACACAGTGGAAGAGAGAACACAAGCAGGGGGAGTGGGAGAGGGAGAAGCAGGGAGCCCAACAAGGGGCTTAATCCCAGGACCCTGGGATCATGACCTGAGCTGAAGGCAGATGCTTAACGACTGAGCCACCCAGGTTCCCCTCGGAATTAAAAACTTCTGTGCATCAAAGTACACAATCAATAGGGTAAAAAAGCAACCTATGGGATAAGTATGAGAGAAAATATATGCAAATCATTTATGCTGTAAGAGGTTAATATCCAGAATATATAACAAACTCCGACAACTCAACAACAACCCAATCAACAATGGGCAAAGTACTTAAATAAACAATTCTCCAAAGAAGGTATACACATGGCCAATAAACACATGAACATGCTTGATAAAACTAATCATTAGGGAAATATAAATCAAAACCACAATGTCACTTCACATCCATTAGAATGGTTACTATTTTTAAAAGTGAAAAAAAGAAAACAAAATAACAAGTGTTAGAAAGGGTGTGGAGAAACTGGAACTCTGTGCACTGTTGGTGGTAATGTAAAATGTGGCCACTACTATGGAAAACAGTATCCCCATTCATCAAAAAATTAAAAATAAAATTACCATATATGATCCAGCAATTTGACTTCTGAGTATATATGTCCAAAGGAACTGAAAGCAAGGTCTCAGATATTTATACACACGTTCCTAGCAACATAATTCACAATAGCCAAAAGACAGAAGCAAGACAACAGGTTTGACAGATGAATAGATGAACGAAGTGTGGCCTATACATGCAATGGAACATTATTCAGCCTTAAAAAAATAAATTCTGATACATGCCAAAACATGGAAGAACCTTAAAGACAGTCATGCTAAGTGAAATAGGCCAGATGCAAAAGGACAAATATTATATGATTCCACTTATATGAGGTACTAGAATAGTCAAATTCAGAAACAGAAAGAATTGTGGTTGCCAGGGGCTGGAGGGAGGCAGAATGCAATTAGTGTTTAACGAGTAGGCAAGTTCAGTTAGGGATGATTAAAAGTTCTGAGGATAGATGGTGGTGACTGATGGTTTAACAATGTGAATGTATTTAATCCATTCTGAACTGGCTTAAAATAGTTAAAATGCTAAATTCTATCGGTATATATTTTACTGCAATTAAAAAAAAGAATGGGGAAAAATGGCTGGCATAGTTTTAGGTTGTTCTTGAAGTTGTATGCTGCTAGTACAGTAATAAGACAAATAACAGCGGGAGCGGCTGGGTGGCTCAGTGGGTTAAGCATCAGACTCTTGATTTCAGCTCAGGTCATGATCTTGGGGTTGTGGAATCCAGCCCCACAGCAGGGTATACACTGAGTGTGGAGCCTGCTTAATTCATTCTCTTCTCTCTCTCCCTCTCTCCTGCTCACACACACTCTCTCTCTAAAAACAAACAAACAAAACACAGTAGGATAGATGTCAAGTTTGAAAATAAATTATACAAGATATTCCTTGTTTGCATTAGTGGCAGCAAAATTTTAAATAATTTTCTAATTACTTACTTTCTTTTTCCATCAAGGATTTATTGAGCATGTAAGAGGCACTGGGCTGGGAATTGGGAATACAACACTGTGCTGCTGCAAGCAAGCATATATACTCAGAGCCCAAAAAGTCAGGTCCTTCTACACAGACACAAAATCAGATGACACACTGATAAAGTTCAGGTATTATACAACATATCTGATAAACTTCTAGCTATCGCTTCTTGGCCTTTTGGGTAAGATCAAGCGTGAAAAACTTTTGGCTAGATCCAGAATGTTCACTCTTAGTAATCCTGACATTCTGCATTCCTACAGCTACAATTCTTCTTTACAATAGCTTCTTATGGTGCTTTTCCCAACTGTTCTGGATCTACTACAGAATGGCATTTAGGCCATCTCTTATCTACTTTCCTAGAGGTTATCCAGGCTTATTAAACATTATTTGTGGGGCACAAAGCCACAAGTGTTTGGCCTCACCCCAAAACTACTCTGCAATATTAATCGACAGGGTGACAATTTAGAAAGCAGCTACACGATTATTTTGGACAATAGAGCTAAACATCTCTATTTTTGCTGAAATTTAACTTCAGAATAAAAAAGTTCTGAGGAAGGAAAAAAAGGAGAAAAGCAGAATAATCTTTACTCGGTGGATGATAGCAACCTGAGATAGCAACTCTTTTGGGAACTGTTAAGATTTGTGAAATTCATAAGGACTATGGCCTTTAAGTTCTTCAAAAAAAAAATTACAAATCATTTTTTGTCACCAAACTGATTTGAATCTCCTCCCCTCCTTTCTTCCTGTATGAGCATTTACATTCACCTTCTTCTTTCTCAGTATCTCCAATCTTTCACCTTCTACTGGCTTCTTTTAAACTAAAATAGATTTCCTTAATTTTGAAAAATCTTTATTTAACTGGAATATTCTCCCTTCCAGCCATTCTCACCTCTTGTCACCACTACCGAACTCCTGAAATAGATTCAAATTTGGGTTCTGTAGAAACTGTTCTATCTCAATTATACCAAAACCCATGACTTTTCTCAGTCATTAACCATAACTATTATTCTATTTACCCTAGTGATAACTACGACCTCCTTTCAAATTTCCCTTTCCTTGGCTCCCACAGCTAAAAATTCCCTCCTTGGCTTCCACAATTAAACTCTTCTAAATCTTTTAACTTTCAACCACTCCTTCTTTTCCCTATAATTCCCTCCACAAGCTTTTTTCCAACCCTCAATTGTGAGCATTCCCCAGGCTCAGTCCTTACAATCATACTCTTCTACTTACACATTTGTTAAGAGGCCTCAACCACTTTCATACCTCCAACTATAGCCTTTCAAGCTGAATGACTAAAATTTAGATTCAGTACAAGACTTAGTTCCAAATTTACATCCTTTTGCTGGAAATTGCTTGAAACACCTCGCTGTCATTTCAAATTCAACACAAGCTAAGAATTGTATATTTTTGGAGGTAGCCTAACAGTTAAATTTTGACTTCTTGTCACCTAGTTAAACTCTACTATTCTTTCAGTTCAATCATCATTTTCTCAGGCAAACATTTCCTGACTCTATGATTAGCCAAATGTCCACGTCTCTCTCTTTCATAGCACTTATCATAGCTATAATATTCCACTTATTTTGTGATGTGTGTGTGTGTGTGTGTGTGTGTGCACATGCACACGTGACTCTTTAATGGCTACCTCCTCCACTAGATGGTTAAACCCCATAACAGCAGGGATCATGTCTTTTCAGAGTGGGAGGTGAGGGGTATGATCATCACCATATTCCCAGTGTCTATCATTAAGTTTTGGACATGGAGTAAATAATATTCACCCAAAATTTGTCAAATGAATGAACAAAAGCTCTCTAAATCTGTCCTAGGTAATGAGACTCCCATCAATCCCATTTCCACCTCCTACTAGTCCACCATCGTCCAGGTTAATTACAAAAGCAGCTTACTCAATGAGCTCCTTCAGATTTTCCTTACTTCAATCCATAATGCACACAAGAATAATTTCCTGGGGCGCCTGGGTGGCTCAGTGGCTTAAAGCCTCTGCCTTCAGCTCAGGTCATGATCTCAGGGTCCTAGGATCGAGCCCCACATCGGGCTCTCTGCTCAGCAGGGAGCGTGCTTCCTCCTCTCTGCCTGGCTCTCTGCCTACTTGTAATCTCTCTCTCTCTCTCTCTCTCTCAAATAAATAAATAAAATCTTAAAAAATAATAATAATTTCCTTAATTATTTTACCATGCCATTCTCCTGCCCAATAATATTCACTGACTTCCTATTTCTCTCTCTCTCAAAAAAAAAAATCTAAACTTATGCAGACATTTCGTTAAAGAGCTCAATCTGCCATGAACACTAATGTCAGCTACTCGAGGCAGCCCTTCCCACTGGCCATGGCTTTGAAAAACACTGATTCTTCTCTTTGACTCTCCTTTATTCTTTTTTTTTTTTTTTTTTTTTTTTTTTT
>LNAC01000200.1:2759513-2787168 GCA_002007465.1 Ailurus styani | reverse complement strand
AAAAAAAAAAAAAGAATAAAATTACCACACATGCAAAAAAAACAGGAATGTAACCAAAAGAAGAAATATTAATCAGCAGGAAAAGACCAAGAAGTGACAACTGATGGAACTGGCAGATGAGGACCTTAAAATAGCCATTTTAAATACACTCAAGACTGTAAAGGAAAGGGGGGAGAAAGGACTATAAAGAAAGCAACACCTGGCTGGCTCAGTTGGTAGAACATATGACTCTTGATCTCAACACTGTATGTAGAAATTACTTAAAAATAAAGTCTTTTGAAAAAAAATCTGTAGAGGAAAACATGAACGTAATAAAAGACCCAAATCAAACTTCTACAGATGAAAAATAAAATATCAAAAATTAAAAAACACACACTAGATGGCTTTAATAGCAGACTGAAAGCCATAGAAGAAAGGATCAATGAACCTAAAGACACAGCAATAGTAATTATCCAAAATGAAACAGAATGGGGAAAGAAAACAACTGTCAGTGGGGAAGAGAGGGTGAAGAACATCTCCTCAAGACTTGAGACAATAGGGCGCCTGGGTGGTTCAGTGAGTTAAAGCCTCTGCCTTCCGCTCAGGTCATGATCTCAGGGTCCTGGGATCAAGGCCTGCATCAGGCTCCTTGCTCAGCGGGGAGCCTGCTTCCTCCTCTCAAATAAATAAACAAATAATCTAAAAAAAAAAAAAAAGACTTGAGACAATAGCAAGCAATTTAACCTATGTAAAATCAGAGCCTAGGAGAGTAGGGACAGAAAAACTATTTGAAGAAACAACAGGCATGTAGTATATGTTCAAATATCTGTTGACAGATTTAAATAAAAATGGGAAAGTTTATAAAAAACAAAATAAATATATGTGTATAAATGTAAAAGTTATCTGAAAAGCAATGTGGTAACACAGAAAGACAGAGGCTTTACATTTAAAAAAGATCTGGGTTGGAGTCTAAGCTCTTTTTCTTAGTATTTATGTGACTTGGGCAAATCACAATCCATCTGATTCCTTTTTTTTACCTGTAAAATAGGCTGATTTCTATTCTATCTATTGTATACTTTTTCAAGAGCTACAAGTGACATAAAAAAGGGTTCCATATATCGCATATTGGATAGCAACTTACTTTTTTTTAAATTATTATTATTATTTGCCCCAGGGGTACAGGTCTGTGAATCATCAGGCTTATACCTTTCACAGCACTCACCATAGCACAAACCCTCCCCGATGTGGATAGCAACTTACTCGACTCAGATTAATTAAATATTTAGGAAGAAGACTGTTAGGCCAATACTCATTTTTAAAAAAACAAGTGTATTTGGGTAAGGTCCTTTCTGATATTTGCACCTAGTTCCACATTTCCACTACTGTAAGAGTTAAGAAAAGTTTTTTGGAACACATTACTTTATATGAAACAAAACTCTCAAGTTACCTTTTTTATGCCAAATAATCTTATTAATTAATCCATACAGTAAGTTCTCATTTTACAAATGATGAGCAAAAGTGTAAGATAATCTAGACTGATTCTCTTCTTTTGGTCCCAGGGGGCAGATAAACCCAGTAAAAAGCTCAGGAAAAAAAATTTCAGGAAGACTCCCAAGGTGAAGCTCTCCACTAAAATGACAAGTTCATCCTATCTCCTCACTCTTAACTGTAGATTTCAAGATGATACAAAAAAGTAAACAATGGAATTGCTACAAACGCAGATATTATTTACTCAAAATCTGAACTATAACATTGAACCATATGAAACTGCTGCTTTTATAAGTCAACTATGACCAAATATTGGTCATTCTTACAGTTCAGTCTAATAAAAACAATATAGCCAGAAAACCGTGCCTAAAGAAGAGCTGGAGTGGGAGAGGGCCACTGGGTTGTGCAAAGGGAAAGATATGTAACAATATGCTGGTGCAGAAAATTCCCTAATCACTGAATATAAAATCTTTGCCAACAAATATTATTTACATAAGAAAAAACTCTGTAAACTCACAAGCTGTAAGGCGGTGCTCTGGGGAAGCCTGTAACAGTACACCACATATGGAGAGGGTGGGGGACATGGGACAGCAGCATGTTGTACAAACTAGCAGGAGCTGAAGAAGGAGGCAGAGATCATGGCACTGAAGAATGCAAATTTGTCTCCATAAGAAGAAGGGAACCACACCAATCTTTTCTGATTTCTGTTTTCAGTTCTAATTTCTCCCATTTTATTATTTTTTTTTTAGATTTTATTTATTTATTTGACAGAGAGAGATTACAAGTAGGCAGAGAGAGGCAGGAAGAGAGAGAGGAGGAAGCAGGCTCCCCGCTGGGCAGGGAGCCGGATGCGGGACTCAATCCCAGGACCCTGAGATCATGACCTGAGCCGAAGGCAGAGGCTTAACCCACTGAGCCACCCAGGCACCCAAATTTCTCCTATTTTTGACACACTTTCAAGGTGGAAATCAATATACAATAGTAGAGTTTCTTGAAACTTCTTATAATAATTAATCAATAACAACCATACACACCAAAAATTTTTATCTATACACATGGCAAACAGGGAAGTCCTAATAAATCAAATCAGTTTTATTGAGACTGTGGAATTTTAACTGTTTCAAAACCATTCAAAACTAACTCTGCTACCTAATTACTTCAGAAAGAAGGCTTGCATACTGAAAATATTTTGCACTATCCTTAAGGTATGATTAATTTATGTATTTATTTTTTAATATAGATTGTTTCATAGGCCATAGTTCCAACCTTAGCAATATCAAAGTCCTGACATGTTACTTCCCCTCTGAAAAGTTACCAATCTTCAGGAAAATTCCAGTGATTTTTATATTTATCTGGTTTTATAAAGGGAAAAAGAATCAATGCCTTCTTTTTCTCAGCTAATAAAAAGCTATGTTCTTACTCACTCCGTTCTACAGAGGGAGGATCTGCGTTAAGTAATGCTGTCTTCAGAATACAAGAACTAATTCTTTTCCTCTTCTATTTAAGAATGGGACTTTCCTTTGTCTGATAGACAGTGTATTCCAAATTTAGGCATCATTTAGGCCAAGAACTAAAGAACATTTGGCAGAACTGAATTCCTTTACCCAGAGAATTCACTCCCTTGCACTTCATAATCTCAAAGTGCACACATTTTCAATATTCAATAAAGACTATAGGGCGCCTGGGTGGCTCAGTGGGTTAAAGCCTCTGCTTTCGGCTCAGGTCATGATCTCAGGGTCCTGGGATCGAGGCCCACATCGGGCTCTCTGCTCAGCAGGGAGCCTGCTTCCCCCTCTCTCTCTGCCTGCCTCTCTGCCTTCTTGTGATCTCTCTCCCGCTGTGAAATAAATAAATAAAATCTAAAAAAAAAAAAAAAGACTATAAACATTTGTTTGCTTGTTTGTTTAACACATAAGGACTATAAATGTTCTTGACCTTACTCTTCAAGTAAGTTCAACTAAAGTTTTCATTAAGGAGCCTAGCAAGTATTATAAAAAGGTGTGGCACATTACATTCACTTCACATTTCTCTTATCACAGTGAATACAAAACCTTATCTTGAATGATCTCCTCTGCAACACCAAAGAGAAAGGGAAGGGAAAGACCATTTATGGGCAGATGTAATTTGATGCATGGTCTACATATTTAAAAAATTTTTATCCTCACCATAACCCTGTAAGGAGTGGGTTTCTTATCTGTTTTACAGATAAGAAAATTGAAGGTTGAAGAGATTAATTTGTCCAAGGTCATGGTAAGTGATAAATGAGTTAGGATTTGAATCCAGGACTGTGATTCTGATTTTTATTGCTTATGTTAAATAGGTGGGCTCAGTAGATGGTACTAATTAACAGAAGGCAGATTTGTTCATGATTAAAACCCTCCATTACATCCCCTTCTCCCTCCTTGAAGTTTCTGTCCACTTCAATTGTTTATCACATTACACAGCTGACTTGGACAGTGCAAGAACTTTGGGAATTCTGTTGATTTCAGGCTCTTTCTAGTTTAAACTTAAGTTATAAAAGGAACCTTCCTAGATAACCTTCTGTATCTTTCTTTAAACATTACTTTTTTTCTTTCCTTCTTTGTTGTTGTTCCTTTTTTTTTTTTTAAAGATTTTATTTATTTATTTGACAGAGAGAGAGATCACAAGTAGGCAGAGAGGCAGGCAGAGAGAGAGGAGGAAGCNNAGAGACCCCGATGTGGGCCTCGATCCCAGGACCCTGAGATCATGACCTGAGCCGAAGGCAGAGGCTTTAACCCACTGAGCCACCCAGGCGCCCAATTGTTGTTCCTTTTCATTTGAATTGATTCATAGCTTGCATGCACATTCTCCTGGTTAATTTTTCTCCCACATTATTTCAATTCACTGTTTATCTTACTTATCACTCTAAATATACATCACATTTGTTATTTTTAAGGAACACAAAAACAATTTAAGAGTTTGTTCTATTTTACAAGTGTATAGATCCAGGAACTCATGTTAGCACCCATTTTCATTATGACTCCTCTCCCTACAAAGACTTATACATGTTATTCACGTCTTCATTAGAAGAAGGTACTACAAATACTATGCATTCAATCTAACATAATTTTCTAATTTCAGTAAAATTATTAAAGCTGAATGAAAACAGATGTCTGGTTCTCTTAATTCATTGTTTTTAGATTCCAGTCCACACTTCTTGTTCCTCCACACTCTATTTTAATGCAGATACAAGAGTTACCACTGGCACAGTTCTAAGGGCCATCACTTGAGATTCCTTTCTAAGTTTCCAATTTCTATAACTCAACCAAATAAAGATGAACCACATACTGACTTCCAGTTTTATAAGTACTGCTCAAGGAGCACCCCTTACAACTCATAAATTAGGCATGGGGATGATGCCAGATTAGGAGGCATTTTAAGGTAGCTAAATTAAGAATTTCATGATATGGGCGCCTGGGTGGCTCAGTGGGTTAAAGCCGCTGCCTTCGGCTCAGGTCATGATCCCAGGGTCCTGGGATCGAGGCCCACATCGGGCTCTCTGCTCGGCAGGGAGCCTGCTTCCTCCTCTCTCTCTGCCTGCCTCTCTGCCTACTTGTGATCTGATCTCTCTCTGTGTGTGTCAAATAAATAAATAAAATCTTTAAAAAAAAAAAAAAGAATTTCATGATATGAGGGCACCTGGCTGACTCAGTCAGTAGAGCATGCAAATCCTGATCTCAGGGTGGTAGGTTCAAGCCCCACGTTGGGTACAGATATAATTGAAAAATAAAGTCTTTAAAAAAAAAAAAAAGAGGGCGCCTGTGTGGCTCAGTGGGTTAAAGCCTCTGCCTTCGGCTCAGGTCACGATCTCAGGGTACTGGGATCAAGGCCCACATGGGTCTCTCTGCTCGACGGAGAGCCTGCTTCCTCCTCTCTCTCGGCCTGCCTCTCTGTCTACTTGTGATCTCTCTTTTTCTCTCTGTCAAATAAATAAATAAAATCTTTAAAAAAAAATTTCATGATATTAACAATCAACTTAAGAAGAATTATAAGTACTGACAAGCTTTTTTCTGATATTCCCAACCACTTCCTCTAGCATATGCCCTAGCATTTAATTTATCCTTCTTTTATAGTACTATTTTATAACTTATATTAATCTTCTTTACTTTTTTTCAAGATTTTATTTATTATTTGACAAGGAAAGAGAGCATGCACACAAGCAGGGGGCACAGGAGAGGGAGAAGCAGGCTCCCCACCAGGCAGGGAGCCCAAGGCGGGGCTCAATCCCAAGATCCCGGGACCAGGACCCAAGCCAAAGGCAGCCCCTTAACTGACTGAGCCACCCAGGCGCCCATATAGTAATAATTTTTAGTAAAGATCCCTTTTTCTTCTTCCAGATCAGTGCTATCCATTAGAAATCAAATGTAAACCACATCTATTTATGTTTTCTAGTAATCATATTAAAAAATAGGTAAAATTGACTTTAATAATGTATTTAACCCCTATATCCAAAATATTGCCATTTAAACGTGTAATCAATATAAAAAATTAATGTGATATCTTACATTTGGGTTGTTTTTTGTTTGTTTTTTGTACTAAGCCTTTAAAATCAAAGGTGTCTTTTACAGCACAACCCCATTCACACTATTCATGCTTCAAATGCTCAAGAGCTACAGAGCTCGTGACTACCACACTGGACTATACCACAGGGATGGAAGAGGAATGAGCTATTTTGTAGCTGGAGAGACTTGCTTTCAAATCTTAATTCCACCACTTACTGGCCCTGAGGCAGTCTCCTCATTAAATACTACGACTACTACGACGACAACATCTCTGATAGGATTAAATGAAATAGAATGCCTAGAAAATATCTGGTCCCTTAGCACAGGGCACACAGAAAGCCTTCAATAAATGCTAACTATTATCATGTATTTATATCCTCTAACACTAAGCACAGTGTCTTACACATGATAGGTATTCAATAAATGTTTGCTGAAGGAAGAAAAATTAATTTGCATGACATCCTATAAGCCATTTTAATTGCTTATTTTTCAAATACATAAATATATTAACAGGAGAAGTCCTTTTTTTTTTGGATTGTTGCTGACTAAATTGGTTTTGGACACATTAAGAGAACTGTACAGAAGAGAAATGTACCATTTCATCTCTTGGATTGTTCAAGTATTTTTATTTTCTTCCAAAGAATGATGAATTATTAAGCAACTATACACTATTAAGCACTCCATTAAGAGACTTCTTAGAAAAGTATTTCTCATCAATGACAGTGGAATTTTACAGGTAACTCCCAATTATTTGCAAGAATATTTTTATCTGGGGCGCCTGGGTGGCTCAGTGGGTTAAGCCTCTGCCTTCAGCTCAGGTCATGATCTCAGGGTCCTGGGATCGAGCCCAACATCGGGCTCCCTGCTCGGCGAGGAGCCTGCTTCCCCTTCTCCCTCTGCCTGCCTTTCTGCCTACTTGTGATCTCTCTCTTTCTCTCTCTCTCTCTCTCTCTCTCTCTGTCAAATAAATAAATAAAATCTTTAAAAAAAAAGAATATTTTTGGGCGCCTGGGTGGCTCAGTGGGTTAAAGCCTCTGCTTTCGGCTCAGGTCATGATCTCAGCGTCCTGGGATCGAGGCCCGCATCGGGCTCTCTGCTCAGCAGGGAGCCTGCTTCCTCCTCTCCCTGTCTCTCTGCCTGCCTCTCTGCCTACTTGTAATCTCTCTCTCTGTGTCAAATAAATAAATAAATAATCTTAAAAATAAAAAAATTAAAAAATTTAAAAAAATTTAAAAAAGAATATTTTTATTGCAGGTTGGAATAAAAACACATCCCATTTCTGGGCTTTACTTGGAGAACGAGCCAGTGGTACATCTAAGACCCTTTATAATCTGGACTCTGAAAAAATTCTCAAACTCTATTCAGTCAGTACAACTCCCTAAATTTCTTAAAGTATCTCCCCTTTTCACCTCCTCTTTCCTGTGCTTTTTTCATTCTCTTATAGATAATTGTATTCTTAACAGATCACAGAATCACAAAGTATCAGAGCTAGAAGGATCTTAAGATATAATCCAGGCTTGGTATTTTCCAAAGCAGGTACCATAGAAGGTAAGAAAGATAATGGCAGATGGTGTTAGTATTATATACTTTAATGGCCATATATTCTGTTTAATGTATATTTAAAAAATATAAGTAGCACATCAAATTCAAGAATTCATGTATATCTTCACTTATAACGTGGTTCAACAGTCACAACTTAAGGGAGAAAAAACTTTTAAGCTAAGAGTAGCAGAGCTGGATTCCACTCAAGTCTAAATCCTAATTTTGTCCTCTTTTCATTGCCCTAAACAATTTACTGTCTGTATGACACCAAGAGATTAACACTGTCTTATATAACTGTTTCTTGATCACAATCTCATTTATCAAACCAACTGTAAGCAGTGGTGTTCTTAAAGCACTAGTGTTCTTCCATAATAAGAGATCAATAACACCTTGATTTTGTGGTTAGATTGCTTCCAACCACTGAGAGTTAGCATTGGAGGAAATTCCACATTGGCTCATTGCTCAAACAAAACAATCATAACATATCTTAAAGCCAAACAATGTTTGGATTAATTGCCATTTGCATTATTGACATCACTATTTCCTCCCGCGAATGAATAAGGAATCAGGAGATGGTATACCTATAAATCCTAAAAATTACATAACATACACAAAGAATATAGGAAACTTGTACAGGTTAAATAACAGGGATTTTACTAGGTGCCTGGGTGGTGCAGTAGGTTAAGCATCCAACTCTTGGTTTTGGCTCAATCAGGTCATGATCTCAGGGTCATGAGATCGAGCCCCATGTTGGGCTCTGTGTTCAGAGCAAAGCTGGCTTAAGACTCTCTCTTCCTTTGCTCCTTCCTCCCTCCCACTCACGCACATGCTCTCTCTCCCTCTAATAAACAAACCTTTAAAAAAAATTATATTATTTTTGGGATCTAAGAAATTATATTATTACCCAAACCTCTCATTAAACACATGAGGAAACCAGAACTCAAAGTAGTAAAAAGACTTGCCCACCGTCATATGGTTAGCTAATGGCAGTGCCAGCTCTAATCCTAGTTCACTCTTTGTGCTGTCCCATGGATTCAACAGAAACAGTGGGGAAATACATCTAAATTCTTCCATTATATACTAGTACAAATCCTGCCTCAGGTAAGACGGGATTTGAAAATCTTTCCATTAAGCAGAAAATTCTGCTCATGATGGGCTCAAACTAGAAATAATGCCGGTCTGTCTCCCTGAGAAATCTCCAATATTCGAGTGCATAGGAGTTGTTCTCAGTAGTAAAGAATTGTTCTCAGTAGTAAAGAAAAGAGGATCCTAATTCCAGGCAACTCTTCTCATTTTTTGTGTCCATTTCTGAACCCCTGGCATTCTCAACAATCACATATCAATTTTCCTAATTGCAACCATCCACAGTAGATTGCAAAGTGTCTGACTTTGAAGTCAAAGAGAACTTACTGAATACCAGGTCTACAACTTAGAGGACATAATATCAGACAAATTACTTCATCTCTCTGAGCCTGTTTCTCAACTAAGATAACATGACATTCACCTCACAGGACTATCAAAAATATTAAATGAGATAATACAGACAGTGCAAACCATGATCTTAGGATACTGTTAAATGAAAGGTTAAGAATAGAGCAGAAGCACCTGGCTAGCTCAGCTGACAAAGTATGAGACTCTTGATCTCAGGCTCAGGGTTGTAAGTTCCAGCCCCATGCTGGGTGTAGAGATTACTGAAAAATAAAAATCTTCAAAAAAAAAAAATTGGGGCGCCTGGGTGGCTCAGTGGGTTAAAGCCTCTGCCTTCGGCTCAGGACATGATCTCAGGGTCCTGGGATGGAGGCCCGCATCGGGCTCCCTGCTTGGCAGGGAGCCTGCTTCCTCCTCTCTCTGCCTGCCTCTCTGCCTACTTGTGATCTGATCTCTCTCTCTCTCTCTCTCTCTGTCAAATAAATAAATAAAATCTTTAAAAAAATTTTTTTTTAATTTTTTTAAAATTTAAAGAACAGAGTAATAAAAATGTTCATCTGTGAGTTTGAAAGTGGGTTTATAGTTTGAAATGTTATGTTATGTTAATTCCTGTTCAATACCGTAAATAGTACATCTTAAATATCTGCATTCAGTTTTATTTTTTTAAGTCCTTATCAAAGATATACACTGAAGTAGTTAGAAAGCAAAATGGAAAAAAAAAAAAAGTGAAATGACATGTGTCTGGGACTTACTTTAAAAGATGCCAGTCTCCCAACTCCTATGTCAAACGAACAAAAAAACAGACAGTTGAAGCTGGGTGACGCATACATGGAGAATCACCATACTATTCGACTTCTGTGCATACTTGAAATTAGAAAGTTTTTTGTTTTAAAACCTAACAAAAACAGGGGCGCCTGGCTGGCTCAGTCATTAAGCATCTGCCTTCAGCACAGGTCACGATCCCAGGATCCAGGGATCGGGCCCCCAAATCGGGCTCCCTGCTCAGCGGGGAGCCTGCTTCTCCCTCTCCTCCCTGCTCTTGCTCTCTCTATCTCTGTGTCTCTCTCAAATAAATAAAATCTTAAATAAATATGTTTAAAAAATAAAAAATTAAATCTAACAGATTAAAAAAAAAGTCCCTAAGAAAACTATGCACATCACTAATAAACTGCTCCCAAGAAACCAGTGTCTCTGGGCGCCTGGATGGCTCAGTCGTTAAGCATTTGCCTTCGGCTCAGGTCAGGATCCCAGAGTCCTGGGATAGAGCCCCACATCAGGCTCTCTGCTCTTCGGGAAGCCTGCTTCTCTCTCCCACTCCCCCCGCTTGTGTTCCCTCTCTCACTGTCTCTCTCTCTGTCAAATAAATAAATAAATCTTTAAAGAAAAAAAAAAGGCATGTCCTATCTCTTTATTAAATACTAACTACATAGCAGTACCTTCTCTTCCTTTGGTATTATTATTCCTCCATCTGGTAGAATAGCTCAGGGTATATTTTTCCTTTTTCCCCTTTATACATTCTTTTTATTTATTTATTTATTTATTTGTTTGTTTGTTTGTTTATTTATTTATTTATTTTTAAAGATTTTATGTATTTATTTGACAGTGAGAGAGAGAGAATGAGCAGAAGGAGCAGCAGGGAGAGGGAGAAGCAGGCTCCCTGTTCAGCAGGGAGCCCAATGAAAGGCTTGATCCCAGGACCCTGGGATCATGACCTGAGCGGTTTAAACGAAGTGAGCCACCCGGGCGCCCAGCCCTTTATACATTCTTGTATATTTTTTATGACTAGCACTACCACTAGTTCTATATGTATATACATGTATGTAACCTAAACTATGTATGTACACATTTGTATACAAAACACATGTAACACACACATATAACCAGGACTACTATCCCATCATTACCACTATTACATCTACTATTTAATAGTGGACCCACTGGGTATACTTGACCTTTCAAAAAGCGTGACTCATCTAAAAGGGTTCAAAAAAAAATCCCTCCCGTGACACATAACCTTCAAAATAGCAGCCAAAATGACTGAGGAAAAGCTGTGAACTATAGTCCATATGCAAGTTTACTGCAGTTACACACAGATTTTTAATTTGTTGGCATATGATACATTAGACAAACTGAAATTATCAGTTTTAATTATTTAAAGGTAGCCATAAATACCTTCAAATAAAGTTTGTAAGTGAACTACTACATAACTTTGAACACTAGAGAGAATCTTAAAGTATCTGAGCTCAAGACTTAACACTATATACCCCCATGTTATTTCAAAATAAAAATGTTTACTATCATTTAAACACTCACATGCGTTGCCTCTCCATAATCCTAACAGCAAGTACACAGAGAACAGTCTTCTCCAAATTAGTATCCAAAGGGATAAAGAAGGAAACAAAAAAACAAATAAAACCCAAAGGGATAAAGAAGCAAATTATATCAAATTCCCTATCAAATAGTACTACTTACCAAAAAGCAAATGCAAAACATGTTCCATAATTTCACTTCAAATATGCCTAGGCAGTTTCTTTCTTTAATTCAGTTATGTTCTTTCAAACACATAAAGCAGATTTAACTAATTCTCAACCTAACTGGATTTAAATGTTCTTTTGGTGTCTTTAAAGAAAAAAAAAGTAGTTTAAAAATAGCTCCACTTCCAGAAGCTTGGCATGCTCAGTCCCTAGAGCATGCAACGCTGGATCTCTGGGTTGTAAGTTCGAGCCCCCACTGGGTATGGAGACCACTTATAAATTAAAAAAAAAAAAAGAAAGAAAGAAAAGAAAAGAAAGAAAAGTAAATAGTTCCACCGCCTGAAGAATATACACAATCATTCATGGTACTCTTTTTTTCAACTTTTATGTATATAAAATTAGAGGAAAATTAACTAAACTGTAAATTTAGAAAGCCCTGCTCCTCAAAATACCCCCACCTCCAATTTACATGACACTTCTTCCTGTGGAGCCTAAAACTGACTTCATCAGTTAATTCATCCTCAATCTACTGGCAATATTTACTGAGTCTCAGCACTGAATTAGGTACTCGGGAAAGCTACAAAGGAAATATAGGACCTAGTAACTACCCTCAAAGAGTTTATACATCATCTCCATAAAGGAGGAAAAACATATTACTAAAACAGTATCTTTGCTGAGAATCTTACAATCAAATGTGGAGCACGGACTCCCATTTTCAAGCCAGGTTCTTCGCACTAAGTAATCCAAGACAGTACCCACAAAATTAAACAGACTCCAAAAGTGGTCAAATCTGTTATTTATGGATTACGTATGCTGCTACACACTTCTACTGCATGACAAAGGAAGCCTGCTCCTGTAAGTGGAGGTTTCCAAATGTCCCTAATGCACACAAAGAAAGAGACATGTACTCCAAGTATGGGCCACTTTTTGCCACTTTGCCTAATAACATCCTACTTCTGCCACAAACCACTAACAAAGTGTTTGGTCACCAATATTAGGGTCTTACTCTGAGGGAACAACATCGATTATATATCCTCGAAGACCAAAGAAAATTCCAAAAAGCCTGACACTTAAGAATCTCAGCTGTATCTACTAGAGAAGTAGCTGAAGAATAAAGAGTAACAATGAATCATCCTAGTCTTCAAGTTGTAGATGAGAAGTCATCTGTGGCCCTACATTTCTGTTGGCTCAGGGATTTCCTTTCTCTGTCTTCAGATTATGTATGTCTTTTCCCCTTGTGAATTACTCTGTATAGAATACTAGAGCAGGTATCACAGTGGGATGGGGGCAGGGGTGGAGTGGGGGAAGTACTGCCAAGACTAGCAATTTTCTACAAACCAGTGATCTTCCCATGATCATGAACACTCTAGGCAATTCTGATGATACGATTTCCCAAACAAAACGGTATCAAGCAGCAGTTTCATTCTATTTGCTAACCTTGAGGTCTAATCCTATACACCTAAACCTTAAAACAAACGAAACAAACAAAAAAAACCCCACAACCCTACCAGAGTTGCTCCCAAACTTTGAGAATTGTCAAATATGTCTGCAGCATTAAATCTAGAGAACACACGTCAGTTAACTGACTCACATTATAGAGTATCAAATCTAGATTTCATTAAAAGGTACTACTAAAATCACATTCAGACGTCAGAAAGGCAAGACCCCACAACCCAATCACAAATACTGTATAGGTATTACAGCTTCGACTCCTGTCCCAACTTTTCAAGCTTTGGGACTCTAATATACTTGGAGTAATAGCTTGAGATTCGCTACGAATTGCCCAAAAGAAATTAAGAAGAAAAAAAAAAGACATACATTAGTTTCAACACCGTATTTGATAATAGGAATTTGCTAAATTACAAAAGAAGGGGGTAGAGGCAGTGAATTCGGTATTGACTACAATACACATCAGAAGAGAACCTGAATTACCTAAACAAACGTTATCTACTGCCAATAAACAGATCACTTCTTAACAGCTTAAGTACGCCAACCACTGTTTCATGTTTAAAAGGGCTGCTACGAACTGTCCAAGTCGAAACAAATAGCCAAATTCTAAGCAGGTCTTCGGCGAGGAGCCACTGTGCTTAGAGCATCACACAAAAGACCGGAGCAAACATAAACACACTCTGGGCCTTCGCGGACGGCGGCCAGGAGCCAGGGTCTGAGTCCCAGGGCCCCGCACCAGGGAGGGAAGAAGGGGTGGGGGGTGGGGTCCTCTTCTCGGAATGCGCTGGGGAGCTAGTTAGAGACGGGGAGGGAAGGAGCGAGCGCAGCACAGAGGAAGAGAGAGGAGCAGCGGACCGGCGTCAGCGGCTTCCAAGGCCGGCAACACCCTCGGGCCCGCACCAGGCCTGGCCCTCCCGGCCTCGTCCCGCCTCCTCACCTCCCTCACGTCCTGCAGGCACTCGAGCACCGCCAGGTTGTTGCTCCAGGTGTGCTTGGGACACACACGGGTCACGTCCTCCCTGCAGGACTCTTCCTCTGCCAGCTTCCAGCCCCCGCCAGCCCCGCCGGGCCCCGCTCCGCCCCGCCGGGCCGGAGGCCCACCCGCCGGGAAAGGCGGCTGCGGCGGCTGAGGCGGTTGCTGCGGCTGCTGCTGCTGGTGCTGGAGCTGAGATGACTGAGGCAGCTGGAGCAGCGGCTGACCCGCCGGCCCGCCGCCTCCAGTCTGCCCTACAAACGACGGAAAGTTGGCCCCCGGGGCCTGGCCCTGGCTGTGGCCGCCCTGGCTCTGGAGTTTCTGGGCCCCGGCCGCCGCGAGCAGCAGCAGCTGCAGCGCCGCCGACAAGCGGAACATCCTCCGTACACGTCCACACGCCGCCATCTTGGGTCCGCGGCGAGCTCGACGCACCCGCCGGCGCCGCGTATTTAAATGAGGGGGCGGGGCCTCGGGCGGGGCCCGGTGGGGCCAGCCCGAGCCCCTCCCCGGCCGGCGCCGACCCGCGAGCCGGGAGCGGAGCCCTGGAGGAGGTTGCTCTTGAAACGACCCACGCCCTGGGCCCCGGAGGCTCTTCGCCGGGGGAATTGCTGGAGCTCCTTAAAAAGCCTGGGCTGGGCGGCCTTGCCTCATTCCCTTGGTTGTCGTCACAGAAAAATAAAGAGGACTTGGGATTGCCACAACCAAGATGGCCGGTAGAGTATGTCGCCTGTTCAGTGACTGGGGGAAAAAACAAAAACAAAAAACTTTGTGTGTAGAGGTGAGCTGTACACGATCAGGTGTGTTACGAAATCTAAGAGTCTCTTCTTGCATCTCTCCCCGCTGCTTTCTACCTGCTTCAGAATCTTTATTACCCAGGGAAGAAGGCAGCCTTGGATAATGGTTAGGAGCACAGGTTCCGGGATAAGAGACCCGGTTATAATCATTGCTCCTCTGCAGACTGGGCAAGTCCTTCAACTTTCTGAGCCTCATTCTTCTTGTCCCGTGAAGGAGAGGAGGAGCTCTAATGTGGACTATAATTGTGAAGATCAGAAAAAATAATAAGGAAAGTGCCTGGCCCACAATATAGAACTCAAGAAGTTATAGCCATTATCATTAATAAACTGGGAAGCCTTTTGTGCCAGAGTCCTGATTGTGGCCCGGAACTTAACCTCGTATTTAAAGGAGGAGAAAAAATAACAAAACAGGTCTTGGAGGTCTCAGGTTAAGTCTGTGCCTTGGGAAATTGTTTCTGCAGACCTGCATGCAGCATCTTCAGCACGTTAGGTAAGGATTGGTTGTTTCACTTCACACCCGTGTCCCCCCTCCCTCTCCTTAGGAGGGATGATACCTTCTCAAAGGTCTTCGCATCCATTGTCCTTTGAGCTTTGTATCAGGCCTGGGTTGGACTCTAAATTCAACAGAGGAATGGCCCAGAGATGGTAACGAGTTCTGCACAGCAGGGTAAAATGACCTGCCCAGGGTGAACTTGGCCAGCCTGGGACTAGGATCTGTGGGGCTTCCCACCGCCCTGGTGCAGTTTTATTCCACTCTACCGATAAAGCATTTTGAGGAATGAGGACAGCTAGGGGCATAGGATCCCAACTGGGGATCCAAGTTCAAAAATGCAACTTCTATGCTGACCCACAAATGGACAGTGAAGATCAGACATAACTAGAGTCTAAGAAGTCTGGAGGGGCAGGGGTGTTGGGTGGCTCAGTAGCTTAAGTGTCAGACTCACTGATTTCACCACAGGTCATGATCTCATGGGTTGTGAGATCAAGCCCCACCTCAGGTTCCTGCTTAGCTGGGAGTCTGCTTGAAGAGTCTTTCCTTCTGCCCCTCCGCCACTGGCGCACACTCACAGGTTAAGAGCAATCTTTTTTTTTAAAAAGATATTTATTTATTTATTTATTAGAGAGTGTGTATGTGTGAGAGAGAGAGCACAAGTCAGGGAGAGGGGCTGAGAGGGAAAAGCAGACCCCTTGATCAGCAGGGAGCCAGATGCAGGGCTGGATCATGACCTGAGCCGAAGACAGATGCTTAACTGACTGAGCCACCCAGGCACCCCTAAAATAAATAAATCTTTAAAAGAAGGAGAAGGGCGCCTGGGTGGCTCAGTGGNTTCGGCTCAGGTCATGATCTCAGGGTCCTGGGATCGAGGCCCGCATCGGGCTCTCTGCTCAGCAGGGAGCCTGCTTCCCCCTCTCTCTCTGCCTGCCTCTCTGCCTCCTTGTGATCTCTCTCCCTCTGTGAAATAAATAAATAAAATCTTTAAAAAAAAAAAAATAAAAAAAAATAAATAAATAAAAGAAGGAGAAGAAGAAGTCAGGTGGGGACTCAGAGACCGCATAAGGAATCCCTGAGACTGAGAATATTCTGGGGGTACAAACCCCTCACTAGGGCTGACAGCAGGTCTCTATCTCTGGGAATGAGGGATGTTGGCATCTCTGCCAACACTCCTGCCCCACCCCCCGCTACTGCCATCCAATGGTCCTGAGGCTGCTCCCAAACTTCAGCATTGACTAAGGCACCCTAGGATAAGACCAGATAAATATCCATGTTCGTTAACAGATACACAGCATAGGTAAGTTGTCGGTCAGCAGGCTAGAGACATCAGCAGAAGTTCTTGAAAAGTCACTAGGGGCCATTAATTTTCAGTAATGAGTCTGCATGTGCTCAGACAACAAGTGGGAGATTATTTTAAAGTAGCTTAAGGGGGGTGCCCAAGTGGCTCAGTTGGTTGAGCCGCTGACTTTTGATTTCAGCTCAGGTCATGACCTCAGGGTCCTGGGATCAGGCTCTGTGCTCAGCATGAAATGTGCTGGAGATTATCTCCCTCTCCCTCTGTTCCTCCCCTGATATCCTCTCTCTCTCTCTCTCTCTCTCTCTCTCTAAGATAAATAAATAAAATCTTAAAAAAAAATAAACTAATTAAAGGCTAAGAGGGCCTGGCTATTTCAGTGGGAAGAGCATGCATCTCTTGATCTCAGGGTCATGAGTTCGAGCCCCACATCGCGTGTAGAGATTACTTAAATAAATAAAACTTTTTTAAAAAAATTTTTGTATAAACTAGTTTAAGGCTAGAAATTGACAGTCTGTTAAGAGAAGCCAGCAGTTGCCTATCTCTCAGCCTGCACTGAGGAAACACTAGACCCAGCCACAGAATGCCTCTGGAGATAAGGAGGAGTGTATGTGCCTATCTTAAAATCACAATGACCAGGAAGCAAGAAACCCAGAGAAATCTGGGAACCTTGCCAGCTCAGGCTGTGTCAGGCAAGTCTAGACTGTATCTGTATATAAAATATAAACCCCTAAGCCAGTGGGAAGAGGGTTGACCTAACTTGGGTCTCCCGACCTCAATGACTTTTCAATATAAAATAGACTATCTCTGGGGCACCTGGGGGCCTCAGTCAGTTAAGCAACCGAATCTTGGTTTCAGCTCAGGTCATGATCTCAGGAGGGTGGCGGGGGTGGGGCGCGGAGGGGAGAGTCCCTGATGGGCTCTGCACTCAAGGCAGGGTCTGCCTTTCACTCTCCCTCCCCCTCTGCTCCTCCCCGAGCTCATACACTCTCTCTCAAATAATTTTTAAAAGATTTTATTTATTTATTTGAGAGACAGAGAGAGAATGAATGGGGTGAGGGGCAGAGGGAGAAGCCTGCTCCCCACTAAGCAGGGAAGCTGGACATAGGGCTTGATCCCAGGACCCCAAGACCATGACCAGAGCCAAAGGCAGATGCCCAACTGGCTGAGCCACCCAGGTGCCCCCGTCAAATAAATAAAATCTTTAAAAAAAATAAATAGAGGGGCGCCTGGGTGGCTCAATGGGTTGAAGCCTCTGCCTTCAGCTTGGGTCATGGTCTCAGGGTCCTGGGATCAAGCCCCACATCAGGTTCCCTGCTCAGCGGGGAGCCTGCTTCCTCCTCTCTCTCTGCCTGCCTCTCTGCCTACTTGTGATCTCTCTCTCTCTCTCTCTCTGTGTCAAATAAATAAATAAAATCTAAAAAAAATAAAAAATAAAAAATAAATAGACTATCTCTATCACAAACTACGAATTCATTTTACCCTTTATTGTACCTTTTGTTTCTTGATCCTGACTTCCTTGATTGACTCAATAGATATCTGTTGAACTTTTTTTTTTCTTTTATGCCAGGCATTGCTCAAAAACCGGCTTATATGAGTGATAAACAGTAAGACAGTAAAGAAAGAGCAAGATCATTTCAGACCACACAAGTGCTATGAAGAAAATAAAAGATATAGGGAGGGGCTTTTATATAAAGGCAGCTGGGGGGAAAATATAAAGGCAGCTGGGGAGAGGATTTCTGAGTGATAATTGAAGGAAGAGCCAATCAGAATGAAGATGCCAGCCATGGAAAAAAAATCCTGATCTAAAGTTGTCTTAGCGGGCGCCTGGGTGGCTCAGTGGGTTAAAGCCTCTGCCTTCGGCTCAAGTCATGATCTCAGGGTTCTGGGATCAAGCCCCGCATCGGGCTCTCTGCTCAGCAGGGAGCCTGCTTCCCCCTCTCTCTCTGCCTGCCTCTCTGCCTACTTGTGATATCTCTCTGTCAAATAAATAAATAAAATCTCTAAAAAAAAATAATAAAGTTGTCTTAGCCTGTTCAGGCTGCTATAACAAAATATCACAGGCTGGGGGCTTATAAACAAAAGACATTTGTTTCTCACAGTTCTAGAGGTTAGAAGTCCAAGATCAGAGTGCTAGCATGGCCAGGTCTTGGTGAAGCCTCTTTTGGATTGCAGAGTTCTGACTTCTTGCTGTGTTCTCACACAGTGGAAGGGGCTAGACAGCTCTGTGGGGTTCTTTATAGGAAACATTCATCCCATCCTCTCATGACCTAAGCGCCTGCAAAAGGCCCTATCTCCTCATACACTCACACTGGCTATGAGGATTTCAACATATAAATTTAGGGGTAGACACAAACAGACTACAGCAAAAATGTTCCAAAAGCAGAGATTACCAAGGTCAGTCCCACCCTGATGTGGGAATAAGCATTCAAATAAAGGCCTATTGGCTTAATTAGAATGAAGAAAGAAGAGAACAGAAGAAGGAATCAGAGAACTGGTCAGGGGACACATCACAGAGGCCTCTTCAGGTCCTGTATATCCATGCAACTTGGGGAGAATTCTGACTCCAAACAAAGAGTTTCTATTTCCATTGAAAGAAAGACATAAAAGCTAGATAAATTATATAAAATATTTTTGAAAGGAATGAGAAAGTAACCAATGCAATCAGGACATGAAGGGCGACAATCTTTGAGAAAAGGGAATTACACAGCCCAGATTTTTCCTGAGTTGTATTATTTAAATTGTAGCTCAAAAGATTGAGCCCATGCAGAAAGCAGCAATCTCATCGGACCGAAAATACACAGGTTGGTGTTCAGAGTTCCCCAAAGGACTGGGACTTACGGGTCAAAAGACTGGAGAGAAGAGAACTACAGAGAAAGAGCCAAAAATCTGTGAATGCATTTCTCACAAGTCTCTGGCTGCCTCCTAAGCTGGGGAGCTCAGGGGGAGACTCCACAAACCCAGAAGAAAACAAGAGCTGAGGGAGCAATAAATCGAGAGTTTCCAGCAGCCTCATATGTGCTAGGGAAAAAGAAGTTAGAGCTTAAACTCTGCTAAGGTATACAGGTCTTGGTCAACACACCAGGCTTTAAACTGAGGCCTTAGAAGGGTTACCCTCTGGGAACAGAAGCCACACCCCAGGAGAAAGGACACCACCTGAGGAGTGAGGGTACTGCCCTAGAAGAAAAGGCAAGACTACAATAGTCCAACCCTAATAAAGCCTAAAACATACCTCAATGGGGTCAACGTTACCCACTGGTACTCTGTCTACAGGAAGAAAACATCATCTTTCTAAAGACAGATAACATCATTGAAAGCCTCTACAATTTTCAATCTGCATGACCCAGCATTGGATCAAAAATTATGAGGCAAGTTAAAACCAAAACAAAACTGAACTAAATAACCAAAACCAAAAAGAACAAAAAAAGGCACCTGGCTGGCTCAGTTGGTGGAACATGCGACTCTTGATCTCAGGGTTGTAAGTTTAAGCCCCACATTTGGTATGAAGCCTAATTAAGAAAAAAAGAAGAAGGTAATAAAAAAAGTCAACAAAAACAAACTTTCTGGGCACCTGGGTGGCTCAGTGGGTTAAAGCCTCTGCCTTCAGCTCAGGTCATGATCTCAGGGTCCTAGGATCGAGGCCCATATCAGGCTCTCTGCTCAGCGGGGAGCCTGCTCCTGCTTCCCTCTCTCTCTCTGCCTGCCTCTCTGCCTACTTGTGATCTCTCTCTCTCTCAGCCAAATAAATAAAAAAAATCTTCAAACAAACAAAAAACAACAAACTTTCTATGATTCGGATATTGGACTTAATCAGATATGAACTTTAAAACAGCTGTGACTGGGCACCTGGGTGGCTCAGTGGGTTAAAGCCTCTGCCTTCGGCTCAGGTCATGATCTCAGGGTCCTGGGATCGAGGCCCACTTAGGGCTCCCGGCTCAGCAGGAAGCCTGCTTCCTCCTCTCTCTCTGCCTGCCTCTCTGCCTACTTGTGATCTGACCTCTCTTTCTGTGTCAAACAAATAAATAAAATCTTTAAAAAAAATAAAAAATAAAACAGCTGTGACTAACATGTTATAGAAAATAAAAGATAAAATCAAGGCACCTGGTGGGCTCAGTCAGTGGAGTGTGGGACTCTTGCTCTCAGGGTTGTAAGTTTGAGCCCTACACTGGGTGTAATAACCTTAAAAAAAAAATCTTAAAAAAAGAAAAGAAAAAAATAGGTGAAAAATAAAGTATTTCAACAGAAAATTGGATTACACACAAATAACGAAATGGACATTCTAGAATTAAAATTCACGAGATGATTTTTTTAAAAGATTTTATTTATTTATTTGAGAGAGAAAGAGCACGCACAAGTGGGGGAGGGTCAGAGGAAGAAAGAGAAGCAGACTCATCTGCTGAGCAGGGAGCCCAACTTGGGGCTCGATCCCCAGACTGAAGTATCATGACCTGAGCCCAAGGCAAAAACATTTAACCAACTGAGCCACCCAGGCACCCCTAAAATTCATCCGATGATTTTAACAGCAGTCTGTTTGTCTTAGTCTGTTTGGGTGCCATAGCAGAAGGTATCATAGGCTAGGTGGCTTAAAACAATAGAAATTTATTTCTCACAGTTCTGGAGGCTGGGAAGCCCATGATGGACTCCCAGGTGCTGGCAGATTCCATATCTGGTGAGAGCCCACTTCCTGGTTCATAGACAGCCCCATCTTTCTTGCTATAACCTCACAGGGTATAAAGGCGCTAGGGAGCTCTCTGAGGTCTTCTAGGACACTATTCCCATTCATGCAAGCTCCACCCTCATGAAAATCAAAGAGAAAGAAAAAAATCTTAGAAACAAAGACATATTATTTTCAAAGGAGCAATAACACTAATATCTGACCTTTCAGTAGAAGCTATGGGGTTAGGATTGCAACATCAATTTGGGGGGACACATTCAATATGGCACTGGATATGGCAGAAGACAGAATTATTGAAGGGAAACAGGTCAATAGAAACTATCCAAAAGGTGGGGGGTCGCCTGGGTGACTCAGTCATTTGGGCGCCCGGCTCTTGATTTGGGCTCAGGTGGTGATCTTGAAGTTGTGGGATCAAGCCCTACATTGGGCTCCATGGCTTGGCAGGGAGTCTTCTTGCGGTTCTTTTTCTCTCCCTGTCCCTCTGTCCCTCCCCCTGCTTGCTCTATCTCTCTAAATAGCTAAATAAAAATATTTATTTTTTTAAAGATTGTATTTGTCAGAGAGAGAGAGTGTGAGTGCACAGGCAGGAGGAGGGGCAGATAGAGAGGGAGAAGCAGGCTCCCCAGTGAGCAAGGAGCCTGATGGGGGACTTGATACCAGGGCTTTGAGATCATGACCTGAGCTAAAAGCAGACATTTAACCAACTGAGCCACCCAGGCATCCCAAATAAAATCCTTAAATAGATAAATAAAATAAAATTAGAAAAAAGGAAAATATCTAAAAGGAAGCACAGAAAGAGAAAAAGATTTTATCTTATTTTATTTTGGTTTTACTTTAAGGAAGAAGGATTTTAGTAAAAAACAGAGCGTTAAGAGATACATGGGCCATAGTCAAAAGTTCTAACATACATGTAACTAGAATCCCAAAAGGAGAGGAGAAAGACAATGGTGCAGCTCAATATTGAAGAGACATGCTTTGAATTTCCCCAAATGATGAAAGATATCAACCTATAGATTCAAGAAGTTTCAGGAACCCAAAGCAGATAAACAGAAAGAATACCACATCATCACAAAACTGCTGAAAATAAAAAAGAAAGATAAAATCTTTTTTTTTTTAATTTATTTGACAGAGAGAGATCACAAGTAGGCAGAGAGGCAGGCAGAGAGAGAGGAGGAAGCAGGCTCCCCGATGAGCAGAGAGCCCAATGCGGGCCTCAATCCCAGGACCCTGAGATCATGACCTGAGCTGAAGGCAGAGGCTTTAACCCACTGAGCCACCCAGGCGCCCAGAAAGATAAAATCTTAAAAGCAGACAAAGACATATTATCTTCAAAGGAGCAATAACACTAATAACACTAATAACACAAAATATTGACTTTTCAGTAGAAACTATGGAAGCCAGGTGCACCTGTGTGATTGCATTTATATGAAAAATCCAGAATAGGCAAATCCATACAGACAAAAAGTAGATTAATGGTTTCCAGGAGATGGGGGGAGGGGAGAATTGAAAAGTACAGAGTTTCTTTTGGGGTAATGGAAATATTCTGGAATCAGTGGTGATGGTTCATGACATTGTGGATATACTAAAAAACACTGAACGGTACACTTAAAAATGGTTAAAGTAGGGCGCCTGGGTGGCTCAGTGGGTTAAAGCCTCTGCTTTCGGCTCAGGTCATGATCTCAGGGTCCTGGGATCGAGGCCCGCATCGGGCTCCCTGCTCAGCGGGGAGCCTGCTTCCCCCTCTCTCTCTCTGCCTGCCTCTCTGCCTCCTTGTGATCTCTCTCCCTCTGTGAAATAAATAAATAAAATCTTTTAAAAAAAATGGTTAAAGTAGTGAATTTTATGTTATGTGAATTTTATCCCAATAAAAGCAAATGTTACATACAATTGGACCCATTTTAAAAAAGGCTGAAGACATTGTCAGACAAGCTGAAGCTGAGATAGATAACTCATTGCCCGGCAGAGCTGCCCTACTTTAGGCTGAGGGAAAATAACCTGACAGAAGCAATAAAGAGTTCAGGAAGGAATAGAGAGTGCTGACAGAGTAAGTATGTGGACAATTAATATTGCTTTAAGCAACAGTAATTGAGGGATTTATAACAGATCTAACAGTGAACTACATGACTCCCATAGTATATAATCAAGGACGTGGATTGTACTCTCTAGGCCCTAGAGTCTAGGGTGAACACTAAAAGAACATGACAAGAATGTGTATGTGTAAAGCTAATAGAAGAAAGCAACCAACAAACAAAAAACCCCACTGGAATAAAAAGCACATGATTAATCCAAAAGACCAAAAGGGTGGGAATAAACACATGGGGTACACAGAAAACAATTGTGTCAAGTTTAAATCCAGTTAAATTTAAGTGCCACGGGAAGATCTTGGAGGATTTTCTGCAGGGGTATGATTTAATCACCAAGTAAGAGCTATGAAAGATGGGGTCTTAACCCCCTCACAGCTACCCGCAAAGTGCTCAGCATGGTGTTGAGCACACAGAGGGCAGTGAACCGTAGTTACTGACATGGCCAAGTTGCTTCTCCCATTGCTGAACGGCTGAAAGGTCCCTACCTCCGGGAAGCCCTCTAGTGGCTCTCTCACCTGCTGTTTGGGCAAGCAAGGTGAAAGGAGGTGACTGGGCAGAGCAGTCCCCCTACCCCTTCTTACTCTGATTCAAGGACTATGGCAGCAATACTTTCCCAAACTCGACTGTGCAGCTGAATCACCTGGAGTAGCTTTTAAACGTTTCTGATTATGGTATCTAGGAATATGTTGTTTCCAAAAAGCCGGGACTGATCCCCACTGGTCTCTGGCAACAGCAGCTGTCTCGTAGGACGGTATGGGTGGTCTCCCTTTCCCTAGGCAACTTCCTGACCTTTGCCAGTATCCAAGATTTCAAGATCAAATAGAAGTAACATTGAGTTGTGAAGTTCTAACACTTTCATCCTGAAACTGTTTTTCTTATCCCTCAGTGCTCCTCTCAAAAGTCTCAATGTTTTGGGGCGCCTGGATGGCTCAGTCATTAGGCATCTGCCTTCAGCTCAGGTCATGATCCCAGAGCCCTGGGATCAGGCCCCACATCAGGCTCCCTGCTCAGCAGGAAGTCTGCTTCTCCCTCTCCCACTCTGCCTGCTTGTGTTCCCTCTCTTGCTGTGTCTCTGTCAAATAAATAAATAAAACCTTAAAAAAGAAAGTCCCAATGTTTTTAAAGCCTCCCTAGAAAATTAACCTCTTATCAACAGATCATTTTTTTAAAGATTTTATTTATTTATTTATTTATTTATTTATTTATTTATTTATTTATTTGACACACAGAGAGAGATCAGATCACAAGTAGGCAGAGAGGCAGGCAGAGAGAGAGGAAGAAGCAGGCTCCCTGCCAAGCAGGGAGCCCGATGCGGGCCTCGATCCCAGGACGCTGAGATCATGACCTGAGCCGAAAGCAGAGGCTTTAACCCACTGAGCCACCCAGGCGCCCAACAGATCATTTTTATATTCATTCGTTTATGCAGCAATTATGTCTGAACACCTATTTCGTGCCTTAGGGATAGAACAGTGGGTTAGGAGAGCTGGACTAGGCTGTCTGGGTTTCATAATCTACTCCACCATTTGCCTACTGCTGGGTTATTCTGGGTTCTAGGAGAAGCAATCTTCAGGGATGCCCGGCTGCCTTGGTCAGGAGAACATGTGACTCTGGATTTTGGAATTGTGAGTTTGAACCCCACATTGGGCATAGAGGTTACTTAAATAAATAAAACTTAAAAAAAAAAAAAGCATTCTCTGGACAGGATTAGCCATGAAGAGACTTACTAGGATGAAAGCTCCCAGGAATGAGTCTGTTTCAGCATATCTTCCACACTCATGTCATTGTCTGGGAGTAACCCTTGGGGAATGTGGTTTCAGGGTGAATGCGGTGGATTTCAGAGCGCAGCCACTGGGAAAACTGGTCATTTGCATCCCCAGTTGGAGACCTGAGAGGCAAATTTTCAAGACCACCATGTTCCACACTTTGAGTCCCACAGATTTCTGTTATTTGGTGAACAACTACTCCGTAGTTTCAAAGGATCTCTGTCTCTGAGGGAAAAACTCCAATGAGGGAGATATTAGTGAGATAAACTAACATCTATCATTGCAAACGATCTCAGGGCTGCAACTAGTAGTCGCCCTCTTCTTCTTCCATTCTGAATTTCTTTTACCCTCAGCTAGCATCTCAGAAGTCTTGGTGGATTACCTGGTAATGTGACCCAACCCTTCACTCCTGGGTTGTTGTTGTTGTTGGGTGGTGGTGGTGGTGTTTGAACTTGGTCTTATACCCTGTCACTCTGGTCTGGTATTGTTGCACATGTCTGTTCATTGTTACAGAGGGCCAAAAGGGAACTAGAAGGCACCCAACTGAGCCACCTGGGTATTTCCTCACTGCCCCACCCCCGGCCATTATGTACAAGCAGCCCTACTTCCTCCTGTTGATCAGGGTTAGTTTCCACTGCAGGCATGGTGATTCCTCTTCTTGCCTGTGGCCCCTGGGCACAAGGCTCTGAAGTAGCAGTCATAATTTGTAGTTCAGGAGGACCCTTGCTGTGCTCTCTGGCAAGGTGCACCCCTGGTAGAGACATAGGAACTTCAACCACGTGGAGCCCAGAGTTGCTGGGATGGGCAGAACAAAATTTTCCAGGTCATCACAAGTGATGGTATGAGGAGTCACTCCTGTTTCCCCATATTGGTTCCTGGACCCATGTATTCCCTCTATTGGGGTTACAGCACAATATAGAGGTCTCTTATTTAATACTGCATCCTGAAGAATGGCACCCCATTCTTTGAGTGCTAGTGCTTCAGCTGTGCCTTTAGAAGGTCATTACCAGTATTCCATTAGCTGGCTGCTTCTGGATGGTGTAGTATATGATATGACCAGCAGATCCCATGGTTATGGGCTCACTTCTGCAATCCCTTCACTGTGGTGAGATGTTACTCCGTGAGGCAATCTGTGCCTCAATCAGGCATTCTGCTGGCTGAAGCTCTGAGAGCAAGAAAGGCAAATCCATACCCAGAATAGGTATCTAGCCCTGTAAGGATGAATTGCTGGCCTTTTTGGAAGGAGGAAGCACATGGTAGCTGACTTAACAGCACATGGCTGCTTGATCTTCTCTAGGAATAGAGCCTATCAGAGACCCAGGGTTGGTCTCTATTCCTGACAGGGTGGATATTCAGAAGCAGCCTTGGTTAAGCGGGAGTCCATTCTTCCATATGGACTTTGGGTCCGTATGTTGCCTCCATCTCTGTCACCATGGCCACTCTGTTCATGTGCCCCGCCTATCAAGTCTGCAGGGGCTGAAGACTGCCTGATGTGAATTGACCTAGTCATTCTGCCTGCTTGATTGTTCAGTGCCTCTTCCATGGTGGAGGCTTTCTGGCAGGCATTGTCATCTGATAAAAATTATGTGTTGTGCCTTCTTCCATATAATTCATCCACATCCACCAGACCACTGAACCCTGCCTAGGAACCTGTATATCATCTCAACTTAGACCATCTGTCCTTCCATACAAAGTAGAAAGCCAAGGGCACAGTCTGCAGCTCCCCTCCTTAGGAATATCTTTCACCCTGCCTCTTTCAGGGTCACACTTGCATCCTTCCAGTCTGGCATTAATCGCCCCCATCCTGACATTGGCCAGTGATGAGAGCAGTTTCCAAGGTTCACATTTAGCTTTTCCTGTTACAATTCTTTTTTTTTAATTTATTTATTTGACAGAGACAGAAAGAGAGAGAGAGCACAAGAAGGGGGAATGGCAGGCTGAGGCAGAGGAAGAAGCAGGCTCCCTGTCAAGCAAGGAGCTCGGGGCTCATGGGACCCATGGAGCTCAATCCCAGGACCCCGGGATCATGACCTGAGCCACAGGCCGACACTCAACCAACTGAGCCACCCAGGCACCCCTCCTGTCATAATTCTTACCTCACAGGCCAGAAATACAACGTGGTATCATTCTAGATTTCCGGTTATATATTTGAGGACTGGGAAAATGATCACCAGATATGCCCACATAACCAGCGGGGCCACTATGAGCCATACCATAGCCAGGACTCCACTTACTCTATTGCCAGGACTGACCCCTAGAGGACAGGAGGCTGATGATGCTTTTGGTCTCTGAGTGTCAGTGTCAACTCAGACCAAGTATCCAATGGTCCTCAACATGTTTGGTTATTTCCCTTTCGTCAATGAATGCTCACCCAAATAGATGGCCATGAATCTCTTCTCTGGGGGCAGGACAGAGGGAATCATTGTTGGGGTATATATCTGTCATGGTGTTGCAGGGTCTCTGTTCGTAGGCTTCCAGCTCCTTATTCATCAATGGGTTCTGGATCTGAAAATTTGGCTCAGGTCTAGAAACTGAGCATGGGAGCATGACTTACTGGGGACGGCCACCCTTAGCCTCCTGCTCCTCCATTCTTCTGGGGTTTTTTGTTTTGTTTTGTTTAGTTATGGATGTTAAAAATCACCCTTGTTGACTGAGTCTATTTTGCCCTTGAGGATGCTTTTTTTTTTTTTTTTTTT